>PTEX01000015.1:4063431-4105931 GCA_003342815.1 Eudromia elegans | reverse complement strand
TTACCAATTACTTCCATCAATCTGATTTACAAATCCTATGGGTAATCTTTACTTCAGAAGCTTTTCTCTCTGCTGATTTGAGGTACAGTAGTAATGAAAGCAACATTACTGTTAGAACCACAGAGCATTTTAAAATTCTAGATTTTTTTTCATTCTCAACACTACTCAAATCACATTCCTGATTTTTCCATTTCACACTCATCCTTTTATACACTTGTAGCTGCGCTGCCAGTTATAAACAGATGCAGGCTGCACTGCAAAAACTAAGCACAGTAAACATAATTTCCATGCTAACCTGTAATTTTAGGCTGATATTTCATGCTTTCTATCAGTCAAATAAATACCTGCAAACAAGCTGGCATTCAAATCACAGTATATGGTATCTTCATTTGTTAATGACAGTAACTCTTACTGCCTGCCAATTACCGAAAAACAAACAAAACAAACAAACAAAAAAAATCAGAAATAATTAACTAATAATTGTTATCCACTGGTCCAAGTAAAGGCTAATTTGTAGACTTTGTTTCTACCAGATGTGTTCACATCATAAAAATCTAACACCTCAGCTGGCACTAATTTGCTGCTTCATCAGAGATTGAAATATGGGGAATGCATCGTCTCCTTCATTCCCAGAGATAACAGCCTCGAGGCTTAGCTTGAAATACAGTATCATATAGCAATATGTTATATATCCATTCCATAGATAAATAAAAGAGTTTGATTTCCAGAACTGGCCATTCTATGCCTCTGAAGATCACTAACTTCATATGCCTATAGAATTAATGTATATTCCTCTAAGAGAAATACATCACAGTTTAATAGTGAAATATTTTCAGGCACCTGGTTAATTCTTGGTTTTGTACAAAGTATTTTGCACAAATACCATTATTATTCTTAGCAAGCATGACAACTATATATCTTTCTAAATACATGGCTTGTTCATTTAAAAGAAGTTTGTTTTATCAAAATCCCCAAATTCCTTGAAGCCTGTAGAAGGCAAATGTTAAACTACATTTTTGGAACTGTTTTTAATAAAAACATTGGCAAAATAATGTTTTTCAGAAACCCTGACTTGGATTTCTGATTTATAGAGTATACTTTACCATTTTGAGCTACTCAGCTCAGCAAGTGGTTGCTCAGAGACTGCAAGACTTGAAATGTCTGTGGCGTAGTATAAATTATTTTGATCCTCCCTTGGGTATTTACTTAATTTCTCACCCATTTACTGTACTTCGCATAAAATGGCAGAAGCAAGATAGAAACTATTAGAAAGCTAGGAACACTACCAAGTGTGTTAACTGGTTCAAGAGAGCTAAGATATCTACACAAACACAGGCAATCCACTGTTAGTGAAAGCAGGTTGGCGCAAATATTGTGTGCCTACCTGCTACCTGTGTCCTAAAAGCAGCATTAAAAATAACAATCCCATAGCAATTACAACAGTTACTTGGGAAAAATTTGAAAAACAATATTATAAAAAGATGCTAAAGCTGCACTGGCACTTCTTATAAAATAGACATTTGTTTATTTGTGGCAATTTATCTGTAGCAATTTTATTGTGGCACCCATTGCCAGGCCCCTGTAAAACTGCACCAGTCCTTGTTATTATTTTCATTTTTCTCACCTTTACTAACACCAAATGCAATTCTGCCAATCTATTTGTGTCTGCAGGATGTGTGTGTATATATATATATATGGACAAGCAGCTGTCATCATACCCCGGAATTCGTACTTGCCACATACAACCACATTGTCACCCACTTGGGCAGTGTCTACTTGCAACGTTTTGTTGAAGTGGTAGATTGAGAAAACCAAACTTCAGGGATATCATCTCCCACCCTCATGTCTGCAAGGCTGCAGCTGACATGAGTGTGAGTTCTGCTAGCTGTATATGCAGAACTGTGAACGGGCACTTTATAACTGCACACTGCTTTCTCTCTCTTCTAGGACATCCTCTAAGGACATCACCCAGCTTTTCAGAACCTGAGTTTACTTTTGCTTTTTCTTCTCTAGGAGTTGAACAACACCATTAAAATTAACTTCACTGCTATATAAATACAAATAGAAGGAAATTAATTTTTTTAAAAAAAATCTACCAGGTTAGCAGTGTTAGTAGTCCTTTAAGGTTCTTAACATTTTTTTCCAAGCTAAAATGCACAATTTTAGACTTTCCTACCATGATGAGAAACAGAAAACTTTGATAGCTCACTGATCTTTAATGCTGAGTCTGTGCACTAGCATATATATTTAAAAAACTGGCAACCTTTATATGAACGCAGTAAATCAAAAGCTTCTTTAACAAGCTGATTTAACAAGATAGTAAGATGTGTATTCAGCAAAGGAGGCGGGACTCAAGCTCTGTAAACTGAATAGCACAAACTTAGCACAAGTATTGTGATAAAAATGAAGAGCTTATATATCTTTTCCAAATATTCTTTTGAACTTATGCTTTTTACTGTCGGTTTTGTCCTTCTTTCCTAACTCTTCCTGACTAATCCTTAATTTGTTTCAGTTTGTTTTTTCTTTTTGTTTTTTTTGAACAAAAACAAATACAGCTTTGTTCAGTGCTCTTTGTAAATAACAGATTATTTTCCTGAAATTTCTGATCCTTTATATGATTTTAGCTTTGTATATATAAACATATAATCAAGCTACTTGACCTGAAGAGTTTTGCTCTCTTTTAAGCACACTGCTAATAAGCCCAAATAAAGTTGGTGTGAATAAATAAGTTTAAAAAAAAGTATGATTACACTAGTAAAGCCTCCTAGATGCAGTGTTTATTTCATGATGAAATTCCATTTCTGTTCTTTAACAAAGAACAGATTATACAACAGTGACACAATAGCAGAAGTGATCAGTGTTAGATTATACACAGACTGAGGATCAACAGACCAATACTTTTCCCCTAGTGATATTAATAGACACTTTTCTGATATTAAAAGAGACCTTTATAAAGTAAAAGAAATTTATTGATCCTTTCATTTTAATAAAAAACAAATTTTCAGTAACTTTAGTAACTAAAAATCCATGTTTGTTGGGGCATATAACCATTACTGAACCCCATATTTCTCCATATTACTTTCTTTATCAATATGTCAATTCACTATGCTGATTAGTAGAACATTAGCAATTATAACAGATAATATCTAAATATTCCTGAATATTTTCCAAATATCCAAAAGAATAATATCCAAACAAGACATGGTTAAGCGAGATATACTTATCTAGCCAAAGATCTTATCTAACCCTTGTATTATCTCTGTAGGCAATAAATATTCTTTTCAATTTAAGAAACAGGATATGGGCAAACAGGCCCAGGCAAACTGGACTCAGGTAGCTTCCTAGAATCACTAAAAGCAGAGAGAAAAAAAAAAAAAAGAGAGAAATCAAAAGGTCTGCAGCACCCACACATGCCCGTAGCAATAGCAGGATTTATTGAAGGGTTACTTCACCTTCTTTTACTTCAGGAGTTGCTGCTCAAACCACTCTGAGGTTCCCTGTATTCAACCTCTGTAAAGGCAGCTCTCTTCTAGGAGAGCATACCCAGGTAAAAGGATAGATCATCTCCACAAACTGCAGAGTAAATTACCAAACTTCACCTGTAATCTACATTAGAGGAGGGCATACGATTGGTGTATACATATATATACACGTGTGTGGCACATATGTATGCATATGATGTAACTTTTGACTGGGTACATGAGAAATGCTCAGATTGCAAATATCCAAAACTAGGGGTAAGAATAATCATGCCTTGCGCTGGTCCTTTCTCTTTTATAGTCTTTTTTCATCTACTATCTCAAGGAAGAAAATTAATATATGCTACTACAGATCACCTTGCAATGAACCGATCCGCTTGGGCTGAATAGGGGCAGTTTAATATGGCTAGCTCAGTGCCAGGAGGTCACGGTTAACAAAATATGTGACCCAGAAAAACCTGAAATTAACATGTTTGATGTGCAAGATACTCGGTTAAACAATAACTACTGTTCATTTTACCTTCCTTGTATAGAAACATGAAAATTAAAGCTGAAAAAGACTTGCAGCGTTCATCCATCCGTGCAGAATGACTTCCTATTATATGTTTCAAAATTCATTGTCCAGTCTCATTTCACTATGAGGGAGCTTGCAATTACTACACCTATTCATATCTATTATTGTTTTATGACATGCCTAAAGCTGTGTGCAGTATTCAATCTGTGGTCTTCGGCTCTATAGAAAGACTCCCTCCCCTTTCTGTTCTCGGATATGACGCAAGCAAGAAGAGAAGTGTTGGGGAGGAGAAGGGGTTGGCTGCCATATCACATTACAAACTCAAATCCAATTTGCTGTCCAGTATCACCCCTAGGCCTTTTTTCAACATCAGCTCTTTATAAGCATCTTTCTCCTGCTGAATATCTGCGTTCCGCATTATTATTTCAGCAGATGTATCAGATTCCATTTGCCAGGCTGAATCCCATTTTGTGATTTCCTGTCCATATTTCTAATCTGTCCTCACTTCTTTTTATATCTTCTTTTTCTGTCCTCGCTGGTGTTGGCAACACTTTCCAATTTTAGTAAGGCCTGCAGATTTAATGAATGGTCTGTTTACCTTCCCTCGCTTAATCAGATGATCAACAAATTGGGTCTATCACTGATGTCTGCAGAACACCTCTAGACACCTTCCTCCATCTGCAGAAAACAACTTGTACTGCTGTAACCAATTGGAAAAATCTCTTGGCAATATGGTCATATTCAAGCCCACCTCAGTGCCTCGCCTCTGGGAAAAAAATTGCAAAATACTCTATCAATCTTTCTATTTAAGTGAAGCACTAGAAGTTCTTCCTGCTATATTTAAATCACAAAGAGTTTCCAAATATTTTTGTCTGATATTCTGCATTTAAGTTGATTTTTTTACCACTCTACTACAAACCTTCTGGGATTGCGCTACCATATTTCACTCCTGTTCGCCCATTCTGGACCTCCAGAGCCCATGCCCTCCGCCATGTTTCTCAAAGAACAGATGAAAAAGGAGGGAACTCCGCTAGATGGCACGATCCCTCTTTCTTCCTAAGCCCATAAAAGCCCCTGGGTGTGTCCTCTTGGGACTTGGTGGTTGGAAGAGTAAAAGTGAGAACCATATTAAGACTTTCCACTCAGCTCAGAAGCTTCTTCTCTTATAGCAGCACTTTTCTTTCCATGCTTTGCAAGCCTTAGTGTGGTTCAAGAACAAACTGGGGTCACAAGAACCCTTTGAAGCAACTCCCCATGTTTCTTATCTACACAAGAGGCATCTGAGGGGGGCGGGCAACAGGGAGGAGGCAAGTAGCACCTGTCTGGATATTCTTGGCCTCCTGGAAATGCCTTGAGGCTTGGCAAGTGGAGACAAGAGAAAGTATGGGCTAAAAACTTCAGTGTCAGAGCAATAACATTTGTTATCTTATTTCTTAATCATTGTTATTATTTCAAGTAGACCACAAATCTTTATGTAATCATGAAGATATGTGCATATGGAAAATGAACCACCAAGAACCTGTTTTCCCAGTGTTCTCCTTCATCATACACCTTTACCTTTTGGCCACCTTCAACAAGGTCCTAAGTTAGGACCTTAGGTAACGAAGTCTTAAGTTAAATCACATTGGGTAAGAATGGTCTCTTATGGCTTCAGCAAATGCCTATCACACTACTAGGCATTATAAACAACAACAGGAAGCCCTGCTGTAATTAACAGAATTACCCTTCTTTCTTTTATTAAAGATTGGTATTAGATTTGCTTTTTCCCCCAATCCTATGATAATTCCTCAATTGTACATTACTTTTCAAAAATAATTACTAGCGATTATGTAAATTCATTATCTATGTCTCTTAAGACCATACTATGCTTATCATCCAGACCTGCTGATTTGCATTTATTCCATTTTTTTCTGAGTATTGCCTTACTCTTTTTTTTTATCAACAACTATTTTGAAAAGGTCTTAATTACTTGTTCTATTATGTCCTTACTCCTTTTATTTTTCTTGTCAAAGACTGATTTTGAAAGTAGCTCAGTGCATCAGCCATTTCAGAATCAGCTTTCATTTTGTCACCCTCTTCATTTATTATTGAGCTTGCTTTTTCACTCCATTATTTCTTTTTTTTCCCCTCCTTCTCCTTTTTTTTTTTTTTTTCTCCTCCAATATATTTGAAAAGCTATTCTTACTTTCTCTGGCTCCTTTGGATAGCATTAACTCATTCTGGTTTTGCATTTCTTTTAACTTTTTCAAATCTTTGTAAGACTTTATTTTCCTGGTTGTGCCCTTCTTTGATACTTGCTCCGAGGGCGATTTAACATCCAAAGATCTTTCAGGAGTCCCAACAGCAACTAGAATGACTTCTACTTATCCCATATATTTTCATCCTTCTCAAAACAATAAGATAGTTCAGTGCATTTTAGAGAGAGGAACAAAGGTGTTGCAGCTGGAAAATGTGACAGAGGGCATCTGATTGCTATTTTCAACAATGATTAAGCTGCAAAACACAACAATTTGACAGTCTTGTGACTCAGTTTCTCCATCAATAAAGCGTGTAATTCATCTGTGTCTTCAGAGGACAAACACTTATTTAATATTTCTTACATGCTTTGAGTTCCTGATATGTCGTATATATGGAGATTTCTGTGATTTTGTGGTGTTCTCTTAGTTTCCTGAAGAGAAGAGATAGGACAAACTCCTTGCTCTCTTTCAGATGCAAATACCTTAAAGTACCTAAAAATGAGTCTTGCTCAAGGTATGCTTTAGTAACAAAAGGCTTTTCAGTTATTATTCATGAATAAGATGTAAAACATTTATTTATGTACATTAGGTGTGATTTTCTGTCTGATTAGCTGTGGCTAAGCTGCAAAACATCCAAATACCTATCATGTTTGGCTGTTTCCTCTATTTACATAACTTTAAAATGACTTTGCTTTAAATGTGTATTTTACAGTGCTACTGTGCTTATGACTAGAAAAGTCATATCCTAGTAAAATTCCACCTGCGAGGATTCAGTATTCTTTCAGCAAATGAAAAACAATTACTTGCAAGGCTATGGAAATAAAGTTGAGAGCAGCAGTGGAACACAGAAGAGACATCCTCTGTCCTGAGTTACAAATGAAACAATGAAAAATTACCTGCTAAATAAATTGCCAAATATCTAACTTTGTTGCCATAACTGCCTAAAAGTGTGAACAACAGCAAGAGAAACAGCAGCCTTTAAAGAAGAGAAAAGTAGAAAGGTACCATAAAGTCTATTTTAGTAAGACTATCAAGAACAGCAATAGTAGACTCAAAAACCAAGCTGGTTTCTTCCTACTTTCATCTCCTCTCTTCCTCAATGCCCTGTTTTGGAAGAAAAATACAGCTGAAATTGAAAATTTAAATGTTAATTTTAAATTTATGGCCATCCAAATCCCATACATTCAAATGAACTCCAATTTAATTAGAATACTCCAGTGAAAATAAATGTCCTGATCATTCTTCCCCTATTAAGCTCTCTGCTTTTCCAGGTGGCTGCAGTCAGATCTCTTGGAATAATGGAATAATCCAAACTTTGATACTTAATTGTGCTGGATTACTGTTTGGCAATGAACCAACTAGTTGGCCTGGGGACAGATCATTTTATTTAACGCCTCATCACCAGAACCTCACCAGCATGAAAACAGAAATCACCATTCTGCTGCTGCCAAGAATCTCTGAGAACCTAAGGGGCTCACATCACACCGGGGAGACCCTCTTTCTAATGGCCTCCCCAGGTAAGTGAGATTAAAAAAAAATGGAGAACAAAATGTAAAAAGACAATGTAAGGCTTGAAGTGATGAAGATATAAAAACCATGATCAAAAAGACACATTTATCTGAAATAAAAATCAGCCAAATTCAAAACAACTATGTTTTTTTCATGGTTAATTACCATTACACTTACAATAGCTTGTTACTTATTGTTTGTGTAATTTAAGCTTGAGGGAAGAATATGTGTATAGCCCTGCTCCAAAAAAGTTTCAAGGAAATAATTTATGAGAGCTTGCAGATAAGAGTCTTTAGATTTGACATTTTGATTTTGATAATAAATTGTTTTATTTAAAAAGTAAAACATCATGTAAATTAATTCATCCCTCAAGCAACATGTAAAAATGCCTCAGACGTGTTTCAACAAATGTTCCATCTTCAGCTATGTTCATTGTACTGTTCTACTCTACTAATAAGTGCTTTGCAAAGCAATAAGTAAAACTATACTGTGCCCTATTTAGAAATTCAACTTCTGTCTCCTCTGCTCCTAAAGCAAGAAGCAAATGGCATTACTTGTGTTTTGGCCTCTCCCTCTATGGTGACTGGGGGAAAAAATGACTGGTTACGAAAGACAGCATGGCAGTGAAAAGTTTTACTCAGGCTATAACAAATATATAAAAAATAACATTTCTGAGGGAAGGCAAAAAACAGGCATCAGAAGTGATTCAGTTTCCATCTCCAAACAAATAGATGAATGAGGGGGGAAACAAAATTCTGAGTTCTTCACTATTAAATAAAAATTACTGTTGACTTGCTAGCAAAAAATCACCTTTTCTCCTCTTTTTTTTTTTTTTTTTTGTCTCTGTCCACACAAATTTTGGTTTGGTTTGGTTTTTCAAGCTGGGATAAAGTCACTCCTGCCTGCTTTGAGTTTGGAAGGAGGGCCCGAACACTGAAATGCCACTGAGAAAAGAAGATCATTTCTTCTCTGTCTCCAGGCTTTCTAGGGATACTAAATATACAGGGTTGGCCTGGCTTTTTTTGGCTTTGTAGCTCATGCCAGTCTTTGCCTTTAATAAATGCTGCTTGCTGCAAGGTCAGAACTTTTTCCTTAAGTATTAGGTAGACTTGGGACTGAAGGTGCTCATCTGAAGAAATAGAGTTTTGAGCACAGAAGTAGCTTTTTTCTAAGTGCAGACATTAAGTTAAAAATATCTAATATGAACAAATATAAGGTACATTTTACTGTAGCCTTGCCTTAGTCATGAGATTTGTATAGGAGAATGACACGTCTTTCACAAACATTCATAGGGAGGAACATATAAATATCTTTGCAGATACTGAATTTCTGTGAAAAAAGTAGAAAATAGAATAGTGCATAGTAGAAAACAGCATCATGTGATGCTAGTGTGACTATGCGATATGGCCTGATATATCAATTAATGTCTTGAGCTTGCCCATTCAGCATGTTATATTTCTCGAGTCAAAATAAGGAGCTAAAGCAATAGAATGAAAAAGCAAGCACTGATTAAAAGTTCATAGATGAGCATCCAGAAAACACACATTTATGGTAAATGCAATTGAACTCACAGAGGTAATGATGAGGATCACTGAGCAGAATTTTGCATGGAGTAACATATAATAAACAAATTGGTGATAACATAAAGATGATAGCTACTTTCTACAAATAAATCTAAAATGATCTTTTGGGCCACATACAGTCTGTGATATTTTGTAATTTACTTTCCTTGATAATCATTTCACTGGAGGCCTGAGTTTTCCTTAATTTGCCATTTAGGATGACTTAACTATAAAGACACCAGTAAGCAGCGATAGCGAATTAACTGAGGTTAGAAGCAAAAAGGTCTATTAGGCAGCTAATTCTTTGAACACTGGATCGTATAATTTTAAATGACTTAAACATCTGTACAAGAAACAAATAAATCCCTATGTATCAGATCCTGCAGTCTTTACTCCGGCAAAATTCCCATGGACTCAAGGGATTTGACCCTTAGTTGCGAATATACACAGGTTCAGACCATCTTTTTCAAGCTCAAATGTGGAAATTCTCTTTGGACCAGAAAAGTCCTCAGGGAAGGGCTTTCTGATACCACAAGCATCCAAGACACCAGTCTGGGCTAATCACTAACAGGTTAGCATCTCTGAAAATAATACTGTCTAACAGCAGAGGAATGTGTAGTCTGGTTCTCATAAAATTTCAAACCTGGGACAAAACAGAGGAATCTGGTAGGCTACCTCTTTTTTTTTTCCTTTCTTTCTTTTTTTTTAATCTGAATTAATAACACATTATCAGTTTGGTAAGAAAATATGAACTGTTATTATCAAGCTTCCAGATATACATTGAAACTTGGGAGTAAATGTAGTAGTAAATATTTGCTACTGCATATGCACAGATAATGCTGAATATTGAGTACTTATTTATCAGTGTCATTATGCTCTATAAATAGTTTATTGTGTCTGTAAAACTCTAAAATCATTCTAAATTATGGCATCCTTTGAAAAGAAAGCAAAATAGAGAATTATCAAGAGTAAGTCTGTCTTCAAAAATAACGAAGGGAAGGGAAGGGAAGGGAAGGGAAGGGAAGGGAAGGGAAGGGAAGGGAAGGGAAGGGAAGGGGAAAGAAATAATAAGTTCACCTGGAATAATGATGCAAAGACCAAATTTTATTAGATGTCAGTCTATTAGTTTTAAAAGTAATCAATAAAAAATGGATGCAGCTTAGTTACTAATACCTTATGGGTTTTTTCCTGCTATTTTCTTCAAAATAGTCACTCATATATATATATATATATATATATATACACACACACACAGAGTGATATGTACATATGTGTGTGTGTCTATATATGTCTATATATATTTATATATATATACATATTGGTTTTTGTGGTGGAGGAACTTTCTGGTTTAGATATTCAGCTTAAGGCAGAAAAGGCTGCAGGACAGGCTCAATTTTCACAAAGGGTGAGCGCGGCAGCCTGGTATCTGCAGGTGCTCAGCACCTCTGCAAATGCAGGTGCAGGGTACATAAACCAGGGCATCCACATTTGGCAACCTCTTTGAACAGCTGGTACAAACTGCTGGCGACTTTTGCTGGCTAACCTGGTGCCTGATGGATTTACATTTCTCCATAAGAGAAAGAGCCCATGCTAACAGATGCCCACAAAGCAAAGGCAAAGCTTGTCACCTGGGGAAAGCATGCAGAGATCAGAGGAGCTAAGTGCTACTACAGAGACTCTCATTCCTGGCAGGCATTTTATTTCACTTGCAGGGGGTTCTCCCTGGGTAAAATGTCCCGAAGACCCACAGCCCTGCATTTTGCACGGCTCTATTGCCCCTTCTTGGGAATCTTTATAGAATTAGGGGAAAAGGTCCCTTTTCTCCATCGCTCATGCAGCATGTCTCCAAAGCAGTTTAGCCAGTGTTTTACATAAGAGTTTTTAGATGCACAGAGCAATCAAAATGAGGTCTCAGTATGAAAATGCATGATATCTACTAGGTTTCAGTGTTTATAAAAGTGAAGAGACAAAAACTGCAGAGGCAGAGAAGTACATCTGCAAAGATGCAATATGTAAGTATCAGAACATGAGAGGGAAAAAAACTGTATAAGTGAAGCAACATTAAGAATATTTTTTGATGCTCCTTGCTGAGGACAAAAATATGTTTTTCTTATACACAACTTACTTTAAAGCATTCAACATGTGTCCTGAATACTTATTCCTAGATATAATATTATGTTGGTCTACAGTAAAGCAAAACAAAAAGAACAAAGCCCCTTCCCATAAACCAAAAAAGAAAATGATGATGGCAAGTGAATCCCAGTTTATCACTCTGCCTGGAATTCCTATTGCAAAAACACGAAAGTCTGATTTATTTTTAAAGCATTTTAAACACATACCAACATTACTTGGAATCAAGCCAGGTAAAAAAATTCCATCAGAACTGACACCCTACAAACACATGTTACCAGTAACCGCTATTGAGCCTAAAGAAATAAATGAAATGCTATACCTTTGGCAACGCAACATTTGGCACTATGTCAAAGATTCATAGCAGCAAGGTATATATCTACTTTAAATGCACAGTAAGCTCAAGAGTATGTATTAAACACATTTCCTGCTTTAAGAGAAGTCTTCTGTCCCACAACTTTTAAAATTAATTTAACTTTTTTTTTAACTCTAACACTATGCAGCATGTAGTTCATAGCTGACAAAATTCCCTACAAATTCTCCCAAAATGTAATGCTCAAAACCACAAAACTGTATTAACTGTTGTTTAAAGGGTCTAGTTTAAAACCAGAAGGGGAGGAAGAACATAGGCAATGGTCCTTTGTGGTTACAAAACAACTTCTTTAAAATATTCTCTCTTACAAAAGTGATAGAAGGTTTATTAGGGTTCTGGGCATTTATATCAAAATCCTGAAAAGCTTTGATCATCATATTAGCAGATAGTTAAGTATAAGGGTGAAAAGCCTACCTGCGCCATCCAGGTTGGTTGCATTTTTAGGTACTCTACAACAACTCCACAAACCACAAACAAACAAACAAACTGCAGTCCTAAAATAGGCAGTAGTATTTCTGAAAAACACTGAAAAATTCTATGTTACACTTAAAAAGTGTTTTACATCAGGCAGATGGGTAGGTTTCAATCACCTGAAGATCGCCTTGTATTTTGGGGCAATTTAGACTCATTGCTCTTGCAAGAATGTGTTTCCATATGAAGCAAACAAACACAAAACAGAACGGGTATCTTCTCCAGATAAAGCTTTGACTTGGTTACTGACAACTAAGTGTCACCAGAAGACTGAGAGCAATTCTCATCTCTCCCCCTTGGACTTTTGTGCTGGCATTTCAGTCCTGCTTGTGCATTACACCCACTGAAGCTGGGATTTGTACCCCTCCTTGCACACCATGCCATTGCTATGGCATGTGGCAGCACAGGAACAGAGATTTTATGGCAAAAGATACGGCCTTGAAAAATTTAAAGGGCAAAAGCACAAGTATTGAAACGAGACTGCATGTTGACCAGTAGGTGAAATCACATGAGTCTCTGCTGTTGAGGAGAGGTGCTAATTTTAAAATGTACTCGCAAGGAGAAAGACCCAAGAATGGGATGGCCTTTGTCCTACTCAGCTTCTAAAAGTAAATGATATCACCTTCTTGGAATTTTTTTTCTGGTAATGAAAGCCACGGTGGGCTGGAGGAAGAGAATAAGGGACATCTGGATCCTCTTCTGGAATGACAATTAGGCAGGGGTCCATATTAACAACAGGCAGCCAGTAAAATCACCCAGGCTCATGCATCAGATACAAAGTGATTACCTTAAAATATTGATTTTACAGCAAGCCTGGTCCCAGAGGTTATAATGGCTGTTGCTTGTTTCTAAGTGGACGGGGTTTTGAGCACTGGAAGTGAACTCCGCAAGGAACTATTACTTCCCAACAAATATTTTATGCACTTTCAGTGGTTAGTGCCATGGAGACTATCCCAACAATCAGTGCCTCGAAGGGATTAGAAGAAATTTTTAGGGCAATATGTTTTCTTGTTCCTTCCCTTCGCCATCTTTTATCTCACAGTGACTTTGGATGTTTTGTTAAGAGACTGAAAGTTCCCCAATTGCTCTAACACGGCTTGTGAGTCATGAAGATGCCTAGCGCTTGAAGAAATTGGGATCTGGGTCAGTACTAATGACAGAAGGGCTGCAGCTTTATGGACAAGGTTACAATGGTTCACTAAGGCACACTGGGAAATGCACAGGGACATTTTAGGGCTGAATGGACACTCAACTCCACTACTGGACTTTTACCTTCGCAATGAATGGATGTTTGGGGATATGTCACATCTGGGTATCCAGAAACCAGAAATGAACACAGATGCCTTTCAACATGGTTGCATATGTTTCTATAGCACACATCACTGCTGTTTACACTGTTCCTCCAGAATCCTCCAGAAAAATCTGATCTGTTTTTGAGAGACTTTAAGGATCGCAATGATAGCCCAGACCAGCCTGTGGTAGCGCTGGAGTAGCCACCTGGATCTCCAGAGGGCATCCAACACCAGCAGGACATACCAGGGCCTATGATCCCTGAACCTCACAGCACAGGCACCTACTGCACGATCAGTCCTAATGCCCTCAATGCACATCTCTTGGGCACATCCCTCAAGGGCTACACTAATGTTTTCTACTTCAGGCCATTTATGAGGACCACTGAAAAACGGCTCCTGCTGCTGAAAGCAGCTGCTGTCCACTTATTTAGCAAATTTTGTCATAGGTAACACTTATGCTCTTGACAGTGCAGCTGCTACTGTTTCCGATCTACATGAGTCTTTAAGAATTTCTTTAGATGAGAATTTCTAACATGCCAGCACACGTTAGCGAGCAAAACTTAAAAGCCTTTAACATGGCTAAGATGGTAGTGTTAAACCTTCAGAAGGATCCTAGGTTTTAACAGGACTAGCTTCTAATAATAAAGTATGTACTCTCTGATTATGTCATATGTTTAAAATGTGTCAGTAGCACATCCCCATTCAGCCCACTAACTAAAATAATAGGGTCTACTTATTGCCTCAGTTTCTGCCTTTCCCTCCTGACTGTGTCCAGCAGCTGACTGCAAATAAGGTTGATAACTGAGGGCATGCTGAGCTGGTCTCAGAGAAGGTCCCCTCACCGCAGAGCTGGTGAGGTACCACAGCACTTGTTGCATCAGCCAGACTCCCACAGAAAACACACTGCATAGAAAAATGTGCAGGTCTGTAGGATTTTACTTTGTCATTTTGCATGATGAGATTTTGCAAAACATTTTTTTTTTTATTCTGACTAGTTGAACTTAAAAATATTATAGGTGGTCCCTTTCCATGCTCTCATTAAAAGGTGAGTATTTTCATAGTTAGAAACTCAAAACAAACTTATTTTGGTTGTACTACAAAATGACCACCTTTTTGGTGTCAAATGGCCGTTACTGATTCTCCCATAAAATACATTTCATTTCTACTGCCGTTGGTCTACTAGGTGTGTATGGCTACATGTATAACTTAAAGTGTTGACATATCTGTACACAAGATAACCCTATTTATCACAGAATGCATCACGTTAATTTAACATTGTTGCAATAAATGAAGGATTGATGAACACTCAACTGAAAGATTTGACACAATTATCATAAAATGTGTTGAGCAATCAACACCAGCAACAAGTTAAAACAGATTCTCTTCCTGCATAGGAAGAAATCCCTGGTGACATCTTAGGAGAGAGCATCAAAAAAAATCCCCCTCCAGAAATGTCACCTATCACATAGAGTGTATGATTCGCTAGATTAATCATTAATGCAGAAAAACTTTTAGAAATGGAAATATTTCGAGGGGCTGAGTGCCTCTTATTAGATGTTCCGATGCCTTTTGAAATGTGCTATATGTCCTAATATAAATAACAATTGTTAACATTTATTTGCAATTTTATCATTGTGAAAGGCCTTAAAATACTGTCTGTGTCTCTTGGTTACCTCTGAGAACAGCACAGCATATAATATCCCATTTCCTTGACCTTCCTTTCTGGGTAATTCCACAAAATTTCAGGTGTGTTATCAGTAAAGCAGGGCTAAAATACTTGACACTTGTAAGGTCTCCACTGGGCAGTAATGAAGGTGTGACTGCATTTTTACTGTGGGGTATCTCCTTTCTCATTCAATACAACTGGGGAAATTAATAAAACATGAAACTTAGAGTAAAGGACAGATGGTTTCTGGCTCTTACAGATGTGTTAAGAGATGATGAAGATACAAGGCAACTTCTCGCTTTTATAAGGTCTGTGAAAGGGCCAGACATGATAGCAAACTCTTATCCTCTGGACAAAAGACCATGTTTTTATTCCCCTCCTTCTTAGCCATCTCAAGGGCAGACAGTATCCCAAAGACAAAGGGGTAAAACTAAGAACCATATTCATTTGCTTCTATCTTAAAGAAATTCACCTGTAAGTAACTATTCTGTTTTAGTAGCTTCCTGATATACCATTTGTAGCAACCTAATGTAACTTTTATGGCCATGTTAATAAAAAGCAAATTAAACCGGTGAAATTTCTACTTGGTAACTTATTATATTGCTCATGCTATTTTCCTGCTCTCCCTTTTGATCCATGTTCTGATAACTGCAGACAACTGTATTTCAAGAATAAGGGAGCACCATATTTCTACAAAGAACATCAAAATACCTGAAAGATTTGTCACAGAAGAAAGTACGGCTTGCCACACTGAGGTTATCAGAATATGGTCCTGGGTGATGACTCACTGGGCAGGAGTGTGGTGCATTACTCATACGCATTTACCATTTAATTGTATGGATTTTAACATAAGCTCACACCAGGATGCTCTAAATCCCCGGGTTGAACAAAGCACAGGTTAGTTGTGAACATATTTGGAGACTTGAAGCTTCTACATCTGCTAGTTGAACCCAGCAAAATGAGAGGAGGGCTGCATATAGACCTTGAAACAATATGATAGCCTAATGTAAAAAAAAAAAAAATGTTAAAACAGTGATGTGAAGTGAAAATAGAAATGTATAAAATAAATCGCATCTATATGGACAGCCAGTATAAACCTAATTGGGTCAAATATTTCAATCTTTATTTACATTGTTAGTATTAATGCCTAAAGGATGATTTTTTCACAAATCTCTTTTATTTGCCAAGTTTTCTTATTACATACTTCTCTCAGATCTGACTGCTTAACACTCCTTCATTTGTTTGTGCTAGTTGAGATATCCTCCTCATTTATAGTTGCAGAATATTTAATCTTTATAAATTCTCTCTCAGACTTCAATATCTATACTTTGAATATATTCAAGACTTTCAGGAAAAGCTTACAGTGAACTGACCAAAATTGATCTGTGGTACAGTAACCAATTGATTTCTGTTAATGCAAATTCCATTCACTGATTTAAGAAAATAAACACTGGGTGATTTTTTTTCCCCTGCTATCAATGTTTGACATGACACTCAAGGATACATTTAAATCAGACACACAGAGCTCTTGGCTTGATGTAAGAGTGTTAGGTTAAACTCATTTTTTTAAAAAATTATATTTTAATCCCTAAAGGATAAACATTTATCCTCTAAGATACAGGGATAAAGATTTTAATGGCATCTTGCTTTGGGATTCAAAATAAATAAGGCAAAGATGAGTTTCCATCTTCTTAAAACTAAATTACAGAGATTAAAATATATAAACACAAAATGAATGTATTCCATTTGCATATTATATTTCGCTCTTAAAGTTGATATTGAAGATTAAGGGTCAGCATTTAATCCTCACTATCCTAATCCCTAAAATTACAAAGACAGGCATAAGTGCATGTCTGCTCCACTAAATTACCTTGAAAGAAAGCAAATTCCGGATGAAAAGGGAAGCATATTTATATTATGGTGATTTAAAATCTGTCGCCTAAACACATCTTCTCCCCTCTATCCATTGACCTAAATTGCACACTAAAAGCTTGCTTGTCTGCAAATGGGCAGCTAACACTTTGAGACAATCCAGAGATTCTTCACTTATGCGCAATCATGCCAACTATTTTTTCTGACTACAATAAACACTGTCTTGTTCATATTTTGCAGAAACAAGAGTCAAGTTATAAACCAGAAGAATTTCTTCACTGTTTTCAGCCCAATTCCTAGATATAGATAATGCTAAAAATTCAAGATTCGGAGAGGGAAGCATATTACTGAAAATTAATAGGTCAACCATGCTCTGACTTATACAGTTGCAACTCTAATGGGAATTGCACCCCCGTGGATACTGTGCCTCAGAAGAAGCAAAATTGTAACATAAAACATCCTACTCTCTAGGATAAGAAAAAGAATGAAAGAGGAAGAAGAAAAAAGCACCTTAGACTAGAAGGCTACTACGTGCTGCAAAAGAGTGCCTATTATACTCTATTTAGCCATTTCTGTAAAATATTAGATTTTTTTTGTAGGTTATCTGGTTCAGCTGAAATTCATGAACTCCATGAACTCCATCCTTCACTTTCACTTGTCCACCATGTTCCTTTATTAATATTATCTAGCATCAGAGAAAAAAAGCAACAAACCAACCAGCAAATTATACCAGGACATTAAAGACCAAAAGCAAATAGAAGCTCTTGAGCCATATTTCTAACATTGCATATATTATAGAAATGCTACAACATACAGTGAGGAAAAAATAGCTAAGCTGTACTTAGCCTTACAGACTTACCCTGAGAATTATCTATTTACTTTTCTGTCGAGATGTTTTAATATTTATTTTGAAAGAATTATTTTCTAATTTAAGCCATCTAGGAGAAAACAACTTTATCATGATTGTCAAAATGAGAAACTCTGTAATTATAATAATCAAAGGCACTAGATTATTTCTTTTTTCAAAAAAAAAAGTTTATGATATTTTTATGCTCTCAATTTGATGGAGGTGAGGGGAAGAATATTTATATAAACCTATCAGCCACTATGCTTTCCCTGTAAGGGTGTTTTTAGAACAGGCTAGAGGTTTCTTTCTAGTTATCAGGATGTGTGAAATTATAATGTTATCAATACTTTTAGCACTATTTAGAGATGAAAAAACATCTCAAGCTTATCCAGCTTGGTTTTTTTTTTCTTCAACACTACATATTGTTCCATTTGAAGCATATTTTACAATAATACTAATGTTGTTTTCCCAGTAATCTTCATCTTCTGTACATATACAGTTTTATATAAATCTCCCAAACACAATCCTTTCAATTAAAAGGTTCAATCATCTCAAAAAGAGAGAACATACAACAAATGCTGCTGTGATATTCAGTATTTCAGAGCCAAAGCCCCGCTGCTTGGTCACGATAGCTACAAAAGCAGACTAATGAAAGCAGCAAAATTTATAATTAATTTTAATTCTGATGAAATCATACTGCTCTAATCATCTGCCTATCAAACGCTGGTGCAAATTACTCTAACAAAAATAATTATTAGGACAGGTTGGCAGAATAAAATTTTCCATACACTCCATCTGCATAGAGAGTGCCTGTGTGGGAATTACTTTTAATGAACAACAAATTACAATTACTAAACTAAATGAACCATCTGCCTTTTTTGTTTATTTTCATGGTCTCGCTGGTGCAGTGTGCGCTGTCAGCGTAATTGCCATTCAAAATGGCAGACTGACCTATCGCCAGACCTGCGTGCCCACATTTCCAACAGCAAACCCCGAGCAGATGTTTCCAATTTTATGGAGAGGACAAATAGGTTTTATAAATATATTCAAAATATTAAAGGCTGGTGTTTAAATAATAATAACAAGGGCATTTAAATAATAATAACAAGGTACATGCTTATTTCAGGCTAGAGGGTTTGTATGACTAAATACCCCTAAGCCCTAAATTAATACATAAAGTATTCACGGACCTGTAGTAGTAGAAACAAGTCTTGATGTGCTTTATTAATAATTTTATTCAGGTAAATATGTTTTGTCTCTAGTCTCTAATAAGTGATCACTTTTTCTTCAAAGGGGCATGCACGAGGACTTGCAGTAATGACATCCACTACCAAACTTTCACTGAGGATTTTAAAGGACTTATTTGGATATGTCATCTGGCATCTGCATAAAAAATTAAAAGAGGAAAAACAGACTCCTATTAGAATATGTGTCATATGAGCTGAGATTTCCCTGCCGAGTTCTTGGGGACTGTGCTGTTGTGTAACAGCTGGAATACAACCTCACAACCACGATGGGGAAGGAGAATCCCAGCTGGGCACGTACTTACGAAGAAGCTCCACTGCTATATGACACAAAAGGGACAGTGCAGCAGACGCTTGTGATTTCCTGGTATTACTAGCTGGTGGCTACAGGAGCAGTGTTTTCTAAAAGCTTTGCTCATCATGTATTAGTAAAAAGCTTGAAATACTTATTAATTACAACTTTTTCTGTTGAAGGAGGTAAGCAGCAAGCCCCACAGACAAAAGATTCCTCTTCAGCTGCACTACTGAAATGCTTCAACCTAAATCTAAAAGACACAAGGAATAAAGAGACCAATAAAAAGCCAAAAATCGAGGATTGAATGAGTTTTCAGTGAATCTTTCATTTCTCATGGAGACTGTCCACAAATGCCACTGTGTTATTACAAGTTTAGTCCCTGATTCAAAGGACAGCTGTAAGGACATATTAAGAAGGCCTCATGTTTCTTTTGTAGGATTTGGCATCATATCTTTTGGAATATGATCAATAAAAGTAAACATTTTTAATATTTTACTCTTAACATTATTTCCATGTTTACTTTCAATATACTCTAAGTAATTGTGACAATTCATAAGACAAGAGTGAAGGGCAAAGTGATGGACATCACTCTTCTAATGATATTCAATCATTTAATGAGCCATATATACAGAGTGATGCAAATAGAAACTGACTTCTATTTTTAGGTGTCTATAAAGCTGGTTAAGTGAAGGTAGCTTAAAATCACTCCTGTTTTAGGTCAGTGTTATTTGTCATTGGCCATACAAGAAGCCATTGTACATTGCTTCAGAATATTAGATTTAGCTCATCTGCATGCCAGTGTTCTCTCATATAGCCAGGTCTGACTCGAGCATTAAAATTATCTTTATTCCACTCCCCTTTCTGCACATCTCTGTCTAAGTCTGGAAATAAAGAAATAATAATAATAAAGTTTCCTCTGTAAATGTCCTTGTCTTAAAAAGGTACATCTCACAGCTTACATTATAATGTTCTTTCAATTAATATTTACAATGAATTAGCTTGATAATACAGGTGTTCCTAACTACGGTTCCTGACAGAAGTACATGTGAAAGTTATGATAAATGCTTCTAAAATGTTAGTTCAGTCACTGAACATCATTAATAAAAGTGTTTCATTTTGCTCTTTACTTTGCAGTCTTGCTTCTCTTGCTATTGGGCTTGCTATTTGAAGGAATTCTTATTTGAAATATTTTCACTGCTTTTTCCCACAATTCACCTTCCTGGATCTGGATAGCTTTGCCTGGGACAGGATTTTTGCTCTGTTGTTCTTCCTATTACAGCCCGTCTATTTGGCAGAATTATGTCTCAATTTTCCCTTTTGAGGTCTTTTCCTCACATAATCAACATGTCTTCTTCCCAGCCACCCAAAGCAGTTTTCCTACAGCTTTGTATCAGGCAATACTTTCTCCCTTACAACTCGTCTTGAAAGCTCATAAATAGGCCTGAGTTTTCTCCAGTACATTACTGATAATAGGGAGAGGGAAGGTAAATTAGAAATTTGGAAAAGAGACCCAACACCATGCCCTCCATCCCTCCCCAAGGCTCCCTCCCTATACCAATCCAAATCTTCTACAGATTACACAGTGCACGATCTTACCTTGATTGCCTTCATTCTCCTCCGGACCTGCTTTCCACACAGACATTAACTGACCAGGGCGGCCATGGCAAGACCCAGAAAGTCACCGAGACACAACTTCATCTTGGTAGGTCTGGATCATTTATTCTGATAATAAGGTTCACAGCACGAGAGTTTGCCTCCCTAATCCTTGCCCAGTGCAGCGTATGCCGTCAGCACCAAGCGATTAACAATCATCACCTCACCACATGGAGTTAAGCGTTAACAATTAAAAATTATTTAAGAATTAACAAAATGTGGTGCAGACCAGGCTAGTTTGAAAAAATGGCAGGGAGGGCCAACCTGCATAGAAAAAACCTGCGCACAGGACGGCAACAGACACCCCACCCTCCTTCAAGAGGCGGGATAAAATTGTGAAAATCTTTCTAGAGCCTTGGAGAGATGTCGTGTTGCACTGAATCATAACCACTCTTAGAATGAGTTATAAAATGTTTCCAATAAGCATGTGAATTTTAAAAAGCATGTGCAAAGTCGGCACCTTTATATGCCGCAGCTAAGACATCAAATGATTTGTGGAGTAATGCTGAGGAATTACACGAATATGAAAGCACAAGTCCACAGGACTTAGGAATACTCTTCTGAAGGGAAACTTTTTGTCATGTTGTTTGAGCAGCAGAAAATTAATTAGTTGTCAAATGGCCCTTTCTGCCTATTGTTTGTACTTCCAAATTAAATAAGTAAAACACTAAATATGCCACAGACACTCCTCTCCCATGCTGAGTGATAAACCAACAAAGAATTAAAATAACTCAGACATGCAGATTTGGCTGTTTACCACTGGAGTATTGTCTTGCCTAAGCGAGAAGGAAATTGCTAATAGAAAGGCATCATATTTACATTTGAAACAGTCACTTCTCGCATTCACTTTTGAAGTCTGATCTGTCCTCTGAGGAGCAGTTGCTGAGGGAGGCGGGGAGATGGGAACCCGGGAGCAACACGATGAATCACACTCTTGGCCCAGCTCTTGCTGCCTGTGCAAGTAGCTAATATCAGGCTCACTGAAAAACAGGGTACAAACGTAAGCTGTTTAGGGAACCAAAACAACTGTGCAGTGCTACAGGAGGTCCTTGCCTGACCCTGGAAGACAGTCTTTTTTATATCCTGAATTCAACAATAATGAAAGAGAAGCAAGTGCACTTGGATCTATTTTTTGTTTTGTTTTAGTTCGCTTAATCAGAAACATCATTAATGTTCATCCCCTTATCCTTCTTAAAAATCCTGATAAACTGTTGATCCGGATAACCCTCCCCACCACCACTGCAGTGGGGATCTCTCCAGTTGATTATTTGCCGCATAAAAATGAGTATCACCGAGTTTCACCGAGCGCCACCTCAGCCTTCGAGTACAGTGTCAAGTACAGGCAGCCCATGGCTTGGCTTCACTCTGTCCTTCATCATTTTCTATACAGCCCTAAGCCATACCACCTTGTGCTGTGATCTCTTCAGATCTCAGAGGCTAAAGCAGGGTCAGTACTTGGAGGGGAGATCTCCAAGGAAAACACCAGTGCTACAGAAAAGAGTTTGGGTAATTCATTGATGGTGCTCCCTGCCTAAATTAGTAATGAGTCAGTGCCCTACCTTGCTGTTTAACAGCACAGTCCTGTTAGGAAATGTTTTCTTTTGGTTGAAACAAAGAACAGATTTCATAACCGCTTGTACTTAATAAAGTTGCTAAGTACATGGCACATTTTTTCAAAGGAGGAAGAGTGTTAAGACAAATGTCTTGGCCAAATTTCAACTTGTAATTATGTTTTGCCTACCTACAGGCAATTCCCCGTGCAGTTTCACTTGAATACATTTTTTCTTTCCACCTGCCTTGAAAATACTGACAGTGCAATGTTGTTGCACGCAGCTGAAGTCCCACTTTCTTGTAGCCCACCAGTATGTTCATGAAGATGGCCCTATCTGCACTTACGCTAACGTAGGAGCACTGAATTTAATTAAGATTGTTAAAACTTTTTGAAAGCCTCTAAATAGGCTGAATACACTTTGCAGAAGTGTAAAACATTTCTACATGATTTCTACAGTTTATTTATTTGGACTTAATAGGATTCATTTCCCACACATGCACACACAAAAGCCATAGTTTTTGCTTTGCCAGGTAAATGAGCATTAATAAATAGTACTGACATTCAGACTGTCATAGTTGTTTTTTACCCAAGAACAAACTTTCCCACCATGAGCACCATCACTCCTTTATCCTGCAAAAATTTGAAAGACAACTATGCTTTGCTGTATGGTGGAATGATCACTAGTTTCAAAGTTTGGTCAAGTTCTGCCTTTGCAGACTGTCTTCTGAAAACATACATTTCCAGAATCTTTCAGATTCAGCCAAGTACACTGCTAATTGATCTAAACTACATATACGAAGTGAGATGTTTTCAGAGAGAACTTACCTTCCCATTTATGGCTGTATGGATTGAAATATCCACTTTAAAATGCAACCAGAAACTACTTGTGTGAGATAGTATAGATCAGGGAGGGGAGCTGAAAAATACTTGCTGTCAGAAACACAGGCTGAAGGCATATTTCCAGAAGCTACAGTCTCCAAAAGTTTTGAGAGCAACTGAAGGTGGCAAAGTGTGGGCCTCTAAGACTTGTGTTTAATATAAAGATATCATAAAGAGAGCTGAGAAATACTGGATATTTTTGTCTTAAATTCCTGAATTAGTTCTTTCTATGCCTCACCTTTTGACTGTTTGCTTTCCATGAGTTTCCACTAAATAAAATTGATGACCTAAGCAAGGAATTGTCTCAAAAACAGTTTATGTTTAAATGCATACTGCAGAATATCTGAAGAAAGTTCATTCTGGATGTGTAAACTAAGCATTCACAAAACAGCCAATTTCTAATGGGACATTTGCAATCAATCAGGGAACAGAAATATACCATGTGTCAAACCAAAGCTAACTAACAGAGCACAAAAGTTGAAATGTATTAAATATTGAAAATGAGTGTAGGTTGAGCAGTAGCAGCAGGCCTGAGAATAATTTTTTGGAAGATATTTCTAAGAGAAAAGGCATGGTGAGAAGTTGATTTGAACAAGAAGCTAATGAATGAGCATTTGTTTAACACTGATTTGCATACCAATGACAAGGGCAGGACTACGGCTCTGTGTTACTCCAATATCCAAATTTAGGATATCACAATATTGCAATGATACAACAGCTCTGAGACATTTCCTCTGCCATTTCTACCAAAAATTGAGTCGGACCAGCATGACCTAGCTTTAAAGCACAGCGAGTATATCCAAGACTTAATTCTGGCACAATCCTGATCCAGCCAATTGACTTCACCATTCAAGTCTGAAGAAACAGTTGTACAGCTGAAAGTAATCTGCATCTTGGAGACACCCCAGCCTTGAGTACGATGATTCTCCCTTAATGGGCCTGGGCATATGCTGATCAGGAAGGGTGACAGACTTGAACTCAGTAATACTCCACATGGGAGCACATGAGTGCACCCACTGGGCTGATGAACAGTCACCCCAAACTACCCCCACTCTTGAGCGCTCCCTGCAAAGAAGAATGGAGTCACTCAAGAGTAACTCCATTTATTGCTCTTGTGGCCTTCAGCTATTCATCAATACCATGTTATCATCAAATGTATCGAGAGTATCCAACAGATCTACAATAATGGGCATGCCATTTACTAGTGTCTAAGGAGTAAAGAAATTTTCTGATGCCTTTGTGTCAACAAGTACAGCTAGTTGCACTGATCCTCTCTGTCATGTTGCCTTTAAATACAGCATTACCGTATGTAGGTGTGTCGACGGGACATGGTTTCACCAATTGATGCTTTAATGTTTTTGCCCAGTCTGTTGAATCTGACTCTGTCTTCCACCAGGAAAGTGAGAGAAGATTAAAGTTTCCAAGTCAAATTCTCAGAGTATTTTTTTTAATTGTAATTGACTTGAAATATTCTAAAACAGATATGCATATATATTTTTTCAATAATTGACTATTAGTTGTGCACATGAATATTTAACAAGGCCATCCACTAACGGCTGAACAGCATAGAGAACTGGTAATTGGAAACAATTTTTATTTCATTTGTGGGTTCATTAGGATTCTGAAAATGAGAGATGGAAAAGATCTTTCCTTTTTCTTTCCAGTACAGGGTAATTCCCTATAGTGATTTGCTCAGATTAAAAATCAGCATTTAAATAGAAGTCACCAGTTCAAAAGAGTAGTTCAAATCAAGATGATTACGATGCTTTTGCCTGACAGTTGTCCAGTGGCCCATCAGAAATGGGCTGGCACTCTTACCCTGCCTTTTGATTGTGGCATAAGCCATCAAAAGTCACTAAAACACTTATGAAGATTGTTCCTATCATCGGAAAAGTCCAACTGATGGCTCAGGTACTAATACTCCTTTTCTTTACTCTAAGTCCATGCATGCATTCACAGCATTACATGGGAAGATTCTGCAGTGATGCTCTCTAGTTAGCAGGTCTCCCTTTTCTGTCCTTTCAATTCAATCCTGAGGAGTAAAATTCCTTAAACCACTTAAAAAATCAATGTATAAATTGAGCCCAAACCATTTAATGATACTTTTGAATTGAGGGGAGAAAAAATATATTTCTGAACATCAGATTTAAAAGAAAAGCTAAGGATCTATAGTCAAGAATCTCTTTCAATTCAAGACAAATTTTATGTTCATTACCAAGTAAAAGGGAATTCTTTAAAAGTCACTAGCAGGGTTTGATATCTATCTATCTACCTATCTATCTATCTAGCATGACTGATTATGATTTATGATTGTTATTTATAACAGCATAACCCACACAAGTTCCCAAAGGGTTAATGTGACCAGATGAGTAAAATTCATGAGCATAATCCTAAACAAGTGAGTTGAAGTTCTATCAGGTCTATTTCATAGCATCAGGGATTACTGCTAGCAGTCTAATCCTACTGAGCCTAAGGGAGGTACGCCGTATTGTATTTGAAATCCTGGCCAGGAAAGAACGGAAGGTTAAATGGGTGCCTTGCTCTGTAATCAAATATCACAGGCACTACTTATCTATTCAATGAACAACTAACGTAGAAAATCAATTAGGAAACAAATAGCTGCTTCTTTTGAATTTTCTTTTAACCTAACAGAAAGAAAGAAGTAAATATTTTAATAATATATTTTTAATCAAAGTATAGCATACCATCTACTAAAAAAAAATTCTATGTGTAAACAGGTTAACTAGAACATACAACACTCCAAATAGCAACTGCTGGTGTTTGAATGCTATTTCTCTAAGTGCTGGGGCTCTTTTCAAAACTAGTGTACATCCAAGCACCAGCAGTTGAGCATCTTCTCAGGGATCAGCACAGAGAAACTGAATGTAGAGAATTATTAACTGACTGCAGATAATTGGAGTGAGCTCAAATGAAATCACAAATACATATCCGGTTGTCTGTAACTGAACATCTTAAATTATGTATCAGTTGTGAGGAGCATTTCTTCAGCTGTGCATCATCTTTTGTTCTGTTGGTTAAAATCCCAGGAGTGCTGAAAAAGGCTGAAGCTCCTGCTGGTCTTTGTTCCCAGCAGGCAGAAGTCCCTTTTGGTGGTCTTGAGGTTAACACCCTACTCCCCCTTCCTATACCTGTCATACTGAATAGACTTCACTGTCTGTGCACACAGACAAACAGCCTGACCTGGCCAGCCAGCTTGACCTCTGGGCAGGAAGAAGATCACATCTGGTTATTAATATTGGGACATTAAAAAAATGTAATCTTCAAGGCAGTCAGAGAAGCAGGCTAGCAATTACACAGTATGCACTGGATGTCAATCAGGGAGCGCGTTCGCCTGATACTATGTCCAAGAATGTTAAAACGTTCATCTTTCTCTGATGAGGGGTTTCAGATACAGTCTCCCGCTGTATCTGTGAAAGCTGGTAAGAAAAGTTAGCCCAAAGATCTTAAGTCTTTAGCTTATCTGTTCTTACACTTCTTAGTTTTTACAGTTTTAAAATGTAAAGCATTTGTAGGTGAAAACTCATACAACTAGGGAAAAAATATATATTTTATAGTGAGGGAAGACACCTGGCAAATGCAAAAAAAAAAAAAACCTCTCAATATCACCGTTGTGCAAAACATATTCACCTTATATTCCTTGATATTCCTTGAATATTTTACTATTATCATGAGTTTTTAGTATATTCATTTCAAATATCTGCATTTTACCTAGTTTAAACACATTCAGTTTGTAGAATTGCCTGAAATATACAGAAACACATTTGTGTATGTGTCTGGCACATATTATATGCACGTGTACATACACAAAGCTTTATGTAGAGCAGATTTTTACAGTATTATGTGTGAAATCTCAGTCCCACTAAAGTCAATGGAAATTTTACCTTTCACTTGAGTTGGGCCAGATCTTTACTTTTTAAAAACGACATCACACACTGATGCTGTCATGTGTCAAATTCTTCATATGATACCTGCATATAGCCAAATAGTTCTTCCTATTTGTCCCACTGGTTATGCCTGAATTGGAAAGCAGGACCATGGTCGGGAGCATTCCAGCCTCACTGATGAAAGCCTCGCTCCAGAGCGTCTCATTCCTAGCAACTCCTGGACTGTCGATAGGAAGCTGCGCAGGTCCAACCTGCTTCACCAGCTATGCTGAACTGCCCCAAGGCATCCTTCTCTACCTGCAGCCTGGGAGGTGGGAAGTCTCAAGTCACTCCTAGATGTTGTCAACATTAGCTCTGTGCTTGAAAGAGGACATAAAATCAGGTCCAGAGGTACTTATTATTAACATTCCTAGCCCAAATATCTTAAATTTGATGTCATTAGTTTGGTTTTGCTGCAAACCACCATCATACTTTTTTCCTTGCTTCATTTCAAATGGAAAATTTTCCCTTTCAAATTACTTTGGGCCAACACCCAGGATAGGCCTTCTACCAGTGACGTGTTAATCTTGTGATCCTCTGCGCCTGAAAAAAAAGCTTTATAGCATTGGAAGGGAGAGGTTTACAGCTTTCCAACAGAATGCTTGCACTTGTTTTTAGCTTTGATAGAACCTGAGATGTCAGGCCTTCAAACTGAAACATTATTATGTATGGAAAAGCTATTATAGGAAAAATGTAAGACGTTTCTAAAATATATTAGTCACAAAGTCACACTGTTTCCTTTTTCTTTTTTTCCCTTGGTATTAATGGAGCTTGGCTTCGTACATGCAGTCATATGAAAAATAGAGTATTGATACAGTTAAAGAATGTTCTTCAAATTTCTAACATATTTTTCCATATGTAAAATATGCAGGAGGTTCAAAATGTGTGATAGTTTCCTGTGGGATGGTCAGCATACCTTATTCTGCCTTTATTATTTAAAAATAACACAGCCACCTCCAGTCACTTAAAACTCAAGACAATAAAGCCTTTATCCTCATTAATCCAAAATGCATATTTGATAACGTATACAAACACTCACACTTGTATACACAAGAGAAGGTGAGGAAGATTATTGGCAGAAAAGGCAGAAAAAGAAGAAAAAGATTATTGGCAGAAAAATATAAAGGAGTTCTAAACTTGGCAAGAATGCACTTGGGCTAACTATTCTAGCAATGACACCATTCCAGACATAGATGGTACTGTGAAAACAGACACCTAGAGATGTTAATACAGTAGAAGGAAGAAGAATATGGCAAGGCAGTAAACACTGGCAGCATCTGTGCACAACTGAGGTTGCAGAAAGCAAACCACTAGGCAAGGATGACACTAGGCAAGGACTGAGGAACTAGAGTTTTGGAGTGAAATTCCAAGCTTGAGACAAGAGAGGAAATGTTTCTGACAGGTTGGGGCCTCTAAGGGTGGAGGCCTTCTGGTTTTAAATAGTAACTGCTTTAAAAAATGCTCATAAATGTGGAATGATTTAGAAGGAGAAGCAGACTGTGGAGGAGGTGACCTGATGTGCATACTCACAAAGTATGCCATGATTATCACTACCCAAGAACCTATTTTGATCTGCAGAAGATATTTAGAAGGGAGTGGATTCAGTTCAAACAACATATTCTCTTTACTAAACGAGCTGTTTCAATGAGACAGGATGCACATCCAAATTAAAATCCTCTCAGCTTTTTCATACCCTCTTGGCAGAGCAGTTCCTTTGACTCTTCCTTTGTAACTGTCCTTTTCTCTAGAGCACCAGAAACAAATGGAAAAACCCTAGAAATAAACTTAGGGAGAAAAACAGAAACAGTAACCATCAATTTCAGCAAGAAATTACCCAAATAACAGAACTTTTTGAAATGGATAATTTCTCACAGTAGTGACAAACCACAGTAGTCAAACCACAGGAGAGCCATGTCCCAGGCAATTGACAGAGCAAAGAAACACTGTCATTTTGGAAAACTCCTGGGCCAGCTCAATCCTTGGACTAACACTATGGAGATGAGCAGTACTACAACAGAGATGGACTTGGCCCACATTCTTCCTGTCTCTTTTCTCTCATCACTATTTCAATAGGGAACAAAGTGTTTATTTTTTAAGCGCCAAGCAAATCCTACAGAGTATAAAAAGTCCTGTGATCAGCAAAATCCCTCTATCTCCTAAAATGTTCACAATGTTGTTTAATGTGACCTGTCTCATACTAAAGAAAACACTTTACGCATTCTGCATATGCCACTGACAGACCAGTATTTTTATCTTAATGGCACATTCAGGAAATATTCCTCATCGAAGGATAATGCTAGATTTAAAGTATTTAATGTAAGTTGTGGGGGTTGGCAGGGAGTGGGCCTGCTATATGATTTAGTAACTAGAAAGAAGAGTATCCAGTGCTTGGGAACAACTGTGGTAGCTCCTCAAGTGCAGAATTCACTGCAGTGACACAGAACAAGGAGGCTCCCTGCAAGGAGAACAGAGACGAGACGAAATGCACCCAAGCAAAGGATCAAAATGCAGGACTGTGGTAAAACCCCATGGCTTGCAATAGCAGCCACTGCCTTTCTGTAGCAGATGAAAAGGTTCCTGCAGGCAGCAGCGTTCCCCGGAGCCAGCTCTACCCGGGGGCTTCCCAGGGCTCCCCGCGCAGGGTGGGTTTCGCTCTAATCGCTCGTGTGCGCGCTGCCTGCTGCCCTTCTGGGCCTTTCCCTGTCACATCCGCGCCGGGGAAGGGCAGCGCAGGCACAGCTGGCTCTCTGCCAGCTGGGGACTCCCTTGCAGGAGCGGAGTAACCCTTCCCTCCCCTGCCGCAGGGAACTGGCATCAAATCTCCCGTTCCTTCTGCTCCGTTAACGCAGAAAGGGAGCTGGGGCCCGACCCAGCGTGTAGCCATGCTGAGGTTAGCTGTTCTGTGACCATCCTTTCAGTGTGTGTGTCCTTGTTTCAAGCTTCCACCAATGACTAATATCAACTTTAAAGAAAGTTTCAAACAATACATACAGGTTGATTTAGTTAATATATATTTCTTTCTTTTCTAAACCCTAATGTGAAAGGTTCTGATATCAAGCAGCATGAAGGTCAGAACAATTCTGGTCAACGTAGTTCCCATAGTATGAGTTCAACCACGTCAGATATCCTATCAGTACTTCATGGTGGACCCTAATAACAATCTATATAAGTTAAAGTTAGTGTTAACGTTAGCATTAACATTAAAATTAGCACTGACCAGTATAAAAAAAGCACACTACAGCACCCAGTACTTGAGTTATGCCTCATATGCTTCAACTTTGTAGGCCACATACAGAAACAGCACCTTTTGTTTTATACCAGCAAACAAATATCTGGGGTAAATATTTGGTATTTTTGTTTGTCAGGCTCAAGTTAACTGTCTACTGATATTCATACCCCAAGTTCACTATGTGCAGTAAAAATGTGGGAAAACTAAGAGACAGTTGCTGGAAGACGTAGACAGTGTGGCATGGGGTAGGCTGAATGCTTGTCCCCCTTACTGTCTTACTATTTGTGGGAATGGGAAGCAAGCTCTTTCAAACTGTAAATCAATCAGAGTTGATGCTTTTCTCTGCCTGCTAACTAAGCAGGACACAGCCCAACTACCTGATCGAAGCAGTTAATACAGAGGCAAGGAAAAAAAAGTGATGGATGATGGATTAAAATCTGACAAAAAAGTTCCATATATATATGTGTGTGTGAACTAGCAGTCCATTCAACAAAATGGAAGTTAACTCTGTATCTTCTCACATATCAAAATAGGACTAATCTTGCTGAGTGCATAAAATAATTCATGCTAGTCAAGACCACTCAGAAATCTGATGTTTGTGTGCATATAACACCAGCTTCTTAAAAAGAAAACTACTTGAACTCGTTAATTCATTGTTTTTTAAGTACAGAAGAAAAAAAAGCTTCACTTATAAGCAAAATTATTCCATATTTCTTTACTAGTTTTTTTCCCTCTCTTCTCTAAGAAGTGATTGTTGTTAGTCAATCTGGAGCAAAAAGATTAGATAAGGTGGACTAATGGCATAATTTGCTCTGATAGGACAATGGTTGCACACTTGGCTTATTAATGCGTTGTCATTTCTAAACAGCATTGTCTTTTGTTATGGATAGCAAGAGATGCATTTGCCTAACTTTATTTCCAATAGAATATTTCTCATTAGGACCAGTAGGAAAAATATCTCATGATCAGGTAGCTCAGAAATAACTCCAAAGAAGAAATAAATATTCTTTAGACCCAGATATTTTCACCTCTAAAAGAATCTATTAGCCACTTACAAAAAGAAAGAAAATTATGAGTAACTGAGAAAATTATGAGTAATTGAGAGGGGCAAATTAGAACAGAAATGGAAATCTAACCTTTACTAAAGCAGACACTAACATATATAGGCATTTGTGCAGTGCAATAGTGGGTGACAGCAGACATTAAATTGTGTCTATGCACTTGGGAAGTGTACACTTTCATAAGTGCATACACCTGCAAACTCAGTTTCCAGCAACTGTGACTTCCTCCCGCCCAAACCGCCCTTGGATAGTATCTGGCTCTTTAAAGTTCTCATGATCATGAACAACTTCAAGTTCTATCTCTATCTCATTCCTCTCAGTAAACGACAGTCTATAGACAGTCTATATAAATATAGACAGATAGAAAGACAAATAGATAGAGATTTCTTCAGCTAAATGAAGTGAGGCAGTTTTCTTAGTTACATTTTTTTGTGAGGTCTATTAAGCCTGCCAAATATACTGGGGTCAACCTCTCTCTCACCCCTGCTTGGTAAGAGACACAACATTTTCTTTTTCCCCAAGGCCATGCTCTGTTTCCTACTCCAGATAGTATTGAGCTTACCTTCTAAATCTATTAGGATAAACAACAACTGGAAGAAAAGGAGAGTCATTTGTTTAATTCCCATTGTGAATATATGAGGCACATAGCCTTCATATCTGCAAGGTTTGAAAGCAAAGAGAATTGGTATATAATCTTAAATTTTGTATGGTCAGATCTCCAAGTTTTCCTTTTATTGATTAACTGCTCAACTCTCTTCTATATCATGAAAAATATTAAATACATATAACTGTTCAAACACAACATAGTTCTTGTCATTTCTCTACCACAAAATGCTTTAGAAAATGCTCTAGGTAAATCTGTCTTCCCTTTAATATTAATGGCGTAGCTGAAGTTAGCAGAATTTGAGTTGTGCAGTGAAGGACTCAGGAAAGAAAAGAAATTCCTGGAAAGTCTTCTGTATGGAAATCCTAAATGCAGTATGCTGGCTCATAGCGGATCCTTCAAACTACTTTTTCAAGCAATGGGAAAATGTTCAAAGAGATCTCAAAGCATATTCTAAATGCAAAAGGATTTGCTTTTTCTCCAAAACAAAAAACAAAACCCTCAGTAGTTCTAAAGATTTTTCTGAAGATTGCCAACTCTTGAGTTCCATAAGCCACATAAATTCATATATTATTTGTGAAGGTTGGCAGGTTGCAGGAAATAGCAGTGTGCATAGGAATGAGGGGAACACTGAGAGCATATCCGGTTCATCATGGCCTATGAGATCATCTTAGCAAGCAGAAAAGTAGTAAAGAATATTCACAAATGAAGTACAATACCTATTGATTGAATACCTACAATACCTTCTGACATGCACCTGCAATCAATTTAGTCCCAGAGCCAATACAGTAGTACTTTGGTGTCTGTCCAGTGACTTTAGGTCACAACTTGGTAAAATTCATTCTAAACTATTTTTTGTGGCCTATTTTTTTGTGGTCATCTGACAGCTAACTTCACAAGATTCAACTCTGATATATCCCAGCAGGGTCCTGGCTTCCTGCTGGGCAAAGATTTAGAGTCACAGATGTTCCTGGACAAATAAGGACATAAGGTTTTCAGAAACCCTTGCAGTTTGGCCTTTTGTTTTTTCCATCAGCTTCAGTCTTCCTAATTTCCAGTTATTCATTAGCTGTGTATATATCTGCAAATGCCAAAGGGTGTTTCCAAAATAGTAACATCTAGATACTGAAAGTTGCCTCATTTTAGCGGTAAAACAGGCTTTTTTCCATACTCATTACTAACATACCCAAAGAGCCAAAATACTATGATTCTCCATACACTTGGTTTCACTGTTATAGCTGTAAAATATCAAGTGTCTGATCATTCACAAAGTGCTTATTTATTTAGAAAACCTTTGTGTTATTACCTCAATCTATTTCTCAAAGTGTAAGTCCTTGTCTAGGTTGCTTCCATAATGGGAACATGTTAAACAAGTATCTTCCCTCTCTTTTGCCTTTGGAAATGATAGTTTTGAACTTAGCATAGAGAATGCTTGATAACACTGGTCATACCGGTGTAATACTTGAGCCAGTTACAGCTTTTCAGGGCTTCCCATGTAAAACACCTTCCTTATAAATAAAGTAGCTTGGAGACATTCTACCCTGACCAACACCCATCTCCCTTCTCCAGCTATAGTCCCGCATATAAGTTTATGATAGCCATAGAAAAATTCCATTAATGTCAATGGATTTTAGGACAAAACGATGTGAACACAGAGTATTGTACTGGACAATGGGAAGTGCCTGCTAAGGTTATTGTCAGAATACTTTCCACCCTAAGCCTTTGTTTTAAACAGGGTCATCACAGCAGGGCTGATCTTGAACTCTCTCTGATGAGGGTTAACCTTTCTTCTATAAAAAGTTTAAGCACAAACTATCCCTGAGCACCTGTGCTCTCTCTGTACAGGGGTGTTCTTCCCTCCAGCAGCAGGGCAAGGAAGCAGCGTATGCCCTTGTTCTCAGTTTACACGGCAGCACTGAATAAAGACTCTCCTTTGGGCAGATGCCAGAGTATTGTCACCTGCCCTAGGTCACCTGCACACAGTCCAGCAAAAATCCAGCAGTTATATACTTAAATATTTTAGGCATGTGAATCATGTTAACTGCAAGATTTGATTGCATCCAAGGTAATAGCTTTAAATAAAAAATAGGAAATTTTTAATCAAGAAATTCACATGGGTGAATATCTGCTCTTGGAATAAGATTGCTATATGACCATTCATGACTCCCATTAATAATATGCAGTTTCCTACCTGTACATATAAACAGGTAGTATTGCTCACACTCTTTCTATATGTTAGAAACAGGTCTTTCTATTTGTTTATATCACTGTTACTGTGGTAGGCAGGCATGGGAATCTGCTCACTTCGTCATTCAAGGACTATCCTTCCTCGTTTTTTTTCTTCCCTTCGATGCCTCTGCCTTTAAAGGCTAAAGATTATCTTAGACCTTCCCTCGCAGGGTCAGAGCAGCGTGCAGGGTCTCCCTGAGGCCATGGCACATGGGGTCTGTGTGCACTGCAGAACCACAGGGCTGCCACTGGGCAAGCCAAGGGGCCTAAGGAGGTTACTGCCAGGACGGGCTCCTTCGTGGCCACTCAGAAAGGAGAGGTCCAAGGAGTCCTAGCAAAGCCTCCGTTTCTTCATATATCAGTACAAGGATCTACCACTGCCAATCTGCAATCCCTGCCTGTGTTAAATACACCAGCCTAAAATACAGACCATTAGGATTAACTAAAATACTACCATTTGTAATTCATGTTGTGTTAACATAAAACCCTTATCATTGGTTAATATATTACTATCTGTTTGCTATACTGCATGGCATTTATTTTGCCCACAAATATACACCAATGTATATATTGGAGTTTATCCAATATAGTGCATGAGTCCTGTACTGTACTCAACCTTTTGCGAAAACCAAAAGGAATAGAACTGCTCAGCGTTTCACATAGGCTTCTTCATTATCCCTCCTTACAAAATCTAACTGGAATATTGCTAGACATTGGCACCAAAGGGATGATGGAGGTGGGGGAGATAAAATGCAGAAAACTAATTTGTCTACCAACCAGACAAGCATATATGAAATAAAGCCAATCTAATCTAAATGAGGTCTCCAAGGTCTGACTTCTATCATCCCAATATTATGCCACCCCTTAGGATTCCTAGTCCTGGTATTTTTTCTCTAGATAGACTTGCTAAGTATAGGCAAGGGGAAAGTTTCTCCCAAACCACATATCAAAAGCAGTAGTAAAGCTGACATACACATGCACGTGTCTTAATATGCATCATGCCCCAGTTTTCTTTCAGTCTTCGTTCTTAAATATATTAAAGCTATAGTGGGGAAAAATCCCAAGAGTTTGGGAAACAGTAATTAGAAATGTTAGAGAAGACACCTTCAGCGTGTTGCATAATATGCGATAAAAATTGCTACGAGTAAGGAGAAAATATATGTTGCAAGGCTGAGTGGGGGGCAGTGGCTGCTAAATCCATAGCTGCAATCTATTTATGCAAGATACACACATGCTCACACATTAACATAAAAGTCTTACATATATTGTATGTTGTATCTCTAAATCTCAGTCAGAAAAAATTAAATATTTTTTCCTAATGTTGGAATGAAAGAGCTGCAGGGACAAAAGTAGCTGTTATACAGACATTGTGTGTGTGTTGATCACAGTGAATAAATGAAGTTGATCCTCTTTATGGTGCTTTTCCTGTCCTCGTTCATTTCTCCTGTTCTGCAAAAGAAGCAACTAGCTTGTGTTTCGCTGGGCAGGCTGATCACTGGAAGTAGCCTCCTTGGAAGGCGTAACGCCACTCGGGACAACACTCAGATTGGGATCCAGAACAGCGTTTTAATGGAAGAGCGTGAGGACAGTGGCAGAACAAGCCTAAACCATGGCTTGAGAGTATTTTTCTGCTTAAGCAATGTAGTATAAACCAAATACTGTACATGCTATTTTTCACAAGGTATGCAGGATCATCTGAAAGCTAGGCAACATCTGAATATCAAGTAAAATATATAGGAAGTATAATGCGAAAATTATTTCTATGATCTCTCTATACATACATATTTTTGATTTAGAACGAAAAGGAGTGTTTTGAAATTACTATTTAGCTAGCCTCTGACTTTCTCTTAAATAAATATACTTGTACTGTATAACTGTGTACAGTAGGTATATATGTTGGTCAGCTACAGAATGTGTTCTTTTAATATTTGTCTTGATGCATGCAAGCACAACAGCATGATTTGAATTACAGAAACTATACCTTTCAATGGAAATTACATTTCATGAAACACTTCAAATTTGGAAAGAACATAAAACTGAAAGCACTATAAAAATGGAATATCCTCCATAGTGAGCTCTGTGTTTAGCAACAGATTAGAATAACTTTTGTTTATCACTGAAAACAGCTTTCTTCATCTAAACAAACAACAAGAATAAGATTAAGCAAAACATGTTTTGGCTCCTCGGATGTGCAGACATATTCCAATTTCCTTCGCACAATGATTTTTATGCAAATCAATGCTGCACAATCTCCTGACCTCTTTTACCATCATATTGGGACAATGACAGTTCCATAATTGGACTGGCACATATCTGGGATATTTGATTTTAAATTACAAAGTTGGTTCAGGACGAATGAAATGAAAAGAATGTGACTTTGTGTTAATTCCAGACCGATCAAGTATCAACATTTCATGCCAAACAGAATAAAGCAAACAAAGTGATTGAGGTTGTTAGTCCATTCGGCCCTGCATGCGTATACTTCACACCCCCACCTCCGTTGTTAATTCCTAACAACGATGCTTTCATCCAGAACAAGGATAATGAGAAAAACCCAAGCAGTATTCCTTTGGGAACTGTTACACTAAAAGTTACCTAAGGACTAAATCCCACTTGTGCCTCCTGCACGTGATAAAGATGAGCAAAGCATTCAATATCCCTGGCTGATTTAAAATCCAAATATGCAACCAGCATTATGGAATCCAGACAGACTATTCTGCTTCGCTGATGACAGATGCTGAGGAAAGCTACTCTAATTAAGCTTTTGACTTTGAACCAGAAGAGAAGTGGACACCTCATTTCACAAAAAGCAGCCTAAGAGCCCAACTGAAGAGCAGGTGCTGCTCGGTATTTACATTTCCTGCAGAGGATGCTAGCCAGCAAGACCAACCAGCTGACCGTGAAAATTCTTGGCCTTAAGTGATCCAAGGACAGACCATAAATCCATCCTATAAAATATAGTAAAAGCCTCGCTTGTTCTTCTATCCTTTCAATATGTGATGTTATACATTTGTGATTATCTCATTTTATTGGGCTCTTTAGAAAGTTGTTTATGATCATTTGTGGACAAAACAAAGGCTCATTGTAAACTCTTTTTTAAATAAGTTGGAAGGTCAATATGAAACAAAGGGCACCACTTTTATGACCGCTACATGCAAGCTATGCTAGTGTGTGTATTATTACAATGCATTTCAGCAGGGGGATAGAGTCCCAGCTAATTACAAAGCTAACATATAATAGTATTGCATTAGCAGCCCAAGAAATTCCTATTGAATTGCACACATCTGACAAATAGAAAGACGTGCTTGTGCTGAAACTTAATTATCCTGGCAAAAATTGTGAGGGCCAGATTCTCGGAAGACATAAACACAAAGCTCTGCTTTACGCTCCGGAGGATCTAATGCTTTGTTTATTCACATAACCTCCATCACAGAAAACTTATCATCTGGATTGACTAATTTGCCTTATTATTTATGGGATCTGCTGTTAAGTAACACAATTATGACTCAGTTTGTGAGCAGAAAGGGAATACTGCCGATCTCCAAAGCACAAGGTCTGAAGGAGACAATCGGCTCGCTCTGCCACGTTGAAAATGTTAATGTGGCGTTCCACCCTCGGCACAGGAGAGGAGCCTTTTTCAAGGACAGTTCTGCTGAAATTCTTTTTTATGGTTTCAAAGTAAAACGTTATGGCAAAAAATGAATACAGCTTTGTTTGTTTCTTCAGTCATCGTTAGCAATAGACATAAAGGTATTCTGTTTTGCAGCACATATGGAAAGATCATCAACACTTTCTGCCTCTGGGTCCTTTCCCAAAATACCACATCCCACATGCCTTTTACCTTAAAACATAAAAGAAAAGGTGTTGTTCTGGTCAAATAAAGAAATAATTTTTACTAGCATACGTCTAATGTTAAAGCTGCCTAAATCCTGCCAAAGACATTAAAACACCATCTGTAAAACAGATTTTCATTAAATTGATCAGTTTAAAGTTAAGCAGCTAGGCAGATGATGCTTTTGAGCTAACCTTTAACCTTTAACCTTCTTAAACTGGAATTAGGTCATTCTCCTTTTGGGTAATATCTTTGCCGTTTGAGAACATGCGAGCTAAAGTGATCTATCCAAATTGAACTGACAATCATAGCACTAATAGTGTTATGGATCAATATTTTGTCAATAAAGGAAAAAACAACACAGTTTTCACACAGACGAGTGTTTGTCTGCTAACTGCCGCTTGTCAAGTTCTCTGAGCACCTAAAGAGCTGAATATATAATATTAATTAAAGTAAATATCCCATGTAAAATTAATGACCATTAAAGCTCTTACCAGCTAATTATGTGGGGGGTGAGGAGGGCTTGATAGCTTAACTTTAAATATTTTATTTGTTATTGGAACTTGGTCCTGTTATTCAGTTACTCAGCTAAATAATATTTCTTTTCAGCCACAACAATTTCATTGCAAAAAGGCAGCCTTGTTAAGTTCAGCTACTTTTACTATTTATTTGTTTATGCGGAAACTATTTTACAAGCACACAATATGGTATATGCAACTCCCTTAATCAAAAGCTATTTAATTGAACTCCAAAATGGCTTCCTCAAAACTGGTTACAGTTGCATGTATTTAGTACCCATGAAGTTCACTGTCCTACCTTGGTTTCCCAAATTTGCAGAAGTTTAATGCTTCCTCCTGCACCATGGAAAGATGCTCTGTTGCTGGAGAGTCTTACCCCTGTTTACCTGTGGAGTTACTGATTGCTTCCTGATAGATACCTTGAAGGATAAACAACTGTCCTGCAATTTGTTTTCTCATTTGAAACTTCAAAAAACATATGTCTTGGGAAATTCATGGAGCCCAAGCTGAGATCATTCAGGGCAAGGTTGCCTTTGTCCTGATCCCTAGCAGCCATGTTACTAACAGCATTTGAATGCTGCACTGCTGTAAGGAGTACTCAGGACATTTCTCTTTTAAATAACTGAGAAAACAGCTAAAGGTTTTACTTTGCCACATTTAGCATCTAATTTGAAAGTGCTATTTTGATATTGGCTAAAATTATACAGCTTTGGAGGAGAAGCTCTGATGTTCATATGAGCTTTAAAAGCTACGGTTATGAAAAGACATCCTTTCATTCCATCAGTAGTTAAGTACAGGAAGAAAAAAAATCAAGCTGGTACGGCAACATTTATAAAAGGAAAATTCACAAAACAATAACGTTTAAATAAATATGAATGACTCAAGAGAAAACCTTGAGGTGCTTGACAAAGTAGAGGAACAAAGTCACAGATTCTTCTTCTGTGTTTTCATATGGTTTTAGTATTAAAGTTTTTATTATCAAACCATATTCACAGCACCTTAATTTTAAAAGAGTTAGAGGAGCTGCTTGACTATAAACACAATTCGTGAATATTCTGTATCACTCCCAAGGCATATATCTATTATTCATACAAATTGATGTTGTTGGGTTTTTTTCCTTAGGTGCTGTAAAAGTTTATCTGATGTATCAAGAGAAACAAAGTTTACAATTCTGTTGGTGTCAACTGCTTCCCCAGACCTGACAAAACTATCAAGTCTGCCAGCAGATAACTTTCAAAGTCTCATTTATTTCCACCTTAAGGCCCAAATGCACATCCACAATTAAAACTAGAGTGGTCTGAGTGACATGCAGAGAGATTGCATTCTGTTATAAAGCATGCACCTCTAGCACAGTTAGATCTTTAGGGATATGTCCCAATAGTGACAACCCTGCATCCTAAAAATATTAACATTAATATGCCAATTAATACTTTAAGTAAATCATCCTTCCCCTTAAAATGTATGAGATATGCATTAAAACATTAAATGCTATAATAATAATGTGTGTGTGTGGTCACCTTTCTGAGGTGCTCTAAAAACTAGTAGAGTTCAAATTTTCAAGCTGCTCTTTGGAGTCATGAGGGCCATAAACTTTAGAAAAGTATGAAAGCTGAGGTTTCCTGCTACCATTCCTAGACAAAGGGCTTAAAATAGGCAAATTCTGAGGCAAGACCCAGCAGCACGCTTCTGCTTGTCCTTCTATAGGACCTCAGCTTAGTGGTGCCTAGGAGTTTGTGCATCCCCTCTCCACTGAGATGTCTTTCACTTAATGTGATTCAAAGAAGGAGCTTCAAAGGCTCGTGGTGGTCATTTGCCATGCAGGGAAGTGCAGCACACAGGTTCTCCTGAACTACTCAGCCTAACAAATCAGAATCTGGAAAAGAACCTGCCTCAGTGGCAGGATATTGTAAGGGTTAAATGCTAGGAGTTGAGCCTCAATCCCTTAATTCTCTGGAATTTTAGGACCCTGCAAGACCCAACGTCCAGGTTTATCCAGAGCTGGGGCTGAGTGACTGAAGAGAGGCAGTGCTTGTTGTTGTGAATGGCTTGTACTTTGTGAATCTATAGCTAGGCCCATGACTTAATTAATAAAAAACAATTGTAGTCGTATTTGCAACTGTCTGCAAAAAACCTTCCTCTTCCTCAGCTCCCTTTCTACCATCCTACCTGCAACACTGTTTGTAACATCTGTTGGAAGGGTAGTTTTATAAAGCAGATCATTGAAATAATCCAGGTTAACACTCCAAAGAAAAGATGGGGAACAACTGTTTTTTAACTCAGATCACATCAAAAATCTGTCTTTTAATTGCTCCACAATCAACATAACTGGAGAGAATAAGGAACTGCCTCAGGAAGGATGTGGAAGGGGAACTCCTGAAGACAGTTTTGCTGCTGAGGCAGGCAAACCATGATACTGGACTCCCAGCTCTCTTAGCACTTCTCAAAACAGGACTCTGGATCTTTAAAAACAAACAAAGCACAAATCCACCTCCCAGGAGTTAAGTAAAATGTAATTAGTAAGAAACGACATGATTACATTAGAAGAGCACACAGCACTATGGGAGAACAGAGTAGAAGCAATGTTGTATTATTGCCATTTTTATCCACAGCAGATCTGTCAAAGTTACAACTACTGGTTTATAAAATTAAAATCCGAGTTACTACCTGTGCATCCTGCCTTAACTCAGAGCAACAATCTGAGCTTGATCAAATACCAGCAAATGTTATTTCTTGCTTGCACTAGAGATCTGAGGCTTTTCTGTAGTTGCTCCATTCGTTTACATTTTCAACATGATTAGGAAACCAGCATAGCTGCTATAATCAGCAGATGACTCCTGATAGTTTAGTTATCACAGATTTCTAGTATAAATCAATAGATAACACTTGCAAAATGGATTTTCTAATCATATTTAGAGCTTGTTACAGTGACTAATGGTTTGCAATATTTCCTGAATTTTTATATCCCCTAGACAAAAAGAAGTTTTTAATAAGTTACAAAGTTATTCATCTTGGAAAAGAATGTGTTATATTTTGTACACGAACCAAGACAATCAAGCCAATCCAGTAAACACACTGCAGAAAATAAGTTACCCCATAATTAGGGTTTGGAAAAAGTCATGGCAAGTTGTGTAATAAATGGTATTCATCACTCCCACATATTCATTATATCCACATAGTTTTTTCCAGTAAAGATAAAAATATAGCTGCCATTCTACTAACGTATTTATCTACACCACACCCTTTCATGTTTGTGAAAAATCATTACTACCTTGGGGAAAAAAAAATAGACAAAAGGATGACAGTGCTTACTTTTGAATATCTTTGGTAATAATGTAGCATATTGCATGTGTTTACTGTAAATACTGATGTAAAATAACTTGTCTGTGATAGATTAAAGTTGCAAACACACACATGCCAGAACATCAGCTCCCTATTCACGGTATGGAAAATTCATCATTTTCCATAATCTTTTCCTTCAAGCCTCCAATCAAAATGTAATGGACAATGT
>PTEX01000015.1:4035931-4050931 GCA_003342815.1 Eudromia elegans | reverse complement strand
AAAATAATTACAAGAATTCCAACAGGAGACAAGCTTAATTGTATTGATTCAAAAGATGCATGTATATAGGAACCATGTTGAAGGACTAATGTTGTCTTAAATCTACAGTTACTATTAAAATGATATTGTCTGGCATGGAAAAAAAAAAAAAAAAGAAGATCTGAGATGGCTGCCTTGAAAAGCAGAGGTACAAAACTAACTGAAATAATTATTTTTGCCCCATTATACTTTACGCAACAAAATATCAATGTGGAACAACTTGGAGGCATGAAGGTTTGCAGGTTTATTTACTGACTGGTGTATCTATTAGTACCAGGAACAAGTGGAGCTGTCAGGACATAATGAAGGTAAATGATTAGTTAGCACAGAGACTGAGCTCTTCTTCAATGCAATAAGAGTTAATTAAAGTTTACCACCAAACATCAACCAAAGCAGGATGTTGATCAGGTTTCAGCATTAAGTGCAAACAGACAATGGTTGGCAGCAATTAGTGCAGCTATCAAATGACATGCAATGATAATTATACATTTAAAACAGCTAAAGGGCTTGTGGAGGGGAGAGAAGAAGCTCATCAGCTTCTTTGACTATATACAGCCAGAGTGCAGGAAACAGGTATCAGATATTTCACTTCAATACTGTAAATCAATAGAATTAAAAAGGGAAGAAAGAAAGAAAAAAAGAGAGGTTGTACGAGTGCATTATCTGAAAGAGGACAATTCAGTGAACATGAAATGGAAGAAATCTTCAGACGGCTCCTAACAAAGATAAGTACTAGTTAGATTAAATAAATTACTTTGCTGCTGCCACTCACGCTGACATGCATAAACAGCCAAGTGTTTGGGGCTCAGAGGCTGCTGGCTGCAGCCTTGTTGCAGGTTTCCACGCCAGACGCAGGGTTACCTGGCGTCTCTAGCCCCTGTGGCCATGTGTAGAGCACGAGGCGGCCCGGAGGAGCCTGCGAGCACAAAAGGAGGCTCCCAGGGAGCTGCCAGGGGGCTGCGGGGCAGCCCGTGTGCAATGCCCGGGGCGACTGCGTGCTGCGGGCGGGCGGCTCAGCCTGGGCACCGCCGCGGCCGCCCTCTCCTCCCGCTCCGCTCGTGCCGCAGGTGCTGCCTGCTCCCCAGCGTGCTCCGCTGGTCCCGCTTTTGGAAACGCAGAAAGGAACGGGGAGCGGCACCAGCGCGGGCGGACACTGCGACGTGCGATACCACTGCACCCGTAACCCCAGGTGCACCCAGGGCCGCTTGGTGCCTTTCTACCACTGGCCACCAAGGCCTCGCAAGGCTCAGCCATGGCATGGGGGCGGCTGCTGACCGATGGGACTGGCACCAAACCTGATTTTGATCACCAGCTTCTGCTAAAAATGTGAAGGGAAGGCGACAACCTTGCGGCAGCACCTCTGTGACTGTGTGAGGTTAAGGGAAAAACTCCTTCCAGCCCCGGCCCAGCAGGCTGCCGTGCCACTGCCACATGAAGCTGGAGCCCTGCAAAACTAAACCAGCCCCACGTCTGCGCCCGCAAGCACGCAGGAGGACAGAAACACAGGTAGCTCTGCCTCCAAAGGCCATGGCCATTATTAACTGATACACCACGCGGACAGGCGTCTAGCCATGTCTGATATTCAGTCAATTCCTCGGTAAACCTCCCCCCATCCTCGAGATGGAATAACTCACCCTCTCTCCCGTTGCGCTGAAATAGTGCAGGTAACGCGATCCCCGGGTTAAACACCCACGCACTTTGATATCAGCAGCATAGGTCTGACAAGTGTGTTGCCCACCTCAAATAAATCAAGATTTCTTCAGAATTTTTATAGACGTTCTAGCAGCAAAAGCACCCTGCTCTTCCCTGATATTTAATGGGAAAGAGAAAGAGAAGAGGCTTACCAAGAGACAAGAACGAGCAGATTTCCAAGAAAGCTAAGCTATGACAAATTAAAAACTGATGATGAGAGGGGAAAAGGGGTTAGGAGGTAGAACTCATTGCTGCAGGAAACCATTGAGATGAATTTACCAAGACGAAAAAAAAAAAAAAGGAGAGAATGGAAATTGGCTGCCAAAAGTATCCAGAGTTATTGTAATGAAAGTGAACAAAAAAAAATAATAAGGGATATTAAATCTTGCTCTGCAGAGGTCTAAAAAATTTGCATTTGCAATCAGAGCAAGGCAGGCACTACAATAGCTTATCTGCCCACTGTGATATTCTTCAGAAGCATCTTGTACAGACCAGCTACACAGAGAAGAGGATAGCCAGACCTGAGTCCCAATTTGGAAATCAATGTGTTCCTATGGTATGAATTACACCTTCTGAGTAAAGAAATGCCTACATCAGAGAGTGACCTTAGCTTTTATTTGAACTAACCCATGCAAAAATACCAGCAGCACTGGTTGGTTTCTAGATAAGTCGTGTCCCAGGGTGCCCCATGTCAAATTCAGAAAACCTTCTTTAAAGATTTCAAAGAACACATGTATTTTAAATGCACTATTTTTTTTTCGCTATAACCAAACCCACATACATATGCAAAACACATTAAGATGGGCTTTGTTAAAATGTTGGCTACCAATTGCAATTTGTGCTGGAAAGTGTATAAATTCACATCGCTCAAATTATTTTAACAAAATGTCCTACTGTTTTGCATAGTTACTGAGCTGCAGCCTAGGGCAGTTCTACATTTTTTTTTCCACTAACAAACCTCATTTTCCCAACTAATTCTGTTATGCTAGGGATTTGTGCACAGAGTTGGCTAATCCCAGTATTTCCCTAGAGCTGCATCTAAGCTATAGCCCACTCCCAGCACAAAAGTGTCTCCAAAAGCCCTTTCGCCCCCTTCAGCACTGATACACTCATTGGTCCTGACATTTTCACTTCAGCCATGACAAATGAGCTGATGGCTGTGATCAGATTGCACACGAGGACTGCTTTATCAAAGACGTATCATTAACTCTCATCACTGTCTTCCATTATGACTCTTTTGGTCAAATCTGTTGTGAAAATGCACGTCATTTTTAAAGAAAAAAACATTCTAGGCATAGCAGCAAACAAACTTCATTAAAAAAAAAATAAAAATAGAAAAGCAGGAAAGAAAGCCAGACTCAGACAGGAGCAGAAAGGGACTAGCATTAACTAAATGTTTCTCTGGGGATTTAAGTAACTGTACTCAACCTCTGCCCCAGTGCAAACATGGCAGTTGACCGTCTTCTAAAGGTCCCTTCCCCCATCGTGGATTGCTAGCACTACTTTGCCTTTTTTCGAGAAACAAAAATAAAGCAGCAACAATCAAATATGCCTAAAACTAAGTAACCTTTTTCTTCCCCTCAAAACTATGTTGCATTTTTGCTTGTCTGCATTTATCAAAATATGAGATTTTTTTTATCCAGAAGAACCCCTTAAAGAATATAAAATGTTCACATGAATCGCATCCACCTAATCGTACCCTTTTCTGACTCACATTAGAAACAACAGCATAAGACGCTGTCTGAAGCAGAAATCGCTCAGTTCACCACATACGCTGCAACCTTTCTGTCAAGACAGAACCTAAGTTCCTGCTACACAGTTCTTGTTACATGTAGAGGGTTTACAAAGTATATATTTGTTGTAACCTTTTCTAGTAATTCATCTGAGAATACACATCCAGACAGAGTCAACTGTAACACAACAGATCTTGGGAAAAGGAGGTCATGCTTTGAGATAAAGTGCTATTCACTTTTGGACCATGCGAGAAGCTCTTTATTCCTGTTCTTATTGGCATCAGTTCCCCCTTACCAGAGCAAGAACAAAGCCAAGTGCTCGTGTGAGGTTTATGAATAAATCAGAGGTGAGCCACTTTAAGTGCTGCCCATGATTTCCTTGTTGACAGTGAGCACTTAAACAGGCTTCTATGACCAGCAACTCCTGGCAAACCTTAATGGCTCCTAATCTGTACCCTGCTTCTTTTCAAGAAGGGAACGACCCACCCCAATTTTTCTCAAGTCTTCACCTTTCGGGCAACTACTGCTCTACCTTTTTGTTTTTTAGAAATTCACATGGAGGGACCGTCCCATTTCAGTGCCAAGTTTTCATGTAACATGCAACATAAAAATCACCGTTTTCTTCCTAGAAAACAAATGACAGCTAATAAAATATTATTGCGCTGTGCAGCCTAAGTAATTCCCAGACAAACCATTACACAATTCAGCGTTTGTTTAAATTACATAGATTTTTAAATGAACCTAAAATATTCCTAATATATTTGCTTCCAATTGTTACAATCATGTAAAAAGTATGCCGAGAGCAAATCCAAACCATTTATACAAGTATAACTGAAACCAGGAATGTCTGTACTTCCCTGCTATTATATATATTGGGAAAAAAAAAATCAAACAGCCTTAAAATTCTGCTTTTAAATAAGGATAACACTGCAGAACAGACTGATAGATAGGAATAAACCGAGAGCTGGGCCAGGCACCCCTGTTCCCAGAACAGCGCCCTTCACCTCTAGTCGTGGCAAGGAGCTAGGTGTTTCAGCTAGGTGTATGTCTTTGATACACAAAACCACCAGCAGACGCATGCTGTTCAGCAGTAAAGCAGCAAGCCCGTCTGGAGAATAAATTTCAAAACGCAACAAAATCCTTCGCTTTTAAGATTTTTTTTTCCCCCCTTCTGGATGTGTCACCATCTCCAGATGGCTGCATTTACTCTGTGGTAGCCGAGTTATTGTTGCGCTCCCCGTCTCTGCTGTTTAAACCCTAACGTTATCACTGCTGTTTTTTGACCCCATTGCGCCTTGCTGCCTCCCCACCCACGCGGGGGCCCTGCCTGCGGTCCCGGCGGGCTCCGGGTGGGCCGGGCTGGCCGCGTGGCTCGTGGCCGCCGCCTCGGTAGATGGCACTCTGCTTCGCGAGGGCCCGTCCAGCGCCGGGGCCACGCGGCAGGCGCCCTGGGCTCGGGACGAGGCCCTGGCTCAGCACGGCGCTGGGGACGCCGCCCGTCAAGCAGCAAATAAACCCAGGGGCCTCGCCGCTTGCGGCTGTTAAAACTCCCGTGACGCCTTTTCTGTTGTTGTTGTTTTCCCCACCGGAGCTGAAGGGCTGATCCGAGTGCACCGGCTGGGCAGGGCCGGGAAACGGCGTTTCGATTCCCTCCAGCAGCCACTTGTTCCCGCTGGATAAAGTCCTTACCCGCCTGGCTGTCCTGCTGCAGGCTCGCTCACGGCCCTTTGGGTGACACTTCCCACCCCAGAGGTGCTGCGTTTCACTGACAGGCAACGATATTTGTTCTTTTCCTTCTTTCTTTCTTTTTTTTTTTTTTTTTTGGTGAAATGTTCATAAAACTCAATGAATTCAGGGGCCGGAGGGAGTGGTGACATCTGCCAGGTAGCTGAACGGCTCCGGTTTAGAAATGTTCCGTGCTCCTTAATTTAAACCTTCAGTGCTGCAAACTAAGTCAGCATACATATTTCAATATAAAACAACACGAAAGGACCACGATGAAACCCGCGGGAATAAGTTTCCTCCTTAAGGAGCTGCCTTTCACTCAGAGCCTTGTTTTTCTGGGGTGGGGAAGTGCCAGATATTAATAAGGAAAAACTCTTATTGCAAGGGAGATGTTATGGCATCTCCTACCCGAAAACCTTTAGGTTTCACATAACACTTGGGAAATCTGAGGATTTTTTCTCTTTTCTTAGGAAAGCTCTGGCCTTCAGAATATCAAAACCTGAAGGATCTTCGTCAAGAAGCGACGGGAAAGAAGGAAGTTACGGGGTTTGCTTTCTTCAAAGAGACACTATCCCGGTCGGTTACACTACCATCTTCTGGAACTAGGGTGGAAATAACCAGGTTTCTTCCCCTCAGCGTCCCAAACACCGGAGCGCTGCTGGTGACAGGTGCCTTGTCACCTCGGATCAGGTGAATTTCTCTCCAAGGGGGCCTCGGTGTCAAAGCAGGGAGGAGCGAGCGCCGGGCAGCCTCCGCTCACAGGCCCTCGGCTGCGGGGAGGGGGCAGCGCGGCCCCCTCCGGCTGCGCTGTCAAAGCCCTGCGGACCCCGCGGAGCCTGCGACGCCGAGCACGTCCTCCCCGCGAGGGGCAACAGCCGCGCCAAGGGGGAGGAGAGGACACCTCCCCAAGACGACATGCATATACATATATATATATTTTTTTTTTTTACGAGAATGTTTTCAACTGGGAACTGAAGGCCTGGTTAATCTTCCATCTGTATCAAAGCTGCACCTCTTGCCAGTTTTTCAACCCCTTATTTCCAATGAGTTATTATTAATTTGATCTGAATTCAATGGGAAGAATCAAAGAATCAGGCTTTTTTTTTTTTTTAATGATTGTGTGTGTGTGTGTGTATTCCAGGTTCACATTAACAGAGGCATTTCATAAGGATTTCTTTGTTTTGGGGGCAGAATACCGGTCTGTTTATACACAGCTTTAGCTATACGTGTGTATCAGTTGTTCTGCAGACACCACTGCAGCCTACATGGTAAATGTTTGCTTTCAGAGTCACCACAGTCTATCATGTACATATAGCCTTTAGTTTGTGAACTATTGACCTGAAGGGCTATAACACCTACTTAGGAGCTGGTACAGCCTATCAGATCACTGTGAGTGCCGAAAGCATGCTAGTTCCGTCTGTAAAGAAATCTCAGTTTCTAAGTACTTTTAAAGATGTTCTCCAAAGCACCAAAAGCAAATAAAATACATTTTTGAACAAATTGATTTCTAAACTTTTTTTTTGATTTAAAACTGATTCTGAGTGTATGCGAAAGTATATTTTTAAAAGAGTGTCTGAAATTGGTAAACTTTAACTCAGCCTATAAGACTTGGTTAAACCATGCCTCAGAATATATTGTTTAAACAGAAAAGGGCATTCCGCAACAGGCCAGGCACATTTCTGCCTGGTACAAACTCTTCAGGCTTGGACTGACATTCTTCAAAAACTGGGATTATAATAAAAATACTGGTATCAAAGTGCTATAGTGTGATGATTAGCAAGAAAAAAACAGGAACAGAGCAATATATATTAGAGGCCAAATCTTGCTCTTCTTATTTATGCAAAACAAGTTTATCTCTGCAATTCTGCTGAATCCTGCTGTCAGGGATGTGTATACCCTTCCTTTGGGGAGGGTGGGGGGAAACAGCATCACCAGCCAACCAAAACCTGCTAGGTTTGTTTTACCTACTAGGTAACTAGGTAAACACAACTGTCAAAAGACAGGGGAGAGGGTGCGGTATTTTTGGTTTTGTTTTTCAGTTTCTTGTGTCTATACATCTGTTCATGTAAACATGTTCTGCATTACATCTTGCTCTGTAAAATCCTGAATCTCAGTATCTAAATGTTCTGGGTTTCTGCCCATTCAGTAAGAATGCAGACATCACATAAGTTATTATTAACCCATGTGTTATCCAGTTCTACAGTGGCTGGAACATTGCCAGAGACAACACATGGTGCTTGGTTAACAATATTTTAAAATATAAATGAATTTATTTTTTAAATTAACACATTTTTCTTATGGAAATATGCTATTAAGCTGTTCCCAGAATGAAAGAGTATCCCATAGCCACATCTCTTGTTCCTTTAAGACAAGTTTTAAGGAATTTCACAGAGTTAACAGTAAAACATTCTCAGATCCTACAGAAAGCATCTAACCCTGTCTAAAAGCAAGAATCTTTATGACTTCATTATTACCAAGACCCTCCTGAATTTACAGTTTTTCTTAATTCATACATAAATTATTCTAATTTCTTATAAGCATCTCTAGCTATTTAAGCATTACCAAATCAAGTGCAACACTGAACAAACAGGCATTTACAAAAATAAAATGTTCTGCAAACTAACCGCCCCCCCCAACAAGTTAATATTTAGTCTAACTACCCACAGCTTTCCCCAGTAGCTCTAAATCAGTAATTATGTTGACCTGCAGAGAAGAGGAAAGAAGGAGAAGAAGAAAAAGAAGGAAAGAGAGCGAGAGGGGAAAAAAGAAAGAGAGAAAGAGAAGGAAAACCTATTTAATATGCACACATACAAATAATTATCCACAGTGCATTTGATTTACATACATACAAAGGAACCACTTCCCACTTTCAAAAGTGGCTCAACACTTATGGTATTTTAACTGCCCTAATTACTGTTGAGAGAACATAATTAGAAGCACTGATCACATTGTCAACAGCTAACCAGTTGCAGCCCTGTCTGGGGGCCTGATCCTGCTCCAGCTGAAGGCAGTGGGGCCAGCGCTGCCTGCAGAGGAGCAGCCAGGGCCCTTCTCGCCTCCTGAAGCTCCAATCTCAATATTTTTAACAACTGGAGGACGTCGATAGAGTCCCACCGAAAACCCTGCTCATTGTGTGCATGCATTAATTTGTATTGCAGCAAGCTTTCTCTGCTCAAAAAGCCGGACAAAGGGAGTAATTTTTTCCCCAGAAAGGCTTATGTACCACTTAAACACTTAGCACTGAGTCAGAATTCATAACTTTTTCCAAAGAGAAAGAGAATAATAATTAAAACAGATATTGACTAAATCCTGCCTCCTTGAATACTGGACTTTATTAGATTATATTGCACAGATGCATAATTTCCATTGGCAACTTGCAAAATAACTCCTTCCCTCCCTGCCAGCTCCCCTCCCCTTTTTTTTCTTTCCCCCAAGCAAAGTACTGGGAAGCCTTGATACCCAATAGTCAATATTTGGTTTGCCTGTCATGTTCCGGGAACTCTTCTACATACAAACCTGTGTTTATCGTCCTTTCATGGCACTATTCTCATACACATTACTTCACATGACGATGGAAACTCGGGGCATCTTATAAAGTTGCTGAAATTTGAGCTTCTGCTTGTTTTCTCAAGTCTTGGACAAACATAACTTTAGGGAGAGCTGAACATAGGCATAAAGAAAGAGGAGCCTGCATTTTCATCTTCCTTTCATCTCAGTCATTCAGTCAACCATTCAGTGCCCTATTCAACAGAGCTTTTCATTATGCAAAAAAATGCTAATCCTTTTCCGATGCTTTCACACTTGTATAAACCCCCATTCCTCCGACTGAAAAGCAATTATATCAGTTTACCTTTCTGTCAAAAACAGGATTAATATTCCAATACCAGAATCTCCTTTATTTTCCTATCTTTTGCTTTAGGAAACCAGAGATTATTAGTGGAGGTATTCCTTAGAGCAAGACTACATTACTTTAAATATGATTATTTTAGCCAAAGAAACAGAGGGGAGGGGGGAGAAGCTGGGGGGAGGAGGGAGAGCAAAAACTTCAGTTGCTGCGGAAACTCTTTTCAGTGACAGAACTGACCTTCCCTTTGCAGAGGCCTGAATAGAATGAGCCTCACTCTGGTCTATTAATCAGAAACAAATTATGAAAGAATGTGGCTGGACTGGTTGACACTATCCTGTCTTGGGAGACTCAGTAACAGCCTAGTAACAATGTCCTCTTCATGGGTAATGAACAGCCATGACAAATGGGGCAGAGCAACTATTTATTTGCATATGCAAATTCCCACACAAGGGAAACATGTACAAACAAGTGTCATTGTAAGGTGGATTAGGCAAACAACGCTTTCTTTTTAGGACATTCTGCAGCCCCGAACATTAGTCAGCACAATTAAACCAGTCTCCATGGAGACTAATGAAATTTCACCATGGTATGAGTTAAATTAGATAGCTAGTTATGTGTTTTCACAATCCAACTTGAAATCCATTATTGTTTCAGAACAATACGGCAATTGTGCCTGGCTGATCTTTGCCAGCTCAACAAGCTCCTAAGTTGACAATTTGCATATGTTAATATAATTAAGCACTAATTACATGAAACTTGTACATATTCACATGCACTTTCCCTGGGCGCTTCTCAGTTTGAACCTTGGCCAAGTCTTTAACCCTTTGAGTGAATTTGGAGCAGCAAAGCTCTGCCTTCTGGGTACAGCCCCAAGGCAGATGCAGAGAGGCTCTTCATTTATAAACACAAAGCTTAACCTGGCTTCTCATATTTCTATCAACAGGGCTAGAAAATATTTTTGTATTTGCTGGGGTAGGAGAAAAGGGGAGAGGGGGAAGGCAAGGAGGGCTGAAGGTTCTCTAGAGTCCCAACCCTGGCACCTTTTTGCATAGGAAAAACACAAATATTTACCCACGTAACATGCTCCAAGCACATGTATTGCCATTGTCACAGACTCCCCAAGATCTGAATTGTCAAAAACCAGCCTGGATTTGATGTCAGTGCTCTCAGAGCCACAAAAATAGGAATGAGAAAAGGGAAGGGGAAAAAAAGAGCAAGTAGTAACTAATGAGCTTTACATAAATATATGCAGAGGCAATTAAGCAGTGTTAATTACTATGACAGCAGTTAATTGAATATAATTAGATATTTTAAGCTACTGACTAAGGCATAGTTAAGATTAATTTTATTGAGATTAATTGTAAATAAGGATAGATTAACTGTATGTTTTGACAGGCATAAAAAGTAGTTCTGCAAATTAACTGGGAGAGCAGAAACTAGCACAAAAATCATATATTATTTTAATGTCACACCTCAGAATCATCTGCTCAATAAACATGACTTTTCAAACCCAAACAGACAGGAATCTTGAAGAAAAACAAACAGCTTGCAGAGATTAAAGAGCCTTTTGTCCTTTTTCATGTGCATTTCTTTTAGCAGACTAAATTAAGCGAGTCTGGTGTACGTTTTTAGGAAGGAACATTTCACACTGAATGGAAAAAATGTTCTATCACATATGAAATTCATGCAGCTGTGCGGAACTTGGTCCAGATGGTCTAGGACTATAAAACAACACTAAATGATAGACAGTAGGGCCTTCCCAAGATTATGTGATAAAGTCACAACCTCATATTTTGACCTAAATTTTCTGTCATGTATTGTTTCCTTCCAGATCAGATAGCTCCATTTTAAATTTTAACTGATTGTGAATATTCAAAGGAAGCTCTTAATAAACATTGCTGATAAGCATCTAAGTAGAAATCATAAAATATTTACAAAACGTCCCTTAGCTTCATTAAAACATTGCTGAATCCTAAGTGCAGAGCCAGTGCCCTAGCTTTCCCAGCAATACTAAACTGTTCACACCACTTAGCTCAAATAGGTAAAAATTTCTGGTTTTAAATACGCTTCAAAGAAAATCCAAAACACATTCTAACAGCAGATTAATTCATGCATGCTGTTTAAGAAAATTAACAACAAGGCTGAAGAATGCTGAACAAATCACTAATAAGAAAAGAGCTTCAATTGATTTTGAAATAAATCAATATGTGATTAACACAATATTTTTAAAGCAGTAGAACGTATATATATTACACAAACATATATATTATATTTTCAATACCTTTTTAGCTCTTAATCGAACAAGGGCTTTACAACAGTGAGCATGTCCCTATATTGACCATCAACTTCTCTGGAATACCTTTAGTCTTTCACAACGAAAATCCAAAAAAAGGGTCTGTGAAACAAGCCTACGACAAGCCATTCTGCAGTGAAAGATTTTAAATCATCCAGCCTCTTCTAATAGACTTGAGACTTATTGAGGTAGAAACCATAAAAAATGAAGAAGGGAAATTTAATCCCTGAAATATTGATTTGCACATTAATATCATATAGGCAGAGGGCAATTTGGCTTCATGGAAATGACACATTGTCGACCCTTGGTGAAGTCAGAGCCAATCTAACTGCTGAACATGTCTGAATCTCAAGAGTTATTAAGGGCTTCCCTTCTTGCCTTTATGACTTTTCTTCAGCCTACCAATGCAATCTTAAATGTATTATCTTTAAGAAATAATTGTAAAACCTCAGGGGTTTTCCAGTTAATGGAAGGGAGGCTAAACCACATCAGATTCTGAAATGCAACATTAAACCCTTGCAATCAACAAAACCACCTCAATTCTCATCCATCCAGTGCAGGATCTAATATTGTTATTAGAGATAATCAAATTTCATTGTGTAAATTTAGGCTCATGGTCAGAATGGAAGCAGTAAATTCTGCAATATTAAACGGTGATTTTTCTCGTCCCCCTTTATATGGTTCTTTGCTGATGCACCATCTTCACAAATAAACCTAAACTATTCAAAAATCTTGGAATAAAAACATGTCCCCATTCTGAAAGAGGCACGCAATGCGATTTATCATCTCTACAGCTTCCCTCTAGTTTTAACGTGATCTAGCGGATAAGTTTCATTTTAGAGAATAATAAACCACTGCATAAACCAAACAGCAGGTACTATTACTGTGACTTACACAGATGGTTTACCTGACCTTTCTTTGTTCCTTGGGTAGGTTTCACTTTTGCAGATTTACGACTTTTCCCTGTATATTTCATTGACCCCCTATGTTCATTATCATAAAAAGGAAAACTATTGAATACATGTTTCTGTTGACAAAGTCCAAAAAGCCCCCAACTAGAGGATAAAGAGATGCTACAACACAGCGTGTGGATCTGTAGATCGTACACTATAAATATTCAAGCACAGATAGCACGAATAACTGAATAATCCTGGTGAGCCCCAGCTCTGGAGCCAGGTGCAAGAGGTTAAAACAGCTGGCTAGCCATCTTTTATTTTTGTGTGCCTTCCTACCGGCTCAAACCACAAACCCTGAAAACCAGCAGATATTCCCCCAAGGTTGATTGTCTTTTTCTTTCTCTCTCTTCATTTTTTTTTTTTTTCCTTTTTAACCAGTTTAGTAGGATCCCTCAGTCAAAAAAAAAAGAGAAACTCCCTAAATACAGTCGGTTGAATAGGAAGTGGAGCAATGATGATTAAGGCTCTCTTTTCTCTCCTTCCCCCCCTCCAGCCCCTTCGACCCCCCGTATATTTCAACAATCTTCTTTGTGCACCTTCCCTTCCAAATGTTGGTATTCCTTATTTCAAAGAAAAGCACTGCAGCTTGTTCTGTCAGTTTTGCCAGCAAATACAAAGTAAAACAAGTGTTGATGGCACTGAGAGTGTTACATACCCAGGCTGTGTTTTTGCATTGCTCTCAATGGAAGCGATCGATGCCCATGTCACAGTCGCGTCCCAATCGCAGCCAAGTCTCTGCCTCAATCTAACCAACAACAGGCAGGGCTGCAAAGGCTTCTCACTACCTCTTCCATCCATCCACCACCAAACTAAAAATATAACGCTACATATGATCTTTTTAAGCACTCCAGTACCGCTGCTAAGGATCAAGCCACTGCAAATCCAGGGAAAACATAACTGGAAAAAAAATACACCACCAAAAAAAAAAAAAAAAAGAAAAAAAAGAAAAAAAGAAAAAGAAATCCTCGCAGCAACCACCCTAAAAATCACCCGAGCCCTCTCTTTCCACTCTCTTTCTCTCTCTCTTCCTGACAACTACATAATCCTCGATTAAAGATTAATAAAAAGAAAATTAAAAAAAAAATGTGGCGAACGGAAAGGAGCTGAGGAAACGCAACTGTCAGAAAACGGGATGGTCAGACTTCCTGAGCGAACCTGCCTGTGTCTGGCTTAATGTAAATCCACCATCTTCAGCCTGGCAAGTTGTCTTTTGGTTGGTTTTCTTTTTTTTTTTTTTTTTTTTTTTTTGGTGGGGGGCGGGGGGGGCTGTTATGTTTGCGATCTCTCTGCCTTGGTACCTAAGGAGGAAGAGGAGGAGGAGGAGGGTGTGTTATTGAATGGTGGCTAAAGCCTCCTCGGGACGGCGCTGAGGTGAAGCAGGATGAACCCGGCTGCGGAGCCTCCTCTCCCGGCTGGACCCAGTGCCCCGAGCAGCCGAGGAGAGACCCCCGGCCGCCCGCCTCGCAGGTAACAAAAGAACCAGCAGCAACACGGGCAATTGCTGCTGCTGCTGCTGCTGCTGGGGAGGCCGGAGGGGGTGACGCGGGGGGAACGGAGGGGAATCGCCCTAAGTTGGCATCGGATGGGGGGAAAGTTTATTGGCAATTTCTTTCTTTCTTTCTTTCTTTCTTTTTTCTCCAGGAAATTTCATGGCAGGCGGGAGGGGGAAGCAGGGACGCGCCTGCCATTAGGCGCGGCGATGGGAAGGGATGCACTTGATTCTGGCACGAGCGGTTAGAGCAGGAAAAGAACTGCGTCCTCGCTGTTTATGGGGCTTCATATATATATATACATATATGTTGGTTGCTTTCTTTTTTTAACATCTTAGTCCTCAGTTTAAAAAAATAAAAATATTTTTTAAAAAAGACATTTGTCCCGTAAAACAACTGCCCCCCTCCCCTTCCAAGACCCCCTCGTCACCCGGCTTCAAAAAAGCGAAACCTCAGGAAAGCCGCGCTCCGAGCAGCCCCGCAGCCTCCCCGCCAGGAGCCGCAGCCGCTGCGCGCAGCGCGGAGCGGCGCGGATGCCGCGTGGGGCCCGGCAGCGCCCGCGGGCAGCGCCCGCCCGCGCATCCCCGGCGGCGGGGCCGGGCTGTGCCGGGCTGTATCGGGCCGGCTCGGACCGGGCCGCCTCCCCGCGCAGCGCCGCGCAGCTGCCACGGGCTCCTCCCGGGCTGCGCTGCGTGCGCTGCGGCGGCTGCCGGCAGCGCGGTGCCCTGCGCGCACACACCGACACCCGCGCGGCCGCCCCTGCCCTGCTCTGCGCAACCTACCTGGGAAACAGTCAAAAAAATAAAGGGGGGAGAAGGGGGAAAAAGCCCCCCAGACCTTCCCCTGCACACACAGCGGCCCCCACTGCCCTGCTGGCATCATCCCCCCTCCCCTCCCCGGCTGAAAGCGAAAGTTTGGGAGGCCGGGGCGGGTGGAGATGGGGAGGAGAGGGAAAGCGGGCGGGAGGAGAGTGGCAGGAGTCCGCAAAAAAGGGGGAAAAAAAGGGAAAAAAAGCCCTCAAAGTTGGGGGGGGGACCGAGCTGCGACCCGAGAGGGCGAGCTCTGACGGGGCCGGCAAGCGGTGACTGGTGACAGCCGCTACGTCCTCCCTGATCTGACAGGATTTTTTTCCCCCCCGAGCTCCCGGAAAAAAAAAAAAAAAAAAAAAGTGGGGATCCCCTGACACCCCCCCCAAAAAAAGAATAAGCTCTTCAGCAAAATGAGC
>PTEX01000015.1:4013556-4026640 GCA_003342815.1 Eudromia elegans | reverse complement strand
GGGGGCTCCGTGCCCACTGCGCGCCCTGCGGCGCCGGCATCCGCGCGGCTCCCCGCGCCCGCCCGGGGCCGCGCTTTTTGGCGCCCTCTTCCCCCCGCCCTTCCTTTAATTAATTAATTAATTGATTTAATCCTCGTGGCCTTTTCTCACTCTTTCCCCGATGCTGCGGAGTGGGATCTAGCAGAGGGGTCCCCCCCGGCGGAGTTGCTCGTGTGCCTCTGGCTGTGACCCACGCTGCGTGTGTTGCCTTTGTACGGCCCTGGCTGGCCACATGCCCTTAGCCCGCAGTTTGTCACTGGATTTGCCTTTCCGCGGGTGTAGTGAGTGCCGGAATAAAGGAAGTGTTTCTAAGGGTGCCACTGGAGTCGATGGTTTAGGCCTGCTCTGGGTTTTAAATAAACCTCCACCTGAGGAATGACAGTCGCCGGTTAAATGGCCCTACCCTCTTTGTTTTATTATTAGCTTTTTTCTTTGTTTTCTTGTGACAATCCCCTTTTAAGACGCTGGAGGAAGAAATCTAATTTCACCACGTCGAGTGGAGTATTTTTGCCCCTTTGCACATGGCTGGAGTTAGGCTCAGATGCGCCTTTTCCCCTATAGGTTAGACATGTGAAGTGAACAGAGCGGGCCCTATCCTGCCAGCCCCCTCTCGAGGGAGCAGCACAGACCTGGGGATGCTCCCTGCCTTCGGAGGCCTCCGTTTGGTGTCAAGTCCTAGGAAATGGTTTCACCTGCTCTGGGTACCCGCAAGTCCGCCCCACACAAAAGATGCTCTCAGATATTGCGAGCTATGTGATCCTAATTAGGATTTGCTAAAAGCCTCCTGTAGAGTTTCTGGCCAAGCCTCTGATAGCTGCAACTTTCTGCTCTGCGTAAACGTGCTTCGGGGAGGAACGCTCGCCTTTGCTTTAAACACCAGCGCAAATGGCAATGAATATTAGAGTTTCAAACAAAACACAGGACATACAGTAGGGAGACAGCATCACCCAAAAGTCTGAATAACTAAAAGCTCAATGTAGAAGGGTACTTTTATTTATTTATTTATTTATTTTGCAAATATTTTCCCGGGAACTTAGACTGTTAAATTCTGTCAATATCCCCATCACCCCTGAAATTATTGTTCACCTATACCCACAGTGACCCCAAATTGTCAGAGAGAAAGCCTGCCAGTTGTAAATCCACACGGGGCTACAAACGGATTGCAATTTATTATAAAGCAGAAATGTTACTGAAGGGAAAATTGGTGCCTATTCCCAAGCCCACACCTGAAAGGAACACTCTGGCCAGAAATAAAGAGCTTGTAGAGGATTGTGTAGCGTTTCTTGTGAGATAACATCATCATGGTAGGTAGATTATATTTATTCTGAATTTGTTCTAATGCTCTATAAATGCCTTTTTAAAATTTAGATTAAAAATAAAAAGAATGACTACCAAAATTCAGCAACATCAGAAAAAATGAAACATATACTTATGCTATTATAGAATAACCAGTGCTATAATACCCCCACACCCAAAAAGAAGAGATCTAGCATTGCATAACACCCTCATTTCCCTCTAAAATGCACCTTATTTTAAATGAATATATAAATGCGAGATAATTTAAAAGAGGAAATGAATATATTAAGAGTATATACGAATATTCTGAAGGACAAATATCTAATAAGGAATTTTTGGAAAGATTTTTATGTACGATGCGGTAAAAGCATATTTTAAACAAGTGTGTATGTACATTCCTTCAGATGACAGTGTGCACGTTGTAGGTAGAAATGTTGGGGTTTTGATCTTTTGGTCCACATATTTTCAACAAAAATATTAGGAAATAGTATAATAGTATTTTAAAACATGCTCAAATAATTTGAAGCAGGATCAAACGTTTATTAATAAGGATAAAATATTTAATGCAATTGATTATGAGAAAGTATTTGCAAAACAGCTAATTCTTAAAAAGTAGATTGTGTGTGTATGTGTGTGTTTTAATATTTAGTCACAGGATAAGCCTGTACATCTAAAATGATGCCAATCTGCAGACAAAATGCAGATCACTTCTTCCTTTCCGTTCATTTCTGGTGGCAGTAGCAATAATGAACACAGGAAATACGTCCCATTATTTGATCCTTAAACTGTTTTAAAAAATCACCTCATAGAGACGAACTCAGAAATTAGAAATACCCTAGGAAACAATACTTCCATAGAATAATTGTTTTAAAACTGAATAAATGGGCCATTTTCCTCCTTTTACAATAGATTGTTGTGAGCATTCATTGATATTACACTCCTTAGTGAAAAGAATGAAATAAAAATTAAAAGTAAAATATGCTGTATGGCAACAAATGCATACTTTTATATTTATGCTAAAACATTTGGATTCTGTTTTAGTAAGAAGAATTAATACATTATTAAATCATAGCTGATCCATTTAATAAAGAAACTTCTGACAATTAGCAGGTAAAATGCTGTTTTCCATGCTAAGTGCTGCACCTTAGCTGTACAGACATCTCACATGAAAGTTCCATGTTCCTTTTGCTAACATAACATTATTTAGATTTTTATTTTGCAAATATTGCAACAAATATTACATATGTATGCATATGTAAAAACACAGAAGCAATTGCTCATTTACTAACATTTCCAAAAATATTTGTGCATATCAATATACACAAAAATGTATTAGGAGTTTTTGGTTTTGGCGTAATAATTAAGATAAGAGTATTCAAATATGACTTAATGCTGAACTTTCAAAATTTAACATTAGAGTTCCCGGTTCGTCTACAACAGGATGGATACTGTGTTTATAGAGTTCATTCTTGACCTTACCTGAGTAAGTACTTTAACTTAAAGTATGAGATGCACCTAGAGGGGTAATACATTGAGTTTAATAGGAAGACAGTTAATAACCTTTTTTCATCCTCATGCACTATCAATCATGGCTGTCACCAGTCTGCTGAATCAAAGCAAAAGTGTTCTTCACAGATGACTGATTAGAAACGCAAAATCACAAGATCCATCTTCATGGTCACTTTTATTATAGTCATTTTTAAACTGACAGCAACCTGCTCAGTTTCAGCAGACTGGGCATCACAAATAGTGTCACTCAGTGCAGCTAAGCATGAGAAGATGTTGGCTGGATTATACTTAAAAATAATTAGGCCCAAAGCCTTTTGTGGAAGCAAGAAAAAAGATTTTCTTGGTTCCAGCCCTAGCTTTTAAAAAAGAGCAATGCTCTACAGTTTTACTGTGGGTTAATATTGGAAAGTATTTCCATTCTTCCATGTACAGTGAATTAATCAGCTTTAGGTGGTCCTCAGTTTTTTTTTTTCTTTTTTTAGAGCAGTATCTTTTCTGATATGCGAATTTGGTAAAACCACTCTTAAGCACAGGCTTCATATTCTGTGCTGTTATTTCTGTTCTACAATGATGAGCTGCTGCTTTCCAGCCTTCTCAGGAATACTGCAAAAGCTCATTATCTTGTTAACTAGATTTGTTTCAATAACATTGTCTCCCGTTCAAATAAACTAAAGAACAGTTTATCGGTTTAAAGCTATTTATAAATGAAACAGACTCCAGCTTTTTTAAAATATTATTGTTTTTTATATTATATATATTTTTTTTTAATGGGGCAGGAGGGACAGGGAGATGGAGAGAGGGAAACGGACTCTGCAGGCTGTGCTCTGTCTTAGTGTGTTTCAAAAATGCAGTGAAGCCTGGTATAGAGAAAAGTATTCAATAATCTTGAAAGATGGAAGTCTTCTGCAGAAAAATGGCAAATGGTGAGCTTACACGATGGTTAACAGTTTTTAAGGTCTCTACATACTAAGATAAATTGCATAAATTGCTGTGGACTCCAATGGGTGCTTTTCTTGTGTGAAAACTGCAGGATTGGTTCCTTAATGTAAACAAAAGCCTTTCACTCTACTTAATGCTGCTTAAAATGGATAAGAAATAATAGATTCTGATTTGGACTTTCAATTCAGGACTGATGGAGTGCGAAGACAGCCAAGACTAATTTTTAAATGAGGTGGGAAGTGAAATAGGCCTCCCTCAAAAGCCTTCAAAACCCTTTTCCCATTACTAATAGCTTAAAAAAAAAATCCGCTTCATATTGTGAACATGGAGTAGTCTATTACACCAGCAGAGCATCATTGGAGAATTGTCTTTCAAATGCCACTGGAACAACACCACTGCTTTGCCGTTTGACTTTAGACCCCAAAAGGTAGTCTCATTGCTAAGCCAGGTTTGTGGGGCTATGACTCCATTCATAAGACTCGGAGGGCTTTAGTGTGTGTCTACCTACAACTTTACCTTAAAACACACTCGCTAACTCTGAGTGGTCTCAGAGGGCTGGCGTGTTGGACCCTCTAATCAGAGCCACCTGCAGTGCCCCTTCCCACCCTGGCTCCCAAAGCGGGGGCAGGACCTCTCCCAAGTGGGACTCTTCCAAACTGCGATATTTTCCATTCCTACTTCCCGACTCTGTTCTCCCTCCTTCCCACTCGTCTGCCCACGGGTGCACAGGGATGGCTGGCTGAGCTATGCCCACACGTGCCAATATAGCCTCTCTCGGCTATACGTGCGCACGCGTTGAGCGCGCTACATGCGTGCTCCCCAACCCCGGGACACGAATGGGCGCAGACCTGCCGGGTCTCTGAGAGTTATGCTCTGATCCTGAACCAGTCATGCCGGGAGAATACCTTTCTTACAGCACATTTAATAGTTTTATGGTGTTTTCATGTACTGCATGAGCAGCTATGAGGTTGGAAAAGGGAAAGCAGGAGGCAAAATAGGCAGTTTTATGTCAAATTGAGATCCACGTGCTCTGTAGACAGTTTGATTTTTTTTTTCAAGTTAATGCTTGTCTTAAGGATATAATTAGCATTTGATAATATGGCCTCATGGAGACTTTGCATATTTGTTAAAGGTTTTTTTTAACATGCATCTCTATTTTCTGATGAAAAATTGATATACTAATGCTGATTGACATCTGTCTAAAAATCAAAGAGGCTAAGTATGTCTGAATCTAAATTTATGAGCATTAATCAAAAACTAATCAAGCAGAGATGGTAACAATGGCTACTTATAAATAATACAATCATAGTTTTAAAGTGATGCTTTTTTGGGGGGAAATACTATATTATTTATTTTTTTTTTCAATTTGTAGTACTGTATTCTAAACTGAAATCGTCAAGGAAACTAGCATAAATGATTCACATGCACCTTTTCATGTAGTCATATTTTAGAGAAATGAAAAGTCTGAAACTATGAATATCTGCATTAAGGAAAAAACATAATGCATTTGTCTGGGCTACAAATATTTTCAATTGTCATCTAGAAAAGCTGTCCTTTCTCCTGAATAGGTAATTTTACCAACCTACTTCCTAGGCTTTATTCTGGCCGCATTACCATTTTTAGACCACATGGAAAAGGCTATGAGTACATCCTGACTTCAGCACATAGTAATTTATGTATCTGTAACAATGGTTAGGGATAGGATGAGCAATGCTAAGAGTTTTTGTTTGTTTGTTTCTCCTGCTATAGTCAAAAAAAGACACAGAACATGATTAAAAGTATTTTTAATTACTTAAGAAAACAATTATAATAATCTGACTTTGTAAGTTTTACTTTACATATGTGACTTTACTGTGTATACTGTGTTTTCTTAAAATACTGTATTGCTCACTGTGTGCTAATTTGCTATATTACTACACATTTATTTATTCACTATATTTACTATCTATTGCTAAATATTACTATACACCAAAGAGATAACTTTTAAAGTTTAGGATTTGTTTGGAAGGAAATTTCACATTAGTTATATTTCTAACTAAATTCTATCTAGACCTCTTTATAAAGTGCAACTGAAATAAGAATGAAAATGCCCCCCCCTTTTTTTGTCAGTTAATACAGTTATTTCACTGGAAAAAAATATTGTAGATCGGTTATTTTATATTTAAGTACTGAATGTATATGAACATTTGATAAAATTCCCAAGATCTAAAGTACGTATATAATACATAAGTGAAAGAATTGACATTAACTTTAGCAATTACTAATATAACTGAAAAAGAATACCAAATGGGTAGATACATACAAAGAAGAAAACAGCTAAAGGACAGCATTTTTGTTTTGTTTTGTTTAAAAAGCGGGTAACACAACTAAATAGAGCAATTTAAGAACAAATACAGTGGCAGACGCAAACACTGGGCTGCTCACACCACACCTGCGTTTTTGCTGCCAGAGTATGCAGCTATTTCTGTCCTCACTGCTTTTGGGCTTGTTTTTTATTTTTTTTTCCCTTTGGTTTTCCAAAATGTTCCTTGGAGAAGCTTAGGGATGGAAAAACGGCTTTTTTATGAGTGCCCAGTTGCAATAAATGTTAACACGTGGGTGAGAGTGTATGTGTGCCTGTGCGTGTGCATGGGAAGATGCAGCAGGAAGGCTGGACATCTCCCTGCGTGTCTCTCCTACCTGGCGTTCAGCACCTGAGCTTCCACTTGCTGATCTTTAAAGGGAAAAGAGCAGGAAGCAAAGGTCATGCCAAATGCTTCTATTTTTGTATTCACATGATCAACATTTAGAGTTAAATCTCTTGTCAAATACTGATAGTCCCAGTGGTTTATTAGTTACATAGTTTTAACCTTCCCTTGAAATATTCAGTTAGATAATTGGTTATCAGGACTTAAAAATCGTTCTGTCCTTTTGCATTAATATTTTCTAAAATATCATTCATGTATAAAATAGTGGGGTTTTTTTTGTTTTGTTTTGTTGTTATTTTTTGGATTTTATACTCTCAGACCCCTCTTTTTTTTTGTCTCCTAGAAAACATAAGATGCTGGCTATGTATTTCTGGATTTCTGCTTTATTTCTTCTTTTTTTTTTTTTCTATTTCTTTATTTTTCTTGCCAAATACAGCAAAAATTAGAACTTTTATTTTTCTAGAAAATAGAAACTTTTTTTTTTTTCTTTAATATCCTGTCCTCTCTCCTGCCCCCCTTAAGTTGCACACAGAAATTATAGTACAAACATCATGGATATGCTGAAGCACACTAGTATGCACAAGTTTAACACACAGAAGATCTTATTTCTCAAGAAAGAGATTAGTGGATAAGTGTGTGTGTGTATATATATATACATATATATATATATAAAAAACATATCTAGCTTTTAGATGTTGTCTAAATCATAATCTAACTCATAGTCTGGTAGCCTAACAGGAAAAGATTTTCACATAGATATCCAGTTAGGATTTTAGAGTACTTCTGTAGAATGCAAAAGAGATAAAAACAAATTTCCCCAATTTCCTTATGCTGATGAAAAAAGAATAGGTTAGGTGTTACAGTATTTTTTTTTTTAATATTTGATCTTTCTTTGTAGTTTTTATTCTAACTTCACTGTACTTAGGCTCCGTTTTCATCTTTATAAAGCACTAGGTTTTCCTTCTTTGTAAGACATTCTCCCATAGTGCATCTTAGTTTAATTCATTTTTAGCAAAAGAAACACCCAGGTTCAATCTGGAGACCTCCTTCCAACATAATTTAGCTAGACCTTTTCTTAGTAAAGGTTTTCTGGTTTTCATTTTCACTTCATATTCTCAAATAAAAGATCCTTTGTTGTCTACCATTTGATTGGACTTAATGAAAAACACTCCATTTTAAGTTAACAGTATTTCCCTTTGAATTTATTATATTTAAGGACACTGTCAAAAATCAAGCATTTAATCTCAGGTTTTTATACTTAAAATTATATTACTATCATATGGTTCAATGAGGTGATGTAAAAAGTGTATTGAAGAGATTTCAAAAAGAAAAGTGAAAAACTGGTCTCATTTTAATATGAAACTAAATACTATGGCTAATGTGCAGATTGGGTATGGTAGTTGACTTTAAAGACTAACATGTGACAGGGTGCCAACAGCTGAATTGTGCAGTATTGACTAAATGAGGTTCACTGATTTGTATTGAGGCTAATATCTTCTTTAAACAATTCCGTGTAAATTGTGCGTATAAAGTCATTGGAAGCTATTTCTCAGGACAGCCTCGCTGGCTAGCTACCTGCTGGAGTGAGGAAGATAATCAATAGAAAGAAATAGAGCTGAGCATGAGACTAGGAAGCTTCAGAGCAGTTAGTGCTGATAAAAGTAGATGATGTCAATATTTGGGAATAACACAACTCTAGGATAACAGACAAAAGAGAAGTGCATATGTTGTAGAGTGTTCAAACAGGGGCAGAATTAATGCATAAGTGGCAGATGTTGCCCCAGGCTGCAAAAGACATTATTTATTCCAGGTATTGTTAAATTCCTACTGAAACTCCACTGCACAATATATTGTATTAAAACTATATCTAGCAAAGAGAGAGTCAGAATACTTTTCACACAAGTAGAAATTCTCAGATATAAAGAAGCCGATGTATTCTATTGATAAAAACCTTTTCCATATACCCCCTTGATCTGATGAGAAAGAGCCTCTGTCACTGAAATGAGTACTGAAAAACAAACAAACAAAAAAACCCTTGGTGCTTTTTAATTAAATGACTATTTGGAACTGGCATTTAAAGTAGTAACGAACCTAAAATGGAGCGGCATGGCATCATTTGGCAGGAATCAATTCTCCACTTGTAAAGATGTAGACATCCTCGAGGCCACCCTTTCCCCCCCCTTCTGATTTTTTTTTTTTTGTGTGTGTCTGTTTAAAGATTATTGAAACAAAAAAAAATTCCCAGTGCTCATTCAGAATTATAATACGGTGAATGCTTTTAGCTGTAGTGTCCTTATTGGTAGTGAAGTATTGGTATATTTTTGCTAATTTAATAGTAGAAATCAGTTTTCCTCTTGCTGTCAGGCGATGAATTTTTGTTCTTCTATGCTGATCTTTCTGTTGATGTATTATGACATAGTCTGTCAACATGAACAGATATGTGAAAGGGAGATTGGGTGACTGAGACATGCAACCTGAATATGGCTCCTCTTGAATTTTAAGCATATTATCGTGTTTGGATATAGTCAGTAGAAATGCATTTTTTCCCTTTAAGGGCTATTATTTTGATGTAATTTAAGCAAAAGCAAAACAGGTGGACTATGACAGGGTCCTAAAATCAGAATGAATGAGGTAACTCCCAAACATATGCATGAGAGCTTAAAAAGCTTTCACATCTAAGTTAATAGTTCTTTAAAACTAACATTTGCAGAGTGAAAAAGTTTTTATGTAAGCAGAAAGCCCATTCAGGTTTATCTGATTATTAAATATTGCTCTTGTTTTTTAAAAATTAAATAATTCCACCAGCTTTACATGGTTTTGTTGTCACAGATGTTTTTATTGTTTGGTGTTAGATATCTGGATTACATCAAGTAGGTGATTACTATGTCAGCTAAAAAGGTCAAGTTCCATACTTTTTATTTCAACCCATCATAAAGAAACCTTTCTATAATGACACACATGTCTATACTGTAGATCTCTCCATAGTCACTTTTAAGAAAAGCTTCTATCTGACACAAGGCTTAACATGAAAGAATTCCATATTTTGGCAGTCAATACTTTGCCAATATTCATGTATAAGATAAATACTTGTGTACTGAAAAAATTAACTTTTCCATAGTAAATTTATCTTTAAAATATTGGAATTGATCACTAGATATGCAATTTACAGCACCAAAAGGAGTTATTATTAGAGTGATGTACAATAAAACCTTCGTATACAATTTTTCAGGTTGCTGTTCTTTAGCTGTCATATGTGCCATCATTCCATCTTAAATTACAGGAATATATATAAGATTGCTATTTACTACTCAACTCTAAAGAAATCTTCATTTCAAATAAAGCATGCATTTTGATTTGAGACATACTAAAAAAATCTTTAAAGATATATACATCAACTAATTTGTTAATCTTGTGCCACTTTTAGCATTTGTCACACATATAGACCAGGAAATTGGCTCCATCTCATTCTAGCTCTGTGTTGAATTAAAAACCTCCACTGCAAAGAAGAGCATGATGTGGGGAAAGAATAAATTTAGTTCTTTCTTTAGTAATGCACATATATTTCCATACATTTCACATCCTAAGGGAGCCTGTGAATGCATTCAATAAATACAAAACTGTAATTCCAGGAAAAGGGAATTTTATATTATAAATTTCATATAGGAGTTATGTCTTAAAAGATCTAAAATTATAAATGTCATAATGTTTTTACTCTTTTATCAAATAGAGGATAGAGAAAAAAAATGAAGACACTGCATTTTAGGGTCATCAGTATTTCTGATAGTATTAGATTGGAACAAAAAATACATTAAACAATGGCACTTGAAAATTAAGAAAATATTAGCTATATCCACTTAAACTAGTTCTACCCTACACATCTGAAAGCCAAAATAACATAGGTAAATATTTATATGGAACAATTGTCTATCTTCACCTTATATATTAAGGTCAATGAAAAAAGCAGTTTATGGATAAAGGGCAAGAATAAAGAGGTAGCCTTTAAACATGATTAGTTGGTGTCTATTAAAGAAGTGTTAAAATGAAATATATACTGCAGGTGAAGGAAATTACTAACTCCTACTAGAATGATAGACTTGCTATATGTGTATTTCACTATACCTTTAAAATATTTGTGAATTTGACTGCATTCTGAGGAGACAGAGCAATGTGGTAGATTTATGAGGGTCTGACGGAAACAGGGCTAGGAAAGATTATGGCATACTTGTTTAGAAAAACTGAGAACTGAAGGTTCCTGATTTACACTGACATATATCTAGATGAAACTATAGTTTGCAAATTGCCTAGAGGAGCCATCTTTTATTAAGTGTTTGATGGGTACAGAAATGTACATATCTATTCTACAACATTCTGTGAATACTGATGCTATATTTGCAAATATGATCTTAACATTTTTAGATTTTCTTAAATCTTTTTATCTTTATAGTCACCTCCTCTAATCCTGTTTTGAATGCTCATACCTACTGATCACGCCCCATGTTTAGAGAAGTTTTGTTGCATTGTTTTGAATTATCAGGACAGTGGTACACTGAAATAGCCTCCGTATCACAGCACTAGGAGAGATTAAACCACAGCACAGACACCTTTTCTTTTCTTTTTTTTTTTTTTTTTTTATTTTGTACATTTTCGACAGACTACCGACATCCCGGAAAAATTAATCTGTATTTTTATGATGTAGAAAAAGGAAAGAGGATGCTTTAGCTATCAACATTCAAAATTAATACTCTTCCACAGACTTTCAACTATGATACTATGTTTTAATGGAAGTAAATATGTATTTTTTGAAATTAGTCAAGCAGTGTCAGTTAGAGCATGCAGTTTTACCAAATACTGTCCGGTTACTTGCAAGAAAACCCCTACCGGTTAGATCCCATACTCAGATCGATTATGATTTGTTTCATTGCAACAGATCCAAGTTGGACTTTTCTTTAAGGTGGGAGGAAGGACGGCTTTACACAATCGTCTTCATAACATGTGCTTGCCTTTTCTCTAAGAGTTGTTATTTCTTAGTCTTATTTTACATTGTTATTATCACAGTGAAAATCTCTATCGGTCAGGACATTTTTACTTTCATAACTCACATTTTATTAATACAATTAAGATTGGTATTTACTGATGCTTCAGGAACAAAACTATCAATTTAATATGACTTTACGGATGGTGTTATGCTTTTCAGTTCTGTCAGCATATTTTCAAGCCAGGTGAATATATTATACAAATATTAGGCAATATTTTACATAATAATCTATCTATTAGTAGGAAGTCTTTAAGGCTCACAGGTACTTGCTTGTCATTTATATACATAACACTCTTTTCTTTCAACACAGTGATATGGAAACAAGATTAAAATCCCAGCATTTTTAAAGATTTCACTGACTTCGTGTGCAATAAGCAGCGTTTGTTACTGTGAGGTGCCAATAGAGAAAACAAAGTCGATGATCGGATCACTATGCACAGTGGTTTATCAGTGTTTAGCAGTGCGCCCTGAACCACTTGGTCAGTAGCTAACATACTTTTCTTAAATCATTAACTCATCAGATCAGGGCAAGGTTGTCTGGAGCTTTCTGGATGTTTGGATAGTGCCTAGCAAACTCTAATGTGTACTAGAATATAAGGAAATAATTGGCACTTGTTAGTTACAAGCAGCACTTGTTAGCATGGGTTTTCGAGCATGCCAACAAGCAATTAACCTCAGCATCAGTCAATCACATTTTTCCTAGTTAACTCTTATTATACTTTGAGGACAGCTGCCATCTTCTTGTGGAAAAATACGCATAACTATGCCTGTAGCAGTCATGAGAATTTTAGACCAGTGCAACTTTATTCTATCCAAAAGAGCTTTCTAAATAAGAGGGTAATCAAGAAAATTATTTTGCCTCCGTGACTGTAAATCAGGAGTAAGTGCACTTAATTCACTGGAGCCACATCTGTGCAAAACTCTGGTACCCGAGTCAGAATCAATCTTTTATTTTTGTACCAGAGGTGAAAGTGCAGTAATGTGCATAAGTCAATCAGAGTAATGATGTTGCTTAGTAATGTAAATGCAGGATAGTAGATTACTGATCCTGAGAAATTTGCACCCACATATTGCACTTGTCAGTGAAAGGGAGGCTACATTGCAACAGCAGTGCAGTGAAATTAATGTCCTAATTATAGGATGCATTTCTATTAAATATGTCTTTCTTAAGACAGTATGGTAAGGTTATTTGTCAGCTCATTATTACTATTGTTAGCAGGAATAGCTTTTTTCTTTTTTTTTGTTCTGTTTTTCTAAGACCTGGTAAGTGCCTTCAATCTGTTTTTGAAAGGAATTGATGATGAAGAGAATGTTTAGGTGTGCCATTTGGATATCTCAGACAATGGGTTAATATGGCTGTTTTGTTGCCTGTTTCTCTACCAGTAAGAGATGTAGATATGGATGTGATTTAAAAGTGACTTTTTTTTTCCCCAAATAGCAGGGAGCCGTTTCCATAAATAATGCTTTTTTTCTTTTCTTTTCTTTTTTCTTTTCTTTTCTTTTCTTTTCTTTTCTTTTCTTTTCTTTTCTTTTCTTTTCTTTTCTTTTCTTTTCTTTTCTTTTCTTTTCTTTTCTTTTC
>PTEX01000015.1:3981909-4013546 GCA_003342815.1 Eudromia elegans | reverse complement strand
TTCTCTTCTTTTCTCTTCTTTTCTCTTCTTTTCTCTTCTTTTCTCTTCTTTTCTCTTCTTTTCTCTTCTTTTCTTTCTTCTTTTCTTTCTTCTTTTCTTTCTTCTCTTCTTTCTTCTCTTCTTTCTTTCTTTCTCTCTTTCTTTCTCTCTTTCTTTCTCTCTTTCTTTCTCTCTTTCTTTCTCTCTTTCTTTCTCTCTTTCTTTCTCTCTTTCTCTCTCTCTTTCTCTCTCTCTTTCTTTCTCTCTCTTTTTCTCTCTCTCTTTCTCTCTCTCTTTCTCTCTCTCTTTCTTTCTCTCTCTTTTTCTCTCTCTCTTTCGCTCTCTCTTTCTCTTTCTTTCTCTCTTTCTTTCTCTCTTTCTTTCTCTCTTTCTCTCTTTCTCTCTTTCTTTCTCTATTTCTCTCTTTCTTTCTCCCTTTCTCTCTTTCTCTCTTTCTCTCTTTCTCTCTTTCCTCCAGTGAAATACAGAGATGACACCTGTACAAGGCTCTATTTTTAGAAAGAGGGACTGGGATACTTCTTCTCCCTTGGCGATCAGAGTGACATATAAATATCATTTCTTTTACTTTTGGTGTGACTTTTGTGACTTGTGCCTTGGTGTGTGACTGCGATGTGCATTTTTTTGTTGACAGATGCGAATAAAGTATAGAGTGTACTAAACAAAAGTGTGCCTGGCCCGAGTAAGGACCAATATGTAGGGGAACTTGGGAAAAATGTGGACTTACTGCCTGCTTTATTCTCCCTGGCCACTTCCAAAAGACAGACCAACACAGAATATTTTTACAGGTAACTGATGAAAAAAAAGACAAAGTTGAGGGCCTGTAATGTATTTTCAAACTAGTCTTAAGGGGTTTTACATATTCAGTTCTGAATAAATACATCTTCTAATTACAAACTGGAATCTGCACAGACCAGGTAAGAAAACCATAGATTGTGACTTTCTTATTTTTCACTGAAATTTAATTATTATTGCTTAATATTCTCCATCTTCTACAGTCAGATATTCTTTTGGCAATGTTAAAGAATGAACTCATTTGGGTTTTTTTTTTTTTTTTTTTTTTTTTTTTTGTTTTTTTCTTTGGTGTCCTTTTCAAATAATCACTGTGGCAACACCCCGAGGCATGTTCTGATCTCAAAATCACTTTACTTTAGATTAAGTGAACCTCTAAAAGGTCTTTTTACTAGTTGGGCCTTACCCAATTGATGTTAGCCACTTTTCAAAGGTAAAATAATCTATTTGTGTAACCACAGTACAAAAGCAATACAACAATATATTTAATATGATCCATGTCCATATGTCTTCTTCCAGTTTTATCTGCACCAGCTATCAAATTACAATTTTCATCTTGCCCTGGCCCTTCTGGCCACTTTTCTTGATGTCAGAATTTGCTCTCCCTGCATTGCTTGTAAGTGTAAAGCCTGAATGTGAGTATCAAGCCACTTCCACCTGAATTAGCAGATAGTTATTTTTCAGACCCATCCAGGTTCACCCAGGTTGATCTGTGAGCAGCTGCATTGGCAGCTCCAAGGAGTCATTGCAGGTGTGATGTTGAGCTAGAAGCACAATGAAACCTGTGTCCTCTGCAGCTCATAGAGTTATGGTCAGAAAAAGACATATAATTAAGCTAGAAGTATATGGAGTGGTTTTCCATGCAAACACAGAAATGCAAGAAGGTACTGCAGTAAGTGCAATATATGAGACAGTATGTGTGCAATGTTAAGTAAACCTAACTATTTCTGAGGTGGACATCATTTTTATGTGCCTCAGAATAGCAACCTATTTTGGTCCGCATTTCTCAGTAGTTGTCTGCTGGGCAAATTATCAAGCAGTGTTAACAGGTCTTGGAAGGAATTTGGATTATTTTGGAGTAAAATGTAATTCAGTATTGAGAAAAATTACATAAGAATATGATGAAAATCAAGGGAATACAGAACCTTGTGAAGCAGGAGGAAGTGTCCTCGCTGGTGAAGATGATGAGAGTTATAGTGTAGAAAATGTTTCATTTTGCTATGAAATATGTTTCTTGGCAGTATTTCTGCAGAAGTAAGCATTTATGTTACAGGGATACACTCTAATAACTGTTAATTATAGGAACTCATGCTTTAAACTTGGCGTGTTGTGAGCATGGCTAATTTGTTAACTTATTTTTTGACCAACCATTGCTTTTACTAATAAAAATGGTTAACCTCGAGAGGGAATAAGATAGTTCTTTCTTTGTTCTGCCTCGATAACAGTCCTATTGCCTTTTTTGCCTAGGGACCTAGAGAGTAGTCTTGGTCATTTAACTCGTATTTTCAGCCTGCCCATGCCGTGCAGCACATTTTTGCCTCTTAGTTATTAGGACAAGCCATAAAAATCCATTTTAAATGGTGACTTAAGGAATGCATCCTTGTCAATAAACATAAATTTGTAGCCCTCGTCATCTCTGACGATTAAAATATATGGTTACATAACATAAAATGGTATTAATTATTCAGCCTAAGTGCTCTATTCTTATTTTTTTTGTATGTGTTTATACACACGTTTTATTTTCCTAGGTATCTTCTTAATGCTGAAATGGGCATACTAATTGTGAACTATGCAGCAAAAAGCTGCTTCTAAAATATGCAGTAACTTATTTACTGAAATTTTACAGGCAGCGTACTTCAAAGCTTCTTTTGCTTCTCATCTCATGAGCAAACCTGGCAAGTTTTATGTTCAGCTCTGGAGCAACCCCCACCATGAGCCAGCGTTCAGAAACCGTCTGGGCACCTACGAGGAGGGAAGAGACCTTGCTTTCCAGAATTTGTTCACAGTTATGTTTCTGGCAACTGGCACCTCCATGTCACTCAGAACTGCCACCTCTGTGTCTTCAGATGGAGCTCCATGAGTGGTGGCAGAGCAAACAGCAGTCTTCATTTTCAAGTATGAAGAGACACCAATTGCTTACCTATATAAGTGGCTGAACCCGCCACCTCCTGTGACCCAGTACTTTCCAGAAACCCTAGAAAGAAATGGGATGTAGTTTGGTGTAATTCTATTGCTGGTTTTGGGTTGGGTTTTCTTTTCATTTTGTCCTCTGATTTCTGTCCTGCCAAAGGAGCGTGAAAGATGGGATGCTTCTGTCATTGCTCACAATAAATGACTGCTTAAAAGGACTGTCACAGATGGCAAGACAAATCTTTGACCCTCCGTAAGACTGTTATAATCTGAAGAAGATGGTTTTTTAATAGTTAGATTTTTAGAGAGTTTATTTTACTTTGTAAGGAAAATTATTGATTGATGGCAAGACTACTCTTTTGTAACAGTTTGACCAGTCTTTCAACTCAGTATTATATTATTCGGGTTATTAATTTTGGCAAATATTTAGCTATATTTTTTAAAAAAATTATTATTTTTTAATTTAAATTTAATCTTTGTTGGTTGCCGTATGTATAGAAATATCATTGTTTTCTTTAAGATTTCTTCAAAGAATAAGGCAAGAAAGACTTGCAGTGATTGTGAATCTCCTTTAGAAACGCTGGCGACAAAACTGCATTCCCATTGCCTATTTCATTCTACATAAAGGTAAATTAGTGGAATTTACCACAAATCTGTATAAAAGTAAAATAAAAGAAGAAAACTATTTCTGCACAGATAAGACTGGACATAGTGACATACCATTTATGCTAATAACAGGCCAAAGACGCAGAGCAGGATCTGGGTGATGTATCTCCCATCCCCAGCTGATGCTGCCCCTGTGCTTGGCTCAAGGCTGAGCTGTTAGGTACACACGCAGCCCAGATTGCTTGACCAATCTCTCTGAATAGCAGGCAACCCCTGGGCCTTCCAAGGAGGTGTGACTTTGCCAGAAAGGCAAGCCCCTGGTTATCACTGCAGACGTTTAGGCCCTGAGATGTCTCTTGCATATCACGAAATGTGCCTTAGCCTCACACCTGAGGGTCAATTTAGGCTCTCACAACACAACCTCAAAATGTATTTTGGACTTGAATGCAGGTCCAAGTTTCTATTGCTTTAAAAATTGTGCATTTATGCTTGGTACTTCAAGCATGTAGGGTGGAAAAGGGCACAAACTAATTGAACACAGACCAAGACCAAACCTGAACGGTCTTTCAGGAAACCACTATTAGAAACGTGACATTCTGCTGTTTAGATGACCAGTGAAGTAGCAAAGGTGTCTTACCTGCTGCCAGCTTGATATTAGGTGCCAGCTCACAGCTGAAGTACAGGTGTATGAAATGCCTGTCACTGACACATGCTTGCCAGATGTCACCAAAGATACTGACCCTATTAAAAAATAAGAGTCCATATTATTATGTTAGAAAGGGTTGTGCTAGGATTGTCGGTAAGGTAAAGATTAAAACAGATAAAAGCATCGTGTCGTTCAGAATAATCTCTCATGTATTATCTGCCTTTAATTAAATCCGGAGTGATTTACATTTTTAGGGAGGTCTTTTGGGTTTATGCTTTAATTGTAAAAAATGACTAACTCGTCATTCATGTTACTATTCCAGGTTATTGTAATTGGAGTACTTATGTAAGTTCAGGGAGCAAGTTTTCATTCCATCTGGTGATTACTTATTTACTTACATTAATCATACAATCAGAAAACACAGAATTAAAAAAGTAACTACTGGAAACTTGACTGAACATCCCAGAGAAATTAATTTGACTAAATATATCCATATGGAGCCTGAAAATCTCATCACACTTCAAAAAATAATATAGAACACCGAACTAAAAATACTGGGTTTTCCCTAGCAACATTTTCTTTTTCTATTATTTGAACAGCCTTATATGTAAAGATGATTTGGAGGCCTACTTACATTTTATCATTTTTGTAATTCATGTGGTATATGTATTTTCTTTCACTCCACTGTGAATCTCTAACCCAGGTTAAATACTTAAAACACTTATTATGTGACCCTTTTTTAACATTAGGTAATAAAAAACAAGCAAACAAACAAAACCCCCAAACTTAGTCTTATAAGTTCTGCAGTAAAATATTTTCAGTCTAATGCAAGTGCATAATTCATCTGAGGAAGAGATATACATACAGTAAGCAACCTCCAGCTTATGAACCATGTAATTCTGATATCCTTAAAATGCACTAAGGTGACCTGCAGATCACTGATGAGCAGCAGATAATTACTCAGGAACCTCTCCTAAATCAGCAACAACCCTCCAAGTGGCCATGTATATGATATACCATGACCCATCCAATCTGCTGTTCTAAATGTGGAAGGCGTTTTGTATTCCCTAATAACTTGGTGTGCCAGTAACACACTGAAATTCATAGGGTGATTTATATTGGCACGATGTATCAGCTTACAGCACAAACAGTGGTTTTGCTTTATTGTTGTGGACATTTGGATTACACAAACAACAGGTTGCAATGGTATTCTTTTAAAACTCCAATGGTATGCGAAAGTGCACATGTGCACAGCAGATCACGAGTTATTGCAGTAAAGGCAGTCCACAGTTCTGCTATATATTTGCCCAACTGATATGTTTTCTTTTTTTTTTGAGGTTGTCATATGGTATAACACTTTTACTAGTTGACTCCTCCCACTTTTCTTCAAACCACATCCTGATTTTTGGCCTCAGAAACCAAACATATGCACAGCTTGCAGAACAACACATGATATTGTTTCTGTATAACATTATACCAGCTGGGATATAAATTCTTACAGACAATTTTATGCGAATGAAAAATACCTACATTAAGACATTTTCCATAGTTATGCAATACATACCACAGTAGAACATATGGTCTAGAGTCAGAGATCCTCACATATAGCTATAACAAAAGCCCCAAATTACGCCTCAGATCTTCAAACAGTGTAATTTTGGATATATTATTCTAATTTCTCTCCATTTTATTTCTTCCTTTTTCTATTCTATTCTGTTTTTCTGGAATCTAAGAACAACTACTTAGCCTGTATGTCAAAAATCTTTACCTGTTTGATATTTATTGGGTATTGCGATGAAACCAATTCCTCTTTAAAGAAAGAACAGCTAATATTTTGTCAAATTATAACTAGTATCTTCAGTTTAAGACATAACAATAGGAAGAATTCATAATTTTGGAGGTAATTTATCTCAAAAAATAGTATTTCCGTAGTAGAAAAATGTCCTGTTTCTGATTTGAGTTCATTTGTCTTCAGCTTCCAGACTCTTTCTTCTTTTTTATTTTTTCTTTCTTTTATTTTTATGCTGTTCTTGCTTGAGGATAAAAAGTCTTTGCATATGAGGGTTTTCTGCTGTGTCTTATAAACTTTAATCGTCACCCCTAAGTCTTCCTTTTTGATAATCAAACAAGCTGAGCTTATGCTCTCACAGAAAATATTCTTTTCAGCTCTCAAATTAATTTTGAATATATTTTTTTTCACCTTAAAATACAGCCTCCAGAGATACAGGAAGTATTTGAGCAATTGCAGCAATATTCAACATTTACATTGCCTCTTTTCATGCAGCTCCACTCACGGTGAGGCTGGATCACTGTTGTCCTGCAGAGTCAAGGCAGGATGCTCCAATTATGGAGTGAAATTCACCTGTCCTAGTACTTTGCATTTGTCTCTCTGAAAACCTCTTGTTTCAATTGGCCCAGCCAAATAAAAAACTCTTCTATCCTCATCTCATTATGTAGCACTCAACTAATCTTTCTGTCATCCTGAGAGTCTGAACATGATAATTTCTACATGCATCTCTATGCATTTCTATGCATCTATACGATCTGGAGATCACTCCTGGGAATACTGAGCATCACTTGGCCTATCATTGATCTGTGTTGGACACCATTAGAAACAATTCAGTAATAATTTTCTCTTTCAAATATTTTTGATGATCTGCAATTCCAGTTCTTAAACAGATGAAAATGTGAACATTGATGTCCCGTAGTAGTTTCTTTATAATCCAAACATGCAGTGCTTATGAATTTTCATTATGCTTTTATCAGTTAATGCTTTTATCAGTTAACAGGGGATGATTGTCCCATAGGTAATGAAAAATCTGATGACCTTATAGAAAACAAAATAAAACTCTGGCAACTCTTATTCTTCAATTTGTTATGCACATATAACTTCACCTTTGCAAAATAGTCCATGTATGAATAATATAATTCATGTTTCAGAGCACTAGAAACTCTGATGTGTCTGACAGGCCTATTTTAAAATGTGTCTGAACCTTCTGAATTTATTGAAATGGCTTTAGGAAGTTTACAAAAGTGGTGCAGAATACTGGTTCATGCATTTTCCTCAGCTGTAAACAGATCTTGCTAAGAGTTTATCTGTCCTATGGATAAGGTGTAGATTATAATTTGCAATAAAACATACAAATCATAAAATTGAACTATTATCCTCAACTAACTCTTTATCTGTGCATTGGCAAACATCCCTTATATTCATTTCTGTCAGTAAGAGAGACAGCTATGTATCCATTATGTTGGCAGATAAAGGTACATCCTCTCAAAACTTTACTGATATCATAAGCACTTCCCTCCCTCCCTACTCCCACCAGTATTTAAGGGAATTTAGTGACGTATTTAAAGGGTACATGAAATTTTTAAAGGAAATGGGAAAGAAGAGGATGAGCTTTGAGGTGAGAAGACTGGTTTAAAATGTCTCCATTATATTTTAGACCCTCTCTCCTTCCAAAAAAAAACTCTGCTGAAGTTTGAAGTTTGTTAAAAAGAAATTTCTGAGCAATTTATTCATTTTTATTATATATAAATCTCAAGCTTTGGGATTTATTGGACTTTTCTGTCTTTGCATAGGTCGAGTATCACAGCTAATAGCACAGGAATAATTATATGTCATTCTCTTCATCCTCTTTGAGCACTGCCAATCGGCAAAGGTGTCTCATTTCACACATCATTTGCGACGTCCTACGGTAATACCAAGTATTTTGGGGAATAGTTTTTGAATGTAGTCATTAATCTCCATTTTTGGGATGTATAGTTCCAGATTCTGGACCCAGTTCTGTAATCATTCTACATACAGAACTCTAGTGAAACCAATGAGTTAGCAAGGCTGTGCTCAGATCCCAAGAGAGTACAGGTGACTTCTAACTAAATCACAGGATGGTAGGATTTCCCAGTCCTGCAGCCAGAAGCCGCCATGGGGAAGGGGTTACCCTATCTGTCTGCAGACAGTGACCCATGGGGTCACCACATCAGGTGGGAATTGGGGTTCAGAGTCTATTCTGGACATTGTTCTCATACTGTGGACTGAAAGACCTATTCTCGTGGTCTTATTCCATTCACAACAGCTTGCACAAAGGATCACTGTTAATTCCTACTGAGGCAAAGCAGCCACAAGTCAACAGCGATCCAAGCCTAACTTCAACACTGAGACAGCTTGTGAAATTGAAAAACAGGGACAAAACAAAAAGTACTATATGTGTCTGTGAAATCTTATCAACCCTGGCAGAGATATTTATTGCTCACTGATGACTGAGAACCTCCTCTTGCCGAGGGACTAGCTGTGAGTTAGTAATGGAGTAAAAATGTGGGGTGAGGAGAGAATGACAGTCTAGCGCTGATTGCTCTGATGTCACGCGTTGGGAAAGGCAGCCAGAAATGTGCAACTCATTCTGCCTGTAGAATCAAAGGCACCTAATTACAATCTCATTTTGTTAAATGCAGTGCTAATGTCTTGCTTGTGCAGTAGCTGGAGACCATATTAACTGCCATATAAGCTAAGATTTTCCATTTTAACAATCCTAGTTACAATATCTGACTGCCTGTGCATAAACTTTCAACAGTTGTTGCTGCGTGTCAGTGGAGAGGAGAGATGCAGCAGTTCCCACTAGGCAGTAAAAGAGAGAGGAGTCACTGACAGATTAACTTTGTGCTAAGATGTCCTGCCTTCCTTCGGAAGGATTGGTTTGACTCATTCATAAATACTTGTCATTTGAAAATAAAACCATTATCTTCAGTTTAAATCATTCTGCGGCACCTCAACAGAGTTTAGGTTTTGTTCTCTTTTACGGTGACTTGTTCTAAGTTCCTTTTATTTCTCTTTATTTATTTATTTTATAATAATACTTAAGTGTTTGCATCTTTGAATTCTTTTTATACCTTCTGCATGTCTGAGTTATACATCATCTTTCAAAACTTTATTACCAACTGCATATACACATTTTCAGAGATCTCATTATTTACTAAATTTTTTTGAGGATAAGGGTTATTTCTATTATCTTCCAAGTATCCTGCTGACAACAAGTGCATTGTTCAATATAGCTTGTTTTGTTTGTATTTATGCCTTTCCTTCAACAGATGCCAAATTAAGCACATGCATGGGTGATCTGCATTGACATTTGCTATTATCTGATGGTACTCCATGAAATCCTCTTCAACAAATTCTGCATGTTCTAATCTGTTAATTAGAGCAAGGGCTATACTATTAAATATTTATCTGGAAGGAGTTCTCTGGAAGTACAGAAATGATGATAGCTTTCTTAAAAGCTGTGTTTTGGCACAAACCAAGACAGACTTTATTCAAGGCTACATTTCTCACATGGCATTAGATACCTCCAGAATTTGATACATTGGTTCTCTCCTACATGTCTACTGCAATCTATTTCATGTGTATATTTCTGAGTATGTTCTTTCTTCAAATGTGAATTGCAATAATTCTTTCCCTGTGTCTGGTACTGTGACAGTGCTATCCTTCTAAATCTATGTAGCTGGCATTTGCTGCAAGTACAGAGCAGAGCACTTGCCTCCCCAGGCCTCCATCAGTTGTTTCCAATAGTTGTATTGGAACTTCGTATAAAGTAGTGTTCCTGTAAGCTGTTTTGTCAAAAATCAGACAGGGCATTAAAAGAGCAATGCATGTATCAAGCTATTCACACACAAATAGTATTCAGAGTCCACCAAGAGGAGAATGAGGTCTTTAATTATTATTTTTAAGTAGTATGGAGGGCAGCTGGAAGAACTGGAGTAGGAACCCTTCCAAGTAGAAGCAGGAAAAGGGGCAGTTAATAAAACTAAATTTTCTCCCTGAAAACAGAATAAGTTGGATAGATGAATTCATTAGCTAGGTCCTGGGGGCCAAGTTGTGCTCTATGTCCTTGTCTTTACATCCGGGCCATGGCTGTGTTCAAACTGTATCCCAAATCAGAATACAACCTGGAAACACCAGTGAGATGAAAAAGAAGTCAATGAAACTGCTACAGTCCCAATGTCAGTATGAAAATCAGGACCATGGTCTATTAACTGCTCTGTGTGAGTTATAACTTCTGCTTCTTGGAGATGCCCCATGTAGTCAAAGAACTCTCTCCAAGTTCACATTCAGTTCTGCTGGGCTCCAAAATCAGGAAAAAAATTCTCATATGCTTAGTAACTTCAGATTTCACACAGAAAGACACAGTCAATCCTGTGGCCTCCTGTGTCCTGGTCTCCTCTAAGCCTTAGTCTGCGGCACAGGTTTACTTGACCAAGCTGGCATCACTCTTTAAGAAGCAGGTGGCCACTTGTGTATGGTTAGAGTGTATAGCATATCATTGCTGTTATCTTCCCTAATCACAGAATCACAGAATGGATGAGGTTGGAAGGGACCTCCAGAGATCGTCTAGTCCAATCCCCCTACTCATATTTGAAGTCCTGACATATTTGGTGTCAGGACCTGTGGGAAGAGTAAGGTAACAAGTAGATGTGCTGACTCAAACAGAATCAGTATAACAAGGGCCTCTCCCATCTGCCAAGCAGAAGAGTCTGTAGCCTGTGTCCTGGGGAACAGGACAACAGAGCAAGGACAAGCCACAGCAGATCATCCTCTGACTCCTCTCAGCCTCATTACAGACTAAAACAGGAATATGAGGAACACATATGACTTCATCCTGTAGATCACAAGCGAAGCTGAGTCAGCAAGTGGTGAAGAAAACTACATGTATTTATATTGAATGAGTAATTATTCCTTTTTCAAGAAATGTTTGTAGCTAATCAACTCAAATAGCTGCCTATCTAATAAATTCAAGCTGTGTGTAATGCTGCCAAAAAGGCACACTTGAATGGTATATTTGGCAGTGCTAAACAACTCTCAAAACGTATTAGATGATCACTGTTTGATTTAACAGACTGAGAAGATCTGAACAAGATAAAAATATAATCTTGATGTTTTCATTCATAATATAAATCATACATATTCATAATATATAATATATGATTTTATTCATACTCAAGTGCAGGTCCTTGGATTTCAGTAAAATTAATGAGTGGGAATAGTGAACTCAAAGCTAGCACTTAGCCATTTCTTTTCACATGTACTAATTATGCTCCTAAACTTTTCTTTATTTTCTTTTTCTAGGAATGCTTACATGTTCACTGTTTGCTTATGAAGCAACTCTGAATAATAAGGCTAAATGATTATTTCCAGAACAAAAGCCTTCTACTTTTCAGAGATATCACTTGTATTCCTTGAGAATCTATTTCAGTTTATGAATCACAGAAATCCAGCAAATATATTTACGCATCTAAGTTAAACTCTAAGCTTATCTTCTGAGTATTTTTACATTGTTTGTTATACAGATGAGTATCCATTTGATATACAACCTGTAGGAGTCAGATCTCAATATCTGTATATAATTATTACATGATTGAAAAAAAAAAAAAAATCTGTGTGCAAAATGCACTATGATTAAGAAGATTATGCTTCCAAAGGAGATTTTTAAGGACTGCATAGTTTCAAAATAATCTGTTTTCCTATTTTACATGGATTGCCTTTTTCCTACCTTTGAACAAATACTGTAGATGACTTAAACTCTGGACACCTTTAATCACTTCATGTTCCTTCCTCCTCTCCTCCCTCTCAGGACCTTTAAAAAGGTGTAGGTAGCTGGGAACAAAGGTTCAGAGAGTAAAGTTGGGAATCATAAATTCTATTGGCATTAACTCCTCATGAATTTTAGCACATAGATTTATCCATGTAGCTCCCATTAAAATTAATGAGAATCATATCACTCAACCCTCCGTGTATTAAGCATTTCCCTTAATGTACTGAATGTATCTGGTATCCTAGTCCCTAAACAAAATGATAAGGGTCCAGTGATAATACATCATTTAACTGTCATATGCATTCAGTGTATTTAGTGTACTATATAACTTTGAAGAAAATGATCTATAAAAGCAACTTTTGCATCGGAAAACAAAGGTCCCAGAGAAAGTTTAATTAGTATTTCAAATCTGAATGAGGTTTTCACCATAATGATGAAACAGACTACTGTATTTGCAATTTACCCTCTAACTACACAATTTTGAACTTAAATAGCCACAAGGAATGCAATAAATTAAACATTTTTCAGAACAGTGGTTTAAGCTTAGTCTTACTTTTTAATCATTTAACCTTATTTCAAGTGACTGCCTATTAAGAAGCCATTAATATAAGCATTATGTTAAAATGAGATTTCAAGGAAAGATTAGACTTAAGTAAGCTACAGTAAAGATAGGTAAAAACTGATGAAAAACACTTCCAAGGAACACCACAAATAATATTTACAACATTACATGTAAGCAGTTTGAAAAAAATTCTATAATTTGCCTTTGAATTATACATACATTTCTTCATCAGTACTTAGAAGCCCACTGCCTTAATAGGAAGCTATATAAACATGAGAGCACAGGATCAGACCCTTTCAGGAAAACAATATAATGGAATAAATGGGTATTCTCATGATCCACCTGACAGAAACTCAAAAGCATCAGAATACTACACAAATTCACTTAACTCCTTTCTCTCCCACACTCCACTGAGGGTGCCTTCTGCCTTTATATTACAACTAATGACTAACACCTGTGAAGTTGTGGGCTTCCTCATATGTCACTGAACTCAACAAAAGCTCTCCAGTTACAGCCTTGTTGTCTTGTTTATTAGTAAGTTGTAAGGATTACATTTCTTAACTTTATACTATGAAACACTGCAAAAGAAAATCTACTTTTTTTTCTTCAGTACTATATAAGAATTACTGTATTAAACTTTGTAAAATTTAAATTTAATGAGTCCAATTTCACTCATACAACATTTCACTGATGATAAGGATTAAGGTTGGCTGGTACCAAGCTGCCTACTGTGCTCATAAGGGAAGGGTGCTTGTAGACTCCTGTAGACTATAATTGCTTGAAGGAAATAAGAATATTGATTTATTATAAGACTTCACTCAAGTTCCTCAGAAGGCCTTACTGATTTTAATTACTCAACTTCAATTGTGTGGTAAAAAGAGATAAAAATTGTGCCCACCTGACTCCTATTGGAATAATCTTCTGTGAAGGGGATGGGAGTGAGTGAAATGGAAGTGTTATTGTATCTCACTTAGTAGACCATAGCCACAATATACTGCATTTTATCATAGTATCCAACAGACTCTTCAGAGGCAATCTAGGTACAATTAGCCAAAATTTAAGTTACAATCAGAGCTCAGATACGTCTAGATCATAAACTCTCATTCACAAAATGCTAGTTCTTTTTTAACACTTGCAAAAAAAAGTGCATTTTTGTCTCATTTAATGGATAACAGCATTAGCTGCACAGAATCCACTAAGTAAACTAGCTTATTTGTTTAGATTTGACTCAGGAAAGGCTATCATTTGTTACCATGTTCAGCAATATGCTTTATTTTTCCATAGTTTAATAGACTGAATACAGGAGCAACTGTCAGGAACTTCTCCTCTTTAATATTGTCTCCACCACTACTATGAAGTGTATGCTAATATGAAGTGTACTATTTCATCTTCACCTCTATTTTGTCGTTACCATAAGCAAGATAGTATCTATTGGTTTATCAGTTATATTGAGTTGGTGCCTCTGGTTGCATAGCTCTTTGACTAGGCAAGCACAATAGAAATATTTTTATTATAGATATTGTTTTCAATAATATATTTGCTGAGTGGATTTTCTACTTCAAGTTATATATTCTCAGAACACCAGACTTATTGGCTTCTGCAATTCTTAAAACTACCTGGAGTCTGAGAGAAAAATAGTTTGGGTGTTTTTGTTTGTTTCTTCATTAAATACCCTTTTACTTGACTCATTTTTCCCTCTATTGATTCCTAAATACTGCACTATATATTTTGGTTTACATGATCAGAGTGGTTTACATGATCAGAAAGGATTGTGACAAAAGATACTTTCACTGAAAGCAGAAACAGAATATTTAGCATCAAACAATTTTGTTACTCCATAACTACTGTAACAACATGCACAATATCTAATTCACCTATCACAGAATTCTGAGTTTTTTCCTAATGTACCTTCCATTTTTATGACTAAAATATATGTAGACATATGTGCATGCATACACACACACAAAAGCATATATAGATCTATATATGCGATATCTAAGAATGTAGATATATGGATATATCAGAGATTTATGAAGATGTTCAAGATTCAAGATTTAAATGTCTTTCATGCTCTTCATGATTATGAAAGAAAAATTAACACACAAAGAGGAAAATATATTTTTTGAATCCAGCATTTGGGCATTAGCCCCAAATATTTACTAATTATGCCCTTAAGTAACACTTAGGGACCAGAGAAACTAAATGGGGGAAAGAAAGCAAAGGAAAAAAGAAAAAACAACTATTCTGCTTTGAAAAAAATGAAATAATCCATTCAATTAAAGAGCTTTTAATAAAAGTCCATATCTGAGTTCAAGTTGCCCACGGGAAGGTCTAATTTATGCTGGCCATTAATGAAAGCTTCACATAACTATTAAGGAAAAACTGACAAGTTACCACAGCAACCTAAGTAATGCTTGTTAATATATATATAATAATGTAAGCGAGATATATAGAATGAACCTTAAGTTCTTATTTATAAGGTCAAACTTTGTAGAATGTTAATATGTTTAAAAGAGCTGTAATTTCATCTACTAATACATTCCTATGTATGTCTTTAGATGCTGTGCTGCAATTTCTTTCTTTTGCAGATGACAAGTCTGCTATTTTTTTATATGTGAACCAATTTCTGTTAGTAAATTCACATTGTAATACTTCTTTGTCCACCACATTCAGTGTGGGCAAAATATTTCCTAAAATGGAACTTAACTCACACATTCATAAAATATAAATCAAAATAACTTCCTGGACTAGTTCTAAAACAAATGAAATTCAATTAATAATGTTGAGAACTCACATATTACCTTTCTCATTTGAAACACTTCAGATTATATAGGTGAGGTAAACACTATAATAACCCTTTGACTAGCATGTGTTTTTTCAGATATGTTCACACTTCTCCTGCTTCAATTGTTTTAGCTTTTTGCTAAAAATTTACCAGTGAGCATTATAGTTAGATCCCATATCACAGGCACTAGGAAAAGTATATTTACCTATCTTAGTCAAAGCCTTGTAGTAAGATAGCAGCAGAATAAGGGAGAAAAACAAGCTTTCTTAATTTATAGGTCTATGCTGGTCACTGTGTCACAGATATCTTCACATAAACCAAACCTAATGGCTTTTATATAAAACACCTAGTTTTGTCACAAGATATTTGTAAAGTTTATGTAGAATGAACTGATCTGTGGTGTTGTACAGATTTTTTTTCTTAATTATCATAAAAATGACTGTAAAGCAGAGTTTATTATATTGTGCTATCAAAAAAATGTAGTTTAGAGCAATCACTGTAAAACATAGAAAAGTAACACAACTATCATTTTTTTCCATTGGTGTCTTAATTTTAGCAATATCGTTGGTAAAAGACTTATTCATTTTGACTTTTTTACAGCACTGGTAACATGGCCATTGATTTCAGCTGGATAATTCAACACAACAAATATTACAAACTTCCCAGTGCAGTTATTACAAATAAATTTAAATTTTAAAGTACACCACTGTCATCTTAAACTTCTATCTTGGAAAACTATAAAGTCAGAGTAAGATTAGAGCTGTGGTTAAAATAATATCTATAACACTTTCACTGCTTTTAAAAAATGAGGCTATTTCTGCCTATTAAGATGCAGGAACTGAGCAAACTGAAGCTCTCCTAAGCTAGAACAGTCATTGCTGTCGTTATAAGAGAGTGGTTCTCTTGTACCTTTTCCTTTTTTTTTTTTTTTTTCCTAGTTCCACTTCTTCAAAATTGTCCTTTTTTTAAATTATTTTTTATTTTTTATTGTTTTACACCCTTAATTAGCCAGTGTGGCAGACTGGAATTTTCTGTTCTGAATCCTTATTTTTCCTTTGTCAAACAATTCCTCTTTCACAGCATCTCTGATTCTCCACTTTCACACTTAAGAAGCTTCCTTCATTTTGTTTCTTTGCTGTTCTTTTTTTTTTTTTCCTAGGCTTCTTTCCTCCAGCAGCACAGGTCTGTTTTCTGCCTGTCTATTTAACTGAAGATATCCATCTCAGTTGGTCTACATCTCAAATAGTTGTGGAACTTCCCCTCTTCCAAGCAGCGCTGTGCTCTTAGCGCACTCTGGTATATGCAAGGCACTGCTCAGTACTCTTTAAGCTCATTTCTGTTGTCTCTTCTCTCTTTATACGCTCACAGGTTTCCCAGCTTGCTGATTACCTGCCAGTTTGGCCAGTATTACTCTTGACTTGGTGGTACTGTTGGAAGTATGCATGCTGGTGCATACTGGGAAGTTGAGTAAGATAGCTCTGGAGTGGCTTTTTTGTTGTTGCATTTTTGTTATTGGCTTCTTTTGTTGTTATTTTATATATTTCAAAGGTAACAACCCAGTTCCCACATGGACACTCTTCCTCTGGTGTCACTTTGATTTGTATGTGTGTCTGTTGCCTAATTTGGACATTATCTGCCTTGCAGTCTTGAGTCTTTAAAGCCTTAATTATTGTTCTGTTTGCCAGTCCCTACCTTGTTTTCAGGGGTTATTTTTCATCTTTAGAATTTATCTTCGCTTATACTGGCCTATCTTTGTGGTGCTTACTTATACAATTTGTAGAAACCAGTATTCAGAATGTTATTGCACTCTTCTCACTATTATTAAGAAGGGAAGCCCTAGTATCTTCCATTCTAGGAACACTCTAGACACTGTTCATGTGTGGAAACACAAACACTGACACTCTATTGGGTCTTTATGCATTCAGAAACACTTATAATCCAACATGTTCTCTGCAAGTTTGTGCTCTGAATTACTTAAAATTTTCATCATACTAATTTTGTGATTCTGAAAGTTTTGTTATTCTCAGGCATCCAAATCCTTCCAAAAGAAAATATTGTAGATTCTTCCAGCACAGTGTTGCCTCTCATATGGGTAGTGAATGAGCTGGTTGACAGAGACCTACATCCTCTCAAGTTTGCAAAATCTTCCTCATTAAGAGACAAAAGTGATTTGCCCACTGCTAAAACTTTAAAATAAAATGTAGAAATGGAGCCTCATATTTATATATCACTTATTTTTACCTGACTCTGCTTTTCCTAACACAGAGATGACAGAACAAAGAAGAGAAAAAAATTCCCAAGAATTTTTATTTACTTTTACAGTGGATTATTGGCATGTGGACTACAGAGAAAGGATATTATATTCAGTAGGATTCAACAAAGATACAATTTCTTCTATAATCTGCCATGACAGCTTGAAAATTCTAGGTCTTAATTGCTTTCTATATATAATTTCACTTCCTCTCCCAGTCTAAAAATATACAATTGAATAGTAGCAGTAAATGCAGAAGAACGGAGGTGAGAGAGAATGAAATTATATTCAGAAATATTTTCACTAGAAAAGAATCAATTAACATAAACCAAAAAGAAAACCAAATATCTTAATTATTTTTTTTCCAAAAACTGCTTTAATCTAGGAGTTCATGGCTAAAAGTGTGTCAGAAAACATGGCAACTTTTTGAAAATAAAACATTTTGGTAAAAGGTCATACAGTTTTGGTATTTGAGAAAGAAAAAAAGGTGTTAAATAGACTTCTGGACATTTCCCATAGAGTCTTTGAAATTGTTATAGTGTCCTTTTCTACATGTATCTGATAATTCATATTTTTTTATAAATCTAATATACAAAATGTCTATATATATTGTAGTTCTGTCTGTAATCTAACTTTTGAAGACTTAAATAAAATGTGTCTTTCTTACCTACCATTTCCAAACAAAGGGCATTCAATTGTTCTTTATGCAGGATTGAAATTATTTCTACTTTTACACTTATTTTTTCCCTTTATTGGCTTACTTGCCTATCCATGCCCTATTCCTATAGTCATAAGCACAAAGAACGTTCTTATAATAGTACTAAAAAAGACTGAATTCCACTAGTTTGAATGCTTCATTTCTGGCGTAATATGAGCCATGGTCTTCTCTCTGTCGAAGGAGCAGGACTTCTGAACTGCTTCCAAACCCAGATCTTTTCTGTAGCAAAAAAAGCCCTCTCTGCAACCAAGATATCAAACTGTCAGGCTGTTGTTTTTTAAAAGTCAGAATTGAGGAAATATATCTGATTGAAATAAATCAGGCAATTTCATCATGCCTAAAGGAGTACTGCAAATAAGTTACTGTTTTACTACCTCAATAGTGGCAAGTTCAAGTCAGTTCACTAGACAAAGCATTTTTGAAGATGTTGCCTCTCTATTTATTCACACACACCTGGAAATTCTCCTGACTTTATTCTAGAATATGGTTCTCATTATGGTCTAGACATGAAATTCTTTTTTTTTCTTGCTGTGTACCCTGAAATTATCATAGTTTGCATCCAGTCATCCTATGCCAGTACTCACTTATCAAAATCAAAATATCAGATAAATTTTAATATTATCTTGGACATGATTTATTCATTACTTTTAATTAATTGTATTGGAATATATATAGTTTAAGGTGTGAAACTTTTTAAAAACTGAATATACAACTATCGCTGAAGTCTTCTTCACATCTATATAAATAAATTCAGTGAAATTTTTTTATGGTTATACTGAAGTGCTTATTCATTGACTGAAAACGGCTATGTTCTGCTGCATATTATCTGAATATGGCTGTCAGCATCAACTGTTCCCATTGAAGAGTTTGAAAAAGCTTTACTGCATCAACTTAGAATATTATGGAGCTTATAATGGATTTCAGCCATTCAATTTATCAGTTTCAGTTTAAAGGGAGTGTCACAGCAAACATTTCTGGCAATAGTCATATAAGATTTAGCACAATTGGAAGAGAAGAAATCCCTGATTACTGGAGGCAAGATCAACATATAATCTTTTCATAAATTTCTTAAGCTTGATGTCAAATGTAGATACTTTTAGTTCTCATTACTGCTGCTGCAAAACTCAATAGTTCTCATATTTAAAAGCATTCTTCAAATTTCTACTTGAGTTCATTTATGTTGGATTTCATTGTTCTTTAGTTTAAGTTGCTCTCTTCTCCTGATGTATGGTGCATTTATAAAGAACATCTGTATTCTCTCAACTTCCATTTTGTTAAGTTAAATAAGCTAAGGTGCTTCCCAGTTGCCTGAGCTTCTTAAGGTTTCTTCTCTGTTTCTCTGCAGCACTTCTGGCTTGAATGCAACTATCTTGAAACAGAATTGTACATGCTATTGCAAAGACAGTCTTGCCAGGACCTTTTGCAAGTACTCTTTACCAGCACTGGAAAACCTCCTAGCACATCCTAGGATTAAACTTGCCTTTTCCATGGCAGCATCACACTGGTGGTGCTAATCATCATGTGATTGACTGACAAACCCTGGTCTTTCTCCTCCTGCACTATTTCCAACTGATGAGCTCCCAGCTTATAGCAGAAATTCTTGTTATTAGTCCCTGAGTGCATGACCTTACACTTTGTACTATTAAATTTCATCTTGCTTCTATTACTGCAGTCGTCAAGGTCATCTAATTCTTCCTGTATGATATTCTAGCTCTCCTCTTTATTGACAACACCTCCAAAGTTTTTGTCACCACCAAATTTTCCCTTAGTATTTGTGTCAAAGCTACTGATGAAAATATTAAATAACAGTGGGACCAAGTTCCTCGAGGAACTTCACCAGCAATTCTCCACACTGATTTTCCCTTCAACACAGGTCATGTCTGTTTTTTGGTTAAACTATCTATATACTGTTATAGTTCTTGTTTTAGTTACACAGTTTAAATGATAATACCACATGTGATATTTATTGTAAAGTGAAGATATATTTACTTCTTTTCATTGTGGAGAAATATTTACAAATAAAGTGCAGAATTCTGAACTAAGAAAGGCAATTCAGTTAAGCTAGGTCTGCGTATGACCTAAATTCCTTACAATATCAGACAAGAGAAGACAAAATCCGATCTATAATATAAGCATAAAATCCACTGCAAAAGATTCAATAAGAGTAAATATCCTTAAAATACTTATTTTCAAATAATGCAACACTTCACATACCATATAAGTGCTGAGATATTCCCAAAATAAGTGTACTCCTATATCCAAACAACACTGCTTTACATTCACTCAGTATAACATCATTATTTAAGCAATAATGATGCAGTGGTCCGTTATCAGTTGGCTGTTCAGTTAATGAAGTGCCTGAGGTGAAGGCCACTGTTTTACTTACCCAACATGAGTTTTTATTAAGAAACAAGCATTCATCTTGATCATGGCACCAATTCAGCATCTACTAAATTGACAATACTATCCATGAATAAGTTTCTATCACAAAGAAAGTGGTATCTGCTGTCATCTGACAAGTACACTTCATTCCCTACCTATATTCAACAACTGAGATTGCTGTATGGCAGAATATCTTCTCCCTTGTTTTATAGCAGCAAAATATATTTGTATCATCAGCAGTTATGGTTTTGCCTTATCTGTTTGACTTAATGATGCCTACTTTACCCAAAGATTAAGCCCCTTTGCTCACAGTTTCTTCTAATGACTAAACAATTTAATGTATTTCAGGTTAATTTTAATAATTGGGATCATTTCACTGATTTGGTTAAGAGAGTGGCTGCAAAGAAATTCAGTCACTATCAAACTTCTTGGGCAGTGAATCATGTCAAAAGGAGGAGGAGTCCCAGATCTAGAGCAGGGAGATTTTAAGTCTGCTTTACTCTCTCCACTTTCCATCACCTTAAAAAGAATTGTGTGGAACCACTTCCATAAATCTAGGTAGCCTAGGGGTTCATAAGCCCCAGGTCTGATGGAGAGCATAGTGCCACAGGTATGAAAAAATGGCAAGAAAGAGCAAGACTAAAGGAGCTCACCCTCCTGATGTGCTTATGAACTCAGTATGGCTGGAAGGGGAAACACATAGAGCAGATTGTGCTGCATTTTTTTAAATATATATTTTCAAATGTCTGTTTCTTTATGTATATATATATATAAATCCATGACAATTTAGCAGCATCTAGGCTAAATTGTTGGCTTTTACTTTTCCACCACTTTGGCCAGAAAGAGTTAGATAAGAATATCTTAGATGCTATGGAGGAATCACACATAGAGGTGAGGAAGCTTCTGTTAGTGTGTAAAAGTGCTCAGCAATGATGTCTCCTGATTAAGAAAACCAAGACACAAGATCTAGCTTTGCATTTCGGCCTGAAGATCCAAAGACAATGTTTAGCTTCTAGCAAAACACAGCTTGGAAACTTAGGAGAATCAGCGTTTAGGGCCAGGCTGAACATACTGAGTGCTGTATTTCTTAACAGATACTCTATGTTACTTGATAATTTCAATATCAGCAGAAACATTTCAGTTTCTGTTGTATATTTTACTCTAGATCTCCTCTCTTTAGTATATGGAAAATTGTTGCAGCTCTAGATTTGGTGGATATAATTTTATAGTAAATTAGAAAGAATCGATATATTATAGGTCAAAAATATTGTAAATTTAAATTACAACAACCCTTAAAATTAAGTCAAATCTTGGGTGATATTAAGACGACTTTGTACAGTTCTATTTGTTGCATGTTGGCTCCAATGCTGATAATTCAGATCAGACTCTTCTGTAAGAGAAGTATGTCATTTTTGCTGTTCACAATACTAATGAATAATCATCAGTCCACAGCTGTCTTTTTCTATTCTCTTTTTTTTGTTGTTTTGTTTTCTTAAGCATCAAATGTATTGATACTATTATCTTATTAATTTCTATTAATTTATGAATGGCTTAAAGTTGTTTTGTAACAAGCAAAGTGGACCCTATTCTTTTGCCTGTTCCTTCAGTCTAACGGCTCCAAAATGTGTCAGCAGTTGCCCCAGTTCTAAAGCAATATATGCTCCCATCAGATGAAAGCTTTTCCTACAGTATGTCAAGTATATCTGCAGTATTTGTTCGAATTGAAACTTAGATGATGCTCTCATCACATGCATCAAGACATTTTACATTTTTTGTGATTTGGAGTTAATGTTTTTTCCAATCCAGACAGAAAGAGTTCTGATTGTCTGTGGAGGACAATCCACAATTCTTTTACATTCATCTTGGAATAGCAAATGTGTATGTTTATTCTGTCATCTGAAAAGATGATACCCTGCAACCACACTATTGAGTCTGTCACAGCTATGCTAGAGGGAGTGAACCATTTACTGACAGAAAGACTAAAAAAAAAAAAGCTAGGCCGAGAATTTACTGAAACAAAACTAGTATTGCTATAAATTGTTTTGTTTTGTTTTGGTTTTTTTTGTCTAGACAATGGACTAACTAATAATACCTGCTCACCTAATATGACAAACTTACTACAACTGTGAGCATCATTTTAATTTTTAAAACGCTTTTCATCGTATTCCCTCTTTTTCTCCTAATGTATCTTGTTTAGAATAACACTTTTGAAAAACTTTTGCAATGGTGTCATTTGAAATTTACTGGAAAATTTAGACTATTGCAAGGAGACACAGTCCCTCATAGACAATGACTGATCTTAGACATAACAAATAGCACTTGAGAGATTTCCAATGGAAACAGGCAAACTACTATTTGGATATTTTTTTTTCATCAAGGTTAACATCAGCTCGGGGTCCTATATTATGTGACTGAATTTCCATTTTGGGCCCTTACTTTTTACCCATCTATTCTGTAATAAACCCAATAACTTGTGTTTCAGTAAAACATATCCTCAAGGAAGGAAATTTGCCTCAATTTGATGACCTTAAAAAGATAGGAAAGTGACTCTACTCTTTGATATTTTGCTCCATGATTTCCACCAATCATGGTTTGCATGTTCCTTAGTTCAACTTTCAGGCATTAGTTCTTGTTATCCATTTCTTTGCCTGATTAAAGAGCACTTTAGTACTCTGTGTTTTATCATTGTGAGAGTACTTATACCTTCGCAGTCAAGTCACTACTCAATCAATCAAGTCACCAAGCATTTTTGATAGACTAAATAAATCAATCTCTTGAAATCTCTCACTGTGGGCATTTTATCAGCTTTGAATCATTTTGTGGTGCTTTTCTTTTACATCTCCAGATCTTAAAACCCCTCTTTAAATTATGGACAACAACAATGGATAAAGTATTGTATTATCTGTCCAAAATTCCAAAACTTGTTTCATACTTGCTTATTTACAGAATTCCAGCTGATTCAGGATTGTGCATGAGTTTACTTCTCCACTGTGATACCTTCTTCAGTCAATGCATTTCCAAACAAATATGCTCATCATGAGGGTCTGGCCTGCATCTTTTTCTTCCATTTTCCTTCTTTAGATTTGACTAAGTTGAATTTTTTTTTCAGTAATCCCATTTTAACAGCAATTCAAAGCACACTGTTGTCCTCATCATTATTTACTGATTCTCCAGTCTTTCTGCCATCCACACATTTTCTAAGAATGATTTACGTTTATATTTCAGCCCATGGGTGAAAATGTTGGATAACACTGGGTCTAATGTTGATCCCTGAGGAGCCCCTTAGGATCACTTCCATTTGATGATGATTTACCACTGACTAACTTTTTTTTTTTTTTTTTGAGATCATTATTTAACAAGCTTCTCATTCATTTACATTGCACTCTGTTGATTTTGCATACTGTTATCTGTGATCTAATACAGACTGTTAAAGGTATGCTGGTTACAGTGGCAAGAATTCAAAGCATCCTTTGGGACAGAATAAAACACAGGTAGCTGTCCCAGTGATAAAACAATGCAAGTCCTAACCCACCAGCTGAAAGCCTTTCTTTCATATGCAAGTATTTCTCTACTATTCATCCAAAAGAAAATTTATGTGGTGTCTTTTCATATCTACCCAGATATTTTTTCTTTTGTTTTTCATTTGAAAGATAATCTAGAAAGATAAAAATTATAGGAAAGAAATGACAAAAAGAAGTTATTGGTGGATGAGAAAACAAGGCCCAGTTGAGATATAAGCAGTGAATAACAGGCACAAAGAGAGGAAGGTGAGATGAAACGGAATTGTCTCAATTAGCTCTTAGGCTGTCTAAAGAGAGGCAAGGATGATGACAATGCTGACTAGAGCAAATCATTTTTGAAGACACAAAATCATCATCAGTGAACTAAATATCATAGCCCTATATAGGTGCTTGGAGATTCCAAAATATGAGTGATATACCTGTTTCCAAAAAAGATTTTTTCCCTAAGGAATGGAAAATAAATTCAAATCAGAATTTCCTTCTCTAAATGCTCTATGGACAGCTAAAAATGTACTGCAGTTTCTACATCAGGCTATGCCAAGAGGTTTCCCTTATCAGAAGTCTAAAAGATCTTGATAGACTGATTGAAAGACATCCTAGCAAATTGATGTAGCTATTCACTGATTTTACCTCCAGCCCAAGCTCGCCTGAAGACAGCACTGACATGCTCAAATAGACCAGCTATTATATTTCTAAGTCAGTCCCTTCTCTAACTTTCTGCCAGTTACTTAAGACAGCACATTTGTATTTTAGGACCAGTGCAAAGAATGATAAACCCTTAAAAAATTCACACAACTTAGCTTTCATCAGATTAAGGTATCTTAGCAACTAGAGTAGCATTTTATATATCTTCACTGGGATTTGGTGCTCTTTATGGCACCCTTGAACTGACCCTGATAGCTGGTGTTTCTATCTTTTATCTGCCCTGAGTCTTTTGAATCACCTAGTTATTGAGTTGTGAAACCCTGCCATCTGCACACGTATCCCTAAACTTGCTTATCCCTACCACCCAATTGGGATCTTTAATAAAGTACCAGAAAAAAAGACCCATCGAGGTCCTATCCGCTGTATTATGACATCATTCCCAAAGGAGGCTTATGGTCAAAATCTGATAACACTAACTTTATTTTCAGCATGGATTTATGATAAATAAGTGCAATTTATAGCCCACAAGCTGACATGGTGTCCATATTTTTTTTTCTCTCTCTCATGGCTTCCTCAAAATGTGTGTACAGCATTCTCCTCTAGATGGGATCCTTCAATATAAATGACTCATCATAGAGGAGAGAAGCTCTTTTGCCCGTTGTGGTGTACTCCTTCAAAGCTGTAGCCATGGATCTAAATAAAAGGCAGGATGTTTCCAAGCTTTTTATTTTTTTCCTTCTCTCAGTTGCTGAAATAGAAACTCAAGTCCACATGGTGATCCTATTTGCTACCTCAGGGACTAATTTTCTTTTACCTCCATTCCTGTATTCCAAAGCTTCATTGCCATTATCCTCTTGCTCCCCCTGCACTAACAAAAAGATTTTAATGCATTCATTATGCAAAATCTTGTCTTTTGTGACCTTTGCCAAGAGTGCCCCCAAAGGACTGGCCAAGCTTAATAAGCTCACAAATAAACTATGGTGTCAGCCAAGGGCACTACTGGCCAATTGAGCCCTCTCCTCAAGCCCCCACTTCACACCTGAGATATCCTGGGGTGGGATCGCGGGGGGGGGGGTGTCTCCTTTGGAAAACTATTAATCCTTTTCTGCAGCTGCAAGCTAGGCAAACAATCCCCTTTGTGAAAGCTAGAACACACACACATAAGCAATATTGCCATTTGTTCTTCCTTAGATAGAGCATGCCTTACTTTAAGTTCCTCTCCCTTTTCTTTTTTCCCTCTTATTTTTAAGCTACATAATTTAATGCTTTTATTCTTTTTACTTCATATATGGTATGTCTTGCAAAAGCTCTATCATAGACAAGCCAGCAGGGTCACTAGAGAAAAGGCGCTCTGTCGTCGGGTTCTTGTATTAGTCCCTTTTCCTCCTGCCTAGTTACTGCATAGGTTCTGCAAGGAAAATATCCATTTGCCCATGCAGCTGTTGATGCTGTGGCAGAGTCCAGTAGGTTTTGTCTGCTAAGCAGTTAACTAAAGAAAGGAGGAAACAGGGTGTAGCAGCCTCTTCATTATGCATATAAAAGATGCAGATCAAGTATAACAGAAAGGCATAGCTGGTAAAAAACGTGAATTCATTATGGAACAATATAAAAACTTTTAAAACTCTAAAAGAGACTATGCTTATGAAAAATAGATATTACAAATGTTAATGCAAATTATTAGTAAATCTGACCCCTTCACCCTACATGCATTTAAAATTTATTATGGAACACATTCAGGGGAATAGCTTTAGGGAATTCATTGCTCATCTTTCTCTTTCTTCCTCCGTCTCACACACTAACAGTCTCCAGACAGCTTCTCTGAATTCTTCAGAAATACTGCCACTCTGACCTCTGTACCATAGATCCATTGACTTACTTCATTTGACTGTCTGGAGTGACAGCTAAGGTACTAGTACAACATGTTCTCACAACTTCCATGGCTGTGTACACATCTTGCCAGTTCATTTCTATATTATGATGCAGGATATCTTGGCACAGATTGGTTAAATAAAAGCCACCTTTGGGAACTTCTGTTGTTTTAATGTACATTGCTCAAAGAAAATGAATGAACAAATCATAGGTTTAGGCTAGCAGCAGAATTTGATTCAATACACTGAAGTTTTATTTCTGAGATCTTGTTGAGTAGCGAAGACTTTCCATGGTATGAAAGGCTTTAAGCATTCAGCTTTCACTAGCTGCATCTGCATACTTAAATGCATCATTTTTTTTTCCAAAATTTCCCATTTAGTTCCAAAATTCCCTCTCAATTTATCTCAGTTTAGAGATTAAAAAAGCACATTAAAATGATGGCATCACTCTCTTCAGAATTGTAAGGCCAGGTTTTCAAGGATGTTGAAAGTTTAGAGGATACAGTGGGTGCTCATCTCTTGAGCTTAAAAATCCCTTGATAGCAGTATTATGTAACTCTCCTTAATACTCTAAGGCAAACAATCCAGAGAAAAAGAAGCCAACACAAAAATCTCTCTCAATTTTACAAGACTTTTACCCATTTCTATTTACAAATTCAAAAAACAAAAAAAAAAGGTGCGGGGCAATATCAGGATAACACATTTTCCATACATAGAATGGGACTGTAACCATTTATTTTTTTAATGTGTACTTCAGACACTCTGGCTGCATACAGTAGGTACAAATTATCTTCCCAGAAGCTCAGGAAGGAGAAAAAAAAAAAAAAAAAAAAAAAAAGAGGTATCACTCTGGCACCTCTGTCGGAAGATAGGAAAAGGTCACTGACTACGATAATAAAATAAAATGCAAGCGAGGAAGCTGGGCAGGCTTGCATGTTCATCAGGATCTGGAAAAAGGAAAAAAAAGCAGCGAAAACAAAAGGCTCTTGTCAACCGGTACAATAAATACCACCCCCTCCGCATTGCTGCGCTTCCTAAGTGCCAGCAGCGAGGCTCTGTCAGGCAGCGAGGTGTGCAGACAAAAGGCCCTTGAGAAGTTGTGCTGCTGCATCCTGCGTAAGCGTTGAAATCCATGAGTGTTTTTTTCAAGGTTAAGCACAAATAAAGCAAAAATTCTTTATTAAGCTTCCAAATTACTCATCTTCTGCTGTTGTTCAGTCCATTGTGGGTCTCTGCGTACTGTAAGTGACCTTTGATAAACAGTCATTTCAGCACAGGATTGAGGCTACATAAAAACTGCTCTGCACAATATAATGCAGATTAACCGAGGGGTATTCCAGCTCTACCTAAAAATAAGCCAGAGTGACACAACAGAATTGGATCATAATCTACTCAGTTGCATGTGCACATATTCTTTGTGTGTGAAATTTCTTTCTGGTGAGATAATTTAAACAATGAAGAAATGGCTCTTGATATACATGTATCAGCCAATTCTAGAGTTTTTTTCCTTCACAGGAGAATTTAGTTCCTTCCTTCAGGAACTGAAGGTGTGAAAAGGCTGTGATGTGCAGCTCATATGCTTCGCTGCATATTAAGCCTGAGCATTGATGTTTAGAATATGTAGAAAAAGCTGCAAATAGGAAGTATAGGTGTGGGATGAAAGAAAGGCTGCATTTCACCTTTCTGATTGCAGGCAGGCAGCAAACTGATATTGTAAAATTTCCATAGTTTATTTAAAAATAAAACCAAATCCTGTTTTGAACAAATCACTCACCTATGGTCTGCCAACCCCCAGATATCATTAGAAATATCTTTAAAATATAAATATAAAACATTACCATATTTCATAGCAGGAAAGATCAAAAGAAAGGATCCTATCATATTGAAGGTAGCCCAGACTGCCTCAAAAATATTAAAAAGAGGAGCCACTGAATTAAACAATTTATGAAGTACTTATAAACAAAACTTCACTAACAGTAATGTTTGCAATTTATATGAAAAATTATCAATATGAATTTGCAAAGGCATTTTAGCACAGTAATAAGAAAAGAAAGAGGAATGAGATGAAAAGATTATCACAAGAACTAGTACCACCACTTTGTGGGGTTACATTATCCAGTTTCTGTCATTATATCTGGTCCCAATTTATCCTGTTCTCATTTTACAGGGAAAAAAAAATCATAAAAGGCACTGAAGATGAAATGATCAGTATTACTGTCAAGGCATTTTAAACAAGAACGCAGAGTCCTTGGACCAGAGCTCCAGTAGTTCAAGGCAATCTTTAATCCAGCTTTGTTTTTCCACCCTGTGTTCTCAATTTGTATGTCCTGATGCCCACTCACAATGAAGTCTCTAAATTACATCACAAAAGGCTTTTTTAAACTTTTTAAACTTTTTAAAGCAAGAGCAGAAGCCACAAAATTAAACTGAAAGAATGACACACATTATTACTGAAATGGCAAAACCTGAAATTCCATACAAATGTAACCTGCACTTGAGGATATAGCTAATTGATTCAGGTAAACAAAATGCTGTCCTCCATAAATAGCACTGTAAAAGGCCAGAATACTGCCCCTGCGAGAAACACATTTTCAGATTCCACTTTTAATCTTCAGAGCCCTTGGACTGCATCTGATGATGAGGAAAACCATCTTTAAGAGCTAAGTTTCCTGATTTTTAGAATTCTGAGCCTCTAGAGAATGCAGTAGTTTAAATGGAAACTGCAGATGCTCAGAGCCACTGAAAAAATAGTCCATTACATATGCAAATACAGTACCTATGCACATAATAGCTAGAATTCTCTGATGTGGGCCTAAAAACTATGGGCAGCAGAATAAAACAAACAGACAAACAGACAAACAAATAAATAAATAAATAAAATAATTAGAGAATCTTATGGAGTAGTTTCTGCCATCAGGATTTTCTCCATGGAATGCAAGCAAACCCTAAATATAAGTATTGATAGATTCAAATTATTTTCTTCATATGTGGGTTAACTAAACAATTAGGACACATGACACATGAATGCAAATATAAAGGAAAATAAAAATAGCACTTTTGTGCCTTTAGTTCATATCAGGAAAAAAACAAAAGAGTAATTGTTGGATTGCTAGAGTCAACTAATATGTTGGAAATTTCTGAAGTGCCGATTCTGAAATGAAGATTCATTCTTCTACTAAGAATGAATCCCAGAAAACCTTCATAGTGATGCAGGTGCTGAGGCATGCAGTACAATTTATTTAGTCAGTCAAATTTACGCAGTTTAACAGATTCCTTGATTCTTGTCTTGCTTTTTCATTAAGCCCTTTAAACTGGATTTCTTGTCAATAAATAAAACTATTGACGTTAAAAGGTCACATCTCTGACCTTTCACATGTTTCTCCTGCTCTGTATCTATATACACTGTATACTTTACCTTCGAGAAGAGATTCTTTTATTTAAGAGAGCTTAAACTGTTCAAATTTGTAATGTACTGGGGATTTTGGAATATCTAGAGGGCTTAGTGGATAAAGAACTGACCTTTCATCTCTGAACCCAGTTCCCATCCAACCTAAGATAAGTGAAAGAGTTTTGTGTCAGCTGCCCATGTGATAAAACTGGCTTTACCTTGTATCATTCAACACAATTTGGCATGACTGGCATTTTTTTCCTCTCAAGAGAAACACATTGAATATGGAAAATGAATTGCCTCTGTCTCTGGAGAGGGTGGTCCTCCAGGTTAGGCTTGGAAGTTATAAATGGGAAGTGCTGGGAAGCTCGTATGATTGCTGGTTGCCAGCTCCACCTCAAATGTGGGCATAAAGAGAGGGACACAGTATTAAATCACCAATAGAAGATGATTTACAAATAAAAAAACATGCAACCGCTTATACGACTTTACCGCATCCAGATGGAAACCATGCAGTGTAGTCCAAAGTAGATACATATAGTTATGAGGTCTACACTTACTCCTACAGCTAGTGAATTTCTGCTCATGCCATAAGAGAATAAATTTGTCCATCTTCCTTCAGGAAAAAAAAATATATATATATATAGCCTTCACATTGCAGACTTTAGCTACAGCACCGTTAATTCCCTTTACATTTGGCTGTTTCACAGCAGCCTATAGGCAGCCAGGCAGCTGGATGAGACTCACTGCAGTAGACACCAGTGTCGTTCCTACCCTGGGCAGAGAGGCTGCCCTCTCCAAAGGCACTGAGCTGCTTCCACTCCACAGATTCAGTAACCAAAGACATGTCTCCAGCATGGTACTATAGTGCCCAAACCACAGTGCTGGCTCCTCATTTTCTGCTGGATGAGGTCCTCTTACATCAGGAGTATTTTTTTTTAATAAGTTTTCCTTTGTTTTGATTAGAATTATGTCCTGTGCCTTTGTGACAAACTTTAAAAAGAAACCAACAACCTGAAATGTGAATTCAGATCATTTTGTTACTGAAACCCAGAACCTGCAATCAGTTAAAATGTACCCAGTAATTAACTGGATTTTTTATGTCTAGTGAATGTATTAATTATCTGCAATATAACATAATGCTCCCTTTTCTTTCTCAGCCCTTGGAACACAGTTTGTTTCATATGATACTTTTTATGACTCTTCAGTAATATAAAACCATTTTTAAATAGCAGTGAAAAACTGCCCTGCAAGTATTTCTGTAGACAAGATACTTTTATAAACAAGAAAACCCACATCGGTGGCATTCATTGATTAAATTTATCTTTATGATTTATCTATACATCACATAGATGGAATTTTTCAGAAACGCCGTAAAAGGCAATTTGAAACCATGCCCACCTATTCCATGTCCTATTGCTCTGATCTTGTGTTAAAAAAATCAAGAGAATAAATTTCCTTTAAAGATAATGACATCTTTGGAATGTTAATAGTACAAAACTTTCAAAAGGTAAAATTATTTCTTAGCTGAACTAGCAAAGCAGCAGATTGGCTTAGTCCATTTTGCACCTTTGTGCTAGAGAATGACTGGGTTTAAATTACAGCAGCTTCAGTCTTTGCTTTTCAATCCCTTAATCCTTAAGGAGCAGAGGTTTCAGTTCAAGACAACTTCACACAGAACATAAGAAAAGATTCTGCGAGCCTACCTCAAGTATGATGATCATTTTTTCAGCTGTAATCTTTCCCTTGCATCCCACAGCAAA
>PTEX01000015.1:3935529-3981894 GCA_003342815.1 Eudromia elegans | reverse complement strand
AAAAAAAAAGAAAAAAGAAAAAAAAAAAGACCGAGCAAAAGCAATGTCAAATAATTAATGCATTTTCAATGAAGGGCTCTTTTCCACCATGGTTTAATACACATGCATGAAAAGCGATAAATGCTTTCACGTGAGCCACTTGCAGATATTCCTACCTATGGTTTTCATCACTGTTTTACTGGTATCCCCCTCACATTAGAGAGCCTTTGTGATATGCCCGAGCTCAGATGGAAAAGGAAGCTAGTCTGGGAGGTTTTACATCTGGTAGCCAACACTATTACTTAAACAAGCTACGTCAGTTTTCCCAAAAAAAAAAAAAAAAAGCTACACAGGTCGAATCAGGGCAATTATGTCCTGATCTAAGACATATACATTTGTAAATTATTTCCAGGTGCTTTTTAAGCAACGTCTTTTCCTTATCTACAATTAATATTTTGCTAATGGGGCTGAAGTGAAATGTCAGGGGCCTCTCCACTTGTCTTGGCTTTACAAAAAATAAGTTGTGACAGTAATCATTTGCCAATGCTTAGGTTTTAAAGCATTATGTTATTTTGTGTCACAATTATTATTTAGAGTACAATTTGCATGTGCTGTGTGTATTATATATCTACATCTATATACGTATGTATACATGCCTATGTATGGGTACATACGTATATATCTCAGAAAGATAGAAAAAAAATACTTATTTTGGGAGTTAAACAACAAACAGTCAGAGTGGCTGTGATTTCATTTTAGAACAACTCTGAAAACAATTCTGAATACGTTTATCTAAATATGTATCGATCATTTTGACCCTGTTATTTTTTTAACTTACGGAGGGTTAGAGCTGAGCGGTCTGATAAAATATAAAAGTAAGCAGTGTATAAATAAATATTCTTTACCAATACAAAGCATTCAGATTAACCTCAAAGGTCTAGAAGCCATGGTGCTTGGCACAAACAAGCCATAAAAATAGTAAAACCCCCAAGTTTTGAAAATCACAAAGAGAGACATGGAAAAAAACAAAGTGATGACTAGTTATTTTTTTGGTGAGTGCTTCCTCTGAATTATAGGGGATGCCATATAACATTAGGTTCATAATTTTAGATGAGTGGGCTTTTTTTTTCTTGTTAATCTCTCATAATAAGCTTGTGCTAAGAAGTGCTGACATCTTAAAATTACAGGACTCTGCTCACAGTTTTTCTGCTTCAGACGGCTAAAATAATATATGACACTTTTTGGAGAGTGCAAAATGTATGCAGCAACACAGAGTTAAATTTTTTATTTTTGATCTTCAAACATTGTTTGACCTTAATCAATGTCTTCCAGCAAGCTTAATGTGACATAGCCCTGAAACAAAAACACACGGCTCTCGGGTCTGGCTCTGGAATGAAAAAGCTGTGATTATTAGTCCTCTGTGTGATCTTTTCAGATTGCACTGATGAGATGAAGTTTAATCTCGTTTCTCTCCTCTCCAGTACCACAAACCACAGGCAGTTTAAGGCAGCCTGGAAATCTCTTACATCTGGAAGAGCAATAATTCATGGGATTTCACTTGACAGCCATGACAGGCAGCAGGGCAGCCAGAAACAACTGTCTCTTATGTTGTGCTATTTGCAAAAAGTCAGAAGAGGAGGAGCAGGCACAGGACCACATCCTTCTTTAGCATATGTTAGAGGAGGAAACCCTTTTATTTTCTGCCAGATGCTCCGTGAATAGGTCCTAAATATTACATAGACAGTAGCTATCACTTCCAAACAAAATTCCTTGGTGTCTGCTAAGCTGCAAAGCATATGAAGGCCTATTGTCTGGCAAAGGGTCATGGTTAAATTTGCACAGATTTTTTTTATAGATATTTCAGATTCTACATTTTGATTTATAGGCATTTGCACACCCTGCTGTGCATGAATATGATACCATCTTCTGAGCAGGATTATTTCATGAAATGTATATGGGATTTAGCTACAGTAACTTTTACTGGGCAGCTTAGAATGGCCAGCAAAGTACTAGAATTTACTGCAGCACAGCTTGTGCTGTCAGGCTCATGGCTGGTGTTTATGATTTCTGCAGAAGCAGAAATAAACAACTTCTCCTTAATGGCTCTCTTTATGTGTAGGCAGCAGTAGCTCTATCTGGTCTCACAACAGTAGCTGGTGCAGTGGTCTGTCCCATTTCATGTGGAACCAATGTCTGAAAATTTGCATTTCTGCTTTTCCGAGTTCTCAGTGGAAGTAACCAGGAACGAATAAATCAACTGCAAATGTCTGAATGAGTAGCATTCCTTTCTGCTGCCTTTTTTCTTTTTTTTTTTTTTTTTTTTTTTGGTGCTATAAATACAACTGGCTGAAATAGCCAGGTTTTGGAGTGAGAGCAAAATGATCAGATTTAATCTGAGTTTGTTTTACAGTCTATACTCACACTGTAAATACTCTGATATCAACAGAGACTTACTTAAATTACTGTCTTAGGGAAGGAGGCCTGCTTTCTGAGTGTCTGTGGTCAAGTAGCTTAATCAACATTTTTATAGGAATTTACAAATGTATTTAAGAAGATGTTAAAACTGGACAGGCTACATTAGCCAGTTGCAGTTGAATTAAATATAATTTTGGATCATCTCTATCTGCATATATGTATAAAACAAAATAGCAGAATGCAATTGTCTAAGTAAAGCTTTTTTGATGTAACAACTGTTTTTAAAGTTCAAAAGAATGTCGACACGCACTGTATATATAAGCAGGCAGAAAGTACTTTTTTTAAAAGAAATGAGACAACTGCTTTATGCCAAAGAAAAACAATTCCTTTGCCAAACTACACATTGTTAACTTAAAATGTGTTCCATGTGGAAATAGGAAGGCTGATCTGATGGAAAGGCTGGTGATCTAAAGTCAGCTGGCTCGGCGCCTGTCAACTACACATTTTGGCTTCCAGTTTTACAGCTAGAATTGGAAATATTTATTTTCCCTTTTCTTGCAGGAGGGGAGTAGCATAGTTCTTTTTCTTCCTCTTTTTTTTTTCTGGTGATGCAATGAATTTGCCAGTAAGCTTGCATATATAACACTCTGGCCGATAAGCAAGGGAAATACAGCTTTGGATCACATGTACAAACCACATTATATGTTTTAGGGACTTTGTTTTATACCAGTCTCATTTTCCAAAGTAGGTTTTGCACCTTTTTTTGTATACTCATCACTTTTTTCTTCTAGGAAGAAATCATATTACCCTATCTTTTCAGTCTGGAAAAAGAATAAGGACGAGTTTGCTGTATATTCGGCAGGAAGTACAATATCTTTACAGTTTGCAATATTTAACCTTTCACAGCATTAGCATTATCTTTGTTCATCAAGCCTCAAAAAAAAGAAAAAGCCTCATCTTCACCCCTTTGTCCTGCATATAACATACACTGAACTCTCTCTATATGTGGCTCAAGCATATTCCAGACACAAAGTATTCAAATAGACATGAATGAAAGAGCTACACTACACCTGGTAAGATCTTAAAGAGAGGCTATGATCCCATGGTATTTTCTAAAGGATTCTCCAAACTTCATTTGTTATTCACATTAAACTTACATCCATCATCCTATTTTAGTACATATTTTCCAGCACATGCTGCATGGTAATTATGAATACAGAAGGTTCTATTCATTGTGGAGTATTTTCACATTCTTTAGGTACACTGAGCACGATCGGGTTGAATTTTGATTACTATACTCAAATTCTGGGCACACAAAACACATATAGAGCTCATTTGCTTTTATTTTGATTTTTAAAATATTCCTGAGACATCCAGCAAGGCTGCAGCTACTTAAATGCCAGGATTTCAGACACGATTCAGGCAGAGCTGTTTACTGCAAGTATGATTGTAGAGAGCCTTTTCTTCGCTAGAATACCCACGTTTTATTTATGATTTTGGATTTTATTTCACAGCATTCCAGTTTAGTTTAGCACGATGTATTTAATAACCATGTCTACTGTCTTAATTACCCTATAAAGCAGGGTTCCATTGGCATTTGACCCTCCACGGCATTCCAGAGAAACTGCAGGACCATGATAATTACCAACTGCCTGTGAGAAAATTAAACAAAAAAGGCCTAACTTTTAAACCACCATTTTAAACGACCTATTACATCTCAGGAATAAATCATTGATGAAATAGCCTGCTTAACAGGAAAATAGCTATTCCATAGCAAAGAATTTCCCCTTGCATGATCATGAAGAGAATATTAAGTATTCTTCAGCTCAAAAGGTTAGGTTTTATGTCTGTCCAATGCTTTCTAATGACACATTTTTGTGTAATTCTACTGTAATCAAAGCCTTTTGCTATGTAGGTTGTAGACTATGACTATTTTCTCAGTCTTAAGCATTTTACCAGCCACAGAATAGGAAATCTTTTTAAATGTGTACCACGAAAATAATAAAGGTGTTTATAAACGCAGTATCTTTCATCATTAAAATAAATTCCATTAACATAGTTTGATTTCCTTTGATTAAGATAACATATATATATATTTAAAGTGCTAATCATTTAAAACTTAGAATAGTTTAATACACAATATTAATTGCTAGCACACTTAAAAAATTCCAATAAATTTTGAAAATCTAAATCATATCTTGATTAATTTGATCACACTGTCATTATTCTGTATCTAATGGCAATTATTACTACACTTATTTTTATTACTGTACTATGCTTTATTTCTTATTACTGCACTTAACAAGAGTTCTGCTTCATCTGTATTTTTCTAAATGTCAGCTTCTATTTTTCCTAAATAATTCATCTGAGCTGAAAACTGACACTCATTTCCAGATTAGATTAGCACTCCATACAGACACTGTGAAGATAAGACCATGCTCAAACTAAAATTTACTTGCTAATTCTACAATTAAAGGCATTGTTCTTCACTTTTACATGAACAATACAAGGACATAAATCTAGGAAATAACCATTACTTCTAAAATTCATACCAGAACATTTTCTAAATTTCCTTAAAGCATTTCCCTTGAAAGCATCTCTGTTTTTAACAGAAGCAACTAGAAGTTTAATGAACAAAAAAGTTTATGGGAGAGCCAAGCCACAAACAAAACTTAAATGATTTTAGAAAAGGAGTTTGAAAAATAATTCTGTGTTCAATCAAAAATAGTGAAACCCTTCTACTTTATGCCTTGTGGCACAAAATAGGGCTTGTGACATCTATCAGCATGGTTAAAGGCTTCTGGCCACAAGTTTTATTTAAATTCCAGTTTAATTTATAATCCAAAACAGAGATTAAAAGCATTGCAGGCTACTAAATCTTGGCAGCATATCATAAACTTTTGGGTTTGATGATCCTTGAGCAATTGTTCCCAGCCCAAGTTTGACACTCCTATGCTATTGTTCCCATACTACCCTCTACTGAGGTACCACCTGTGTAATCACTTAGCCCAGAGCTGAAGTTGCTATTGTAGCCTGAGAATTTCTGGAATAACACGCAGCTTAAAATCATAAGAAAATAAGAACAGCCACAATGGGTCAAACCAAAGGTCTTGCTAGTCTCATATTCTTTCTCTGACAATGTCCTGTAGCAGATGTCAAAGAGAGAGGATAAGAACCAGGCAAGCATGTAATACTATTTCCCATATTTGTTCAGCCTCTAGCAATCTCCAGTTCAGATATCCTGAATGAAAGATGGCATTTTTACATTTAATGTTCTTTTTCTTTTCCCCCAAATTTGAATACATGTCATTTCTTAACTCCTATAGCACACAGCAATGAGTTCCCAGGTTAACTATATGTTGTATGAAGAAGTGCCTCCTTTTGGTTGTTTAGAACTTGTGAGGTTTGCAAGTATCAGTTTCATCTGATACCTTATATTCTTGTACTATGGCAAATAATTCCTCATCTGCATTCTTACGGGGTATTAAGAGTTTATTCATGCTTATTAATTTGTTCCCTCATTTTTTTTTTTCTTCCTTCTTACTCTCCTGAAGTGATTTGGTCTATTTAAGTGTTCCGAAGATGTGGAAGCCTTTCCATACCTCTGATCACCACTGTTTGCTCTTCTCTGATATTTGTAAATTTTTTTTTCTTTTCAGATTCACAATATACTTTTTGGATGCAAGTACGCTGTGCCAGTGTGAGCATCTGGCACAAACTAAGTCTCTATTCACCTCTGACAAAATAAAACTGCCAGAAAATCCTTCACAATCAGTTCTTCAATATCTAGAACACCAAAGTCATCTCTCCAATTCAGCCCCAGAATTATGGAGTGTATTCCCAAACCATCCTCATTTCTGTACTCAGAGGACGTTGAGGCTCAAGAACCTTCTGAAAGGTCTTACCTCAATCTAATGAAACTGAATGTAATATGAGGTGCTGATCAATTAAACCATCCTTGGGTGTAGAATGATACAGCCACTGCTCTTATTCTTACATAGGGAGAAGCAGTCAAAACTTCCTTGGGACAGATCACTGAAACATACAAGCTGGAGCCAGGGGATCCATCCCTCAGAATTGCAAAATGGAGATCTTCAGGAATGAGAAACAAGGCAAAAATAAAAAGCCTTTGACACTTCACCTGGATAGTTGCTACCCGAGGACCCAAGTAAAAATGTCATGGGAAAGTACATCTAGTAAGGGGAGCAGGGGAGCAATGAAGCTCTGTGGAAGACTATGGTTGTTGCAGTCTTTAGGCCTCCAAATCATGGGGGCTGTTTCACATCAGGTTTCTCATCTCCTTTCTATCTTTAACTTTGAACTCTTTCTTTCTCCTTCTCCCATTATTTGTTTCCTGAGGAAAAGAGTACTCCATTTGACTGTCATTCAAACTGAGAATGGTCCTCAACTCTGTATGCCTGTCCTGATTTTTCCAAGAGATCCTGACTACTGCAGCTTCACTTAAAGTATCCTATCACATACAAACTAGTTTCAAAAGTTTTGCTGTCAAGAAAGAACACTAAAACAATAAGAAATAAGACAAACAAAACTTCACTATCCACTTTTCTATGAAGCATTAACATCAGATAATCAGGGCAGTAGTAGTACAGTGGGGTAGCACAGTAGTAAGGGTGAAGTAAACATGATATTCCTGAATAAACAAAGAGTTTAAAAAGCTTAAAAATTTCATTCTAATTTTGAAAAGAAAGCAAAGCAAGCATTTTCAAACTTTTGATAGCTGAACGTACAAGTTGCTTGTATTTTACTGAAATACAAGGCAATGACAGAGCAACAAATGAAAATGAGAAGAAATATAAATTGGTTTATTTTTCCAGCAATCTGTTATTAAAAAAAAAAATCAGAATTCAAAGGTCTTCCTCTTCAAGGCTTCAAGGTCAAACATATCCCTTTCTTCTTCTCCAGTGCCTTACGGTCCAGTACTTGATGCACAATTACAGTTGCACAATAAGATAGACTAGGAGTAATTCTTTTTCTTAAATTAGGGGGAAAAAAAAAGATAAAGATAAAAAAGAACCAAAACAAACTAAGAAAATCCAACAAACACCAAACTGCATGTAAGAACAAGATTGAAAGCCATTATTTTTCTGTGCTGTAAATATAGAAGGTGTTTGTAGAATTGTTTCATGTTTGCTATGAATATCTCCTTCTAAAATCTTCATACATAGAAGAAGTCACCCTTCTGTAAGTGTCTACATTGGCAGACTCAAAGGGGCTGAGGCAAGAAAAGAAGAGAAGAAGCTGAGAAGAGAGGAAAAGAAATAAAGAAGAAAAGAGAAGAGAAGAGAAGAAAGATCATTATGGAAATCTTGGGGATATCAAGTATAGATTAAGTTTTATTATACATAGGAAAAAGACACTGCACAGGTATGCAATATAAAATGTTAATGGCAGGCATCTCTTCAGAAATGGAGGATTTATGAGGAGGAGAGGCACAAGAGGTCTCTTCTGTCTACTTTTAAATAAAAACAAGTGCAATATGAAAATTAAGATAGGAATAAGGGCACTTGTAGCCATTAGTGATACTAGGAAAAGGGCACCACAGATATTCAGACTATTCAGATAAGCACTGATGCTCAGGTAGTCAAAACAGTATTATGTGTTTATTGAATAATATACTAAATTTGGCTAAATATTATAAATAATCTATATTTCCTTCATTGTAGTTGTAGCAGTGGTTAGGGTAAAGGCAGTAACTGTTTGGCTATAGTTGTAGCTAGAGCAGTGTACAGCTGATCAGGAATAACTCATGCTTGCCATATATTGTATGGCCAAGGTGCTTGTATTCATTGCTCAATGGCAATTTTTTTTTTTGTAGTTAGCTGACTTATGCGGTGCTATGTTATGCTCAGTCAGCATAGTCTCTACTGATAAGCAAAAAAGCATGAAAAACTCTATGACAACTACACCTCATTGGTCTTTCAAAACAGTTAAGCAAGTAGTTCTACAGATTCTTAGCTAAATTCTTTTAGCTAAACATCCTTCATTTCTATTCCTTTAGATATACTATTAATTAAAATTGCTTTTATATTCTTAGAGATCTCATCTGACATTCAGATATGAAGGAATGTGCCTTGCCTTCAGCAAGACCATCAGAAAGTTACGAGGACTAAAACTCCTATTCTCTTAAGAACTTCCTTGATGATGTAAAGAGCTCTTCTTCAGAATTCATGGCCTTCTATGCCTGTCCACTGAGGAAAGGTTTTGGAGGAAACATTTGTATTTTCAGTTTCAACTTTGAATAATTTGTATGGGGGAAAGGAATGTTGAGATAAAGATAGACATAGGCAGAATTAAAAGATTTGACAGAGCTCTGGAACCATCATTGTCTGAAATTGTTTTTTGAGGAAACACCACATAATTGGGAGATGTACCTGCTCAGGACTTGGATCATGGCTATTTTTAACTCTCAGCGCATAGCACAGAGTGCCAGGATCTCTAGGACACAATGTTGACCTAATATTCCGGAGGCATGCAGAACTTCTGTATGTAGATGCATGATACTTTTTTTTCCTTCACATTTCAGTTATTTTTCTAGATACCCTTAAGTGATCCTTAAACTGCTTCTTTAAAATGAAGCATTATTTATTCACTCAAAACTCCAGGGCAAGCATAGAAATGTATAAAACAAGAACTTTATGCCTCTACCATGTGACTACCTTTATTTTTCTTTATATACCGTTGATAAGTTCCACTGAGATGATGACCCATGCTCTTTGGCTAGGAATATTATCCAGTTTTTGCAGAATGATATAAACATGCCTCTCTCTCACAGTTTTCCTCATCTGCCAATGCTTCTATCACATTTTAGAGACTTTTACAGATTTTTAGAGAGTTTAACAGGTTACTATCTCCTTTTATCCCAAATTTCGGAAGACAAAACCTAACTAACCTTGACTGGTTTCTGTTAACAGCCAGGTATAGTGAACGTAGGTAGCATTTTCAGTTTCTCTGTTGCTCAAGGATTCTTCATTATCTATCCAATAATTGATTTCCTTCTTCATTGTCTGTGTTCTTTAAATAGTCCCGAAAAGTTTTCTTGGCACTATCCAACCAGGCAGGATAAGATCAATGAAATAAACTACAGAACCACAGTTGGTACTCGTAAAAATAATGCAGATGTCTCTCATTCTCTATAGTAACTGATGAATATTATTCATATAATTCTTCAGTGGTACAAAGAGGTAAAGCTGCATTGATGTCAAAGTTGTTTTTACTTACGAGAGCAGTTAATTTTACATAGAACAATGGAATGGAGGAAACAGCAGTGTTGGCACCACAGTCTATGGAGCAAGCTATATTGTACATGAGCAAGAGATGGAGGTCTTTGATAAGAGATGATGTAGGGGGGTGGCTTTAATGCTCCGATTCATTTTCTGTGTGAGGGGGAGGGTTGGCCTATTGAAAGTTTCATTTTAGGCCAGTTAACTAATACTACCCCTTACTGATTCTCCAGCCATGCTCAATTAGAGAGACTCCTTTGTCCTGACACCAGTCAGGATTACTACAATTCATCAACTTTACCCTGAAGAGTGCTTTTATACCAGCTAGACCTTTCAGCTCTAGCAGTGAAATGCCTAGTCATGAAGTCGCCAGTGGATATTTTTTCCTTGTTCCTGCAGATAGTAGACCATTATAAGTATCTATCCAAAACTAAGTAATAATAGCTAATGAAAATATTTAGTGAGTGTTATTTAGATAGTATGTTAGAATAAGTGCTAGCATGCTTATTTAGTTGTGTCAGAATTGCAAAAACACACTAAAAAAAAAAAAAAGTTGAATATTTTTAAAGGAATTAGCAGTTTTGATGCAACGAGTTGCTGGCCTTTTCTCATGAAAAAGTTGCCATACCCCCAAAATAACTTTACAATAGTTTGGATAAAAGCTCAAAAACCCCTTGTGGCCTCAAAGGCAGGAATGAGCAACCACAGACAATGCAATATATCAGTTGTTCTTGCTGAAGAAAGTCAGGCTTTGCCAACACAGCTTGTAAACTACAGAAGGTCAAATCGCAGTTATTCAAAACATTTGCATTCACTCTTATGAAAACTGGGGACTATGGAAACCAAATGTTTTCCTTTTAATTCAAATGAACTTGAAAATTAAAGTAACAATAAAAATTGAAAAAAATTCTTGGAGAATATGCTGATATACTACAAAAATTAAGGTGTCTCAGCAGCACTAATTAAAATATGAATTATAGTGGAGGACTAGCTCATTGCAACCATTCATAACTAGCTATGATATGTTATTCTTTACATGGACCAACCAGTATAGCTAAGACTATTTTATTAATACAGCTGAGCAAGCAGTTAGTCACCAATTATATTCTGGTATACAAATGCCTAAATATCTCCTGTGTAACTCTTCTTACTGTTTTATCTATTAAATGTACACTTTAATGTCAATAAGAATTTTACAGATTTTTTAGTCTCTAGTTTATTTTTTTAAAGTTAAATATTTAGGGTTTTATGAACTTAAAATTTTCTTTAAACAAATATCTGTTAAGGAAGAATAAACTGCAGGGCAAAGTACAACCATTATGTATAGAAAATATGCCTTACTGCAGAACTAAAAGTGCAGGAGCATGGGGGGAAAAAGGCTTATAGCAATTTTATTTTCAGGAAGGGAGTAAGTTACATGAGGAACTGGAATAAGTAATGAATATCAATTTCAGGATAAAAAAATACAAAATTCAAAATTGTTATTACTGAAGTCAGTGTGACCTTTGTATTGACTTAAATAGAAATACAAAAATTCCTACAGTTAGCACATTAGTAAATATTGTAAAAAATCACAACCCTAAGCCAAAGCTAACAGAAAAATAAATTAATTCTATCAGTCAAGCTCTCGACACTGTTTAAGCAATTACAGAATATCTGCGGTTATTCGGTTTAGTAAGTCTCTTATGGGCCTATTGTTTCTACTGGATGTAGATGGATGCAACTAGGAAAGTTTTTTAAGAAAAGGGTGGGACTGTATGACTAGACTGGCTCCTCTCCGAGCTGCGGTAACGGTAACTGGGGGAGTGATCTTCAGGGTTGGAGGACCACAGTAGGCCGATGAGTAGCCAATGACCACATTCATTTTAGTCCTGATCCTAAAAAACTTCCATTTCGCTCACATAAACATATGGCTAAAAAAACCCCCCAAAAATACAAATCAATGAAAAAAAAAAAAAAGAAAAGACATCACGTCACTTCTCAAGAAACTGTTTTTCACTGCCAATCCTCTCCAGTCCTGCTGTATTTTTGTCACAACTGATTCAGAGTGGCTTTTCTCTGAGCAAAAGGTGGAGGAAAGTCAGAATTAGGTCACAGACATAGACACTCACTCATTTATCTATACAAAAGTCTCTGTACTTATGAAAAGTTTTGGGACAAATCCAATCTCAGGTGTCAGCGAGTCAATTAACCTTCAAATCCTGTATTTCTTAGGCATTCAGGTACTAGCACCTATTGCCTCTTACTTGCTGCATTAGTAACAAGAGCATACAGTTCTTATCTGATACTCTGTATGTGTCTGTTGTGCCTCTCTCTCTCTCTCTCTATATATATATATATTTTTTTAAAAAGGATAGAAATTCAATTATCCTGTATGGCATACATTTTAGGTACAATAAGTGCTCATTTGATGTGTGTTTTATTTAATTTGCTTTAAAACCAAATCATAGTTCTAAGGAAAACCAGAATTTTGCACATAGCTCTCTGTATGAAAACTTGACTGTTTCAAAAGTACTAGATATGATTTCTGAACTGAAGAGAGTTTTCTGAGTGTCATTATGGTTTCTGCCTTCTCAGCAATCATAGAAGCTCACATCTATCATTTCCTTTGTTCTGCGAGAGACAGAATTCTTCCAAGGAGAAAAGGAAAAAAAAAAAAAAGTAAAATGACTGAAAATATTATCTGTGATGAAATAAATAAAACAATTAAAAACACAGTCACAATAATCTTTGCTTTTTATAGCAACTAAAATGTATTTTTGTAGTTATGCTACATATATGTAGCAGAATTATACTGAAAATACTATTATATATATTTAAATTATTATGTTGCTATAGTTATAGCAAAAGTTAGTTGCTATAGTTAACAGAATTTATTTTACATCACTGTTCTTGCTTCTCAGCTCAAAACCTACATATATTGGAATTTTTAAATTAATAGCTGGATGAAATGTCTGAGATAAAAAAGAATCTGTTCTATTGAGTTTTCAGTTGCACTCATCCATTTTTATTCATTAAACTCATTACATCAATCCATACAAGTTAATAATTTCAAACAGAACATGTACTGGTTGTTGGTAAGGCCCTTTTTAATGAAGCTTTTAGTATATTATTCACTTTTTTATCAGATTCTTTGGGATTAGCCAAGTTTCTTCAATGCTACATATCACTTTGGATACAAAAGTGAAAGATCCATATTCTTCAAGACATTGTCAATTAGAAAACTAAGCTTGAAAATTCTATCTTAACTGATAACTTTTAATGAACTAACAACAGGGGGAAAATTCTGCATTTTTTATTTGTTTAATTCTTTTGACAGCATTTTAGATGATTAGCTGCACTATTTGACTGCACTTGCTGCCTAGTAATACCATGTGCTGTGGAGCAGGTAGCTCAAATGCTCGTGATGTTTTTTCATCCCAAGTAAGCATTGCAGCAGATAAGCTATATTGGCTTGTGAAATTGCAACAAAAAGGACTATCATTTTCCCGGGATATTTTTAATGGAACTGAATAACATCCTGGGAGCCTCCAAACCACTCTACCTTCTAGAAGACCAGATGTTACACTTCTTCATTACTGCAGTATAGTTGCCTTCTCATATGTAACCTACTTAATCAGGTGAGGCTGTTTACAATGTACATATTCTTAGCTAATGAGAGTTCTTTGCATTCTGGGATTTCACGTCTTCTCAACCTTCATTTCCTGGCACAATGAGAAATTGACAGAAACTTTTGTTTTCCTACATTCTGGCAGACAGAAGTGACTAGGCAGACTAAAGTACAATACAAATTACAGCATTGTGAAAGTGGTTCTTCAGAATCATATTAAAATAATTCAGAAATATATCCAAGAAGACAAACGCTGACTTTATTTTACAGCTTATTTAACTGCTGCTAAAAAGATGAAAGAAGCTAAGTACCAAATTATTTCTGCAAGAGTATACTTAATAATATTAACGATATAAAGATATGATGTTATTAATATAACTCTCACATCTAACCTTTAGCAAGTTTTAAGAACAATAAAAGTAAGTCTAGCATGTATTTCTTCCTTTGTCTTTTTGTATTTTAAGAAACAATCCAGCACTGTTCTCTACATGCCAGAAACAATTGCTAAATATTTCCTTACCTTTTTAGTACCAAAGAGTTCCATATTATTCTCAAAAATATAGTTCTCCTTGTTTCAAAAATGCATGCTTTGTGGACTGAGCAATCACTGATACTCCTTATAGAGCTGACCACAAATAATTTCTAAAATTATTCTTCCTCTGACTTTTTTTTCATCATTTCTTCTGTATGAAAATGAAAGCTAGTATTAGCACTGAAATGAAGCGGACCACTTCTCAGGGATGGATTGTGTGTTGCAGCCCAAAGTGTCACAAGCTCATCCCATCTAAGGATCAGATAAATGTATGATGGAGGAGCTCTGTGTTTCTTTAAGAGGAATGTGATTACTGATCAGGAAGTTGCTGCAGACTCACTGGAGCTCAGCCCTGAGGGACCAGAAGAAGCACCAGCACTTGCCCCCTGTCAAGGGGAAGCACCCCACTTGCCCTGACAGAGCCTGTCACTCAGTGCTCAGGCAAGAGGAATAAGGAACAAGCTTTTGAGTACGTTCACACATAGTGGGAAAAAAAAAAATAGAGCATAGTAGGAGCTCTTCACCAAATTTCAGATGAGGACATAGAGATTCAGCATCTGCAAAAGTAAGATGAGTCTTCTTGAATACGTGCTTCAGGAAAAGGAAGCATGGTGAGAAGGTCTGGAAGAACAAGCCAAGGACTTTCAAAGTGATGCATGGATATGTTACAACCAACAGGAGCAGCCATTGGTAGTGCTAAAAAAAAAAAAAAAAAAGCATCGGCTGCACTAGTAACATGTTTGAGCGAGGGAGTCCTCTGGTAAACTGGTCCTTGCCTTATTTTTCTTTTTTTTTTTTTTTTTTCCTTCATGTCAGCATCTTCTTCTTCATATTTTCTTCTCAGCCAGAACTTGTCCTTTCTTCTTTACAACTCAACCGGGGTCTGCACATGTTGTGATGGACTGGATAACCCACAGATCAGCATGATGTTGATATTTTATATTTCAGGTTTAGTTTTAATGTTGATACCAAATTTATTCAATTGTTTGGTTCCACTACAAAGATGAAAAAGGTGTTTTATTAACTTTATATCCTCATCTCCCTAAAAGTATAGAGCTCTGACTGGGGCCACTTCACTGCTGCAGTTGTGTAAGGCTCTATTCTGAATTCAGTGTAAAGTTGTGTCACTTGTCCGTGCAATATTTTCCTTCCCAGACACTGCGGGCTGCTTCTTAGGCCCTTCATGTACTGAGAGAATGCTTAGAAGGACATGAAATCAATGGATTTTCTGGCGCATGTAAGACAGGACAAGTTAGATGTTTACAGTGCTCCTTCACGGCAAATACATGGGGCTGAGCTTTAAACCTCTCTTCTGATGCCAGTCATTGTGTTTTTCTTAATATGATACCTGATTTCCAGCTCCACATTTGTTCAAGACTCCATTGTGCACTGGGTTTTGTACACAGGACATTCAGCTTCTTCCTTCACTGCTCCCCAGCTCCCACACTTCCCCTTCTCCTTAGCCATTAGGCTGTGAGTGTTCTAGCAGGGGACTTTAAAACTATTGTTTACGGGTTCTTATTGACTGGCAGTGTAGTGTAGAAGAAAGATGCAGACATGTTTGCGTGATAAATGGGGAGATGTAGGTTGGGATGCTTGTCAGGGCAGAAGTACTGTCATATATATGCAAGATGGGAGAGAGACACAAGTTGCTAATGTGCATGGCAGCTGCCTGCAAACCTGATCTTACTCCAAGAACAGGGGCACTCAGCTTGCACCCTCACAGAAGGATAAAACAAAGCCGCAGTCCTCGCTTGTGCATGGTGGCCCCAAGGCCAGAGCAGCCCCGGTGCTTCCCTGCACGCTGCCACGGCACGAGCGGGAAGGAGGCCAGCCTCCCCATGTATGCATCCTCCTCGGGACACCAGGGGAGCCACCGGGTTCAGCCACGCTTCCACTGGCTGCAAACTGAAAATATCTGTAAATGATTAAAACGCTGAGAGAGAAACAACCATAAATATTCATCATCTATCACTACCAATTTATTTTCCTAATGCTGTTGGTACTCACAGGACTAGCTGTGGCTCCAGTAGCCCATGGACAGAGCACTGGAATTTAGCAGTAATTATATTTGCCTACATTTAAAACACCACAGTTAAATTAAAGGGAAATTGTAGGTATGACCTTTGTGGCTCGGCGTCAGATTTTCCATGTCTTCTCCCAAATGCAGAAAGCAAATTCAGACGGTATTTTGAGTGGTCTGTACTTTTCAGGCACACCTTAACAAATAGCACAAAATTAATATAGTGCTTTAAGAATTAATGCAACATTTTGACCCATTCTTGCAATTTCAGGCATTGCCTAATTATTATTTTAATGTTCCTTCAGCAAGATAGCTCTATATTTTTCTTTGTAAATGCAAGGAGTTATGTTTATCACTCTCGTACATCCAGCACGATTTCAGAGTAAATACATTATTTTGTGGGACACACAGTGCTCCATTTAACAGTGAGATGAATAGAGGAATACTAGACGTACAAGAAATTAAGATATAAAAAAATGTAACATACCAGGCAGGCCTTGGACAAATCTATAGTTCATCTGATATTACTGCCTTCTTTAAAAATCTCCTTTAGTTTGCAATCAAAGTCCCATTTCAGGTCTGTTTTGATGTAATATTTTGCAGAGAAACAATTCATCATACAATTTATGCGGGGATAAGTAGCGAACCATTGCAGTTTTTCATACAACAAAACCAAACACTGTCCTTTTATTTACTAAACTAGATGAGCTTTCTAAAACATAGGGATTTTTTTAATAGTTATGTGGCTCAGATCCAGCAGGCAAACCTGTTTTACTGATGGGGTCTCTACTTATCCAGTGTTTCTGTCATCAGCCTGACCTTGCAGCTTTCTACAGTGCCATTATACCCTGGGTGCTGGCTTATTTTCATACAGCAGCCCCCAACTACTTGATCCCACTTCATCTACTTCACGGACACAGACATTTGTTGGGCTTATTAGCTCAGCAGGAGCCTTATCATATTTTGTATCTGAGGCTGTAGGAGATGTCAAGAGATGGAAATGCTGTGTAGCTTTTTATCCTCCCTTCTTGCACTTTCTCTGAGAGCCCAACAGTGCATTTGGATTCAATGCTCTCCTGCCACTAGCTGCTGAGATCTCTTTAAATATGTCTAGCTTTGCCATCTGTACCAATAACACTGCAAAGGCTTAGCCATGATTAGGCTGTCAAGATTTATTAAGTTAAAAAGTATCAAAGTTTCTTGCTGCAACCCCAGACCTTTTAAGAGTCCACCTTCTTTAGATTCCCTTCCCCCTCCCGCCTAGCGCTACAGTCAATGTGCTTCGCTTGACCTTGACCAACATATGCACCCGGGGAACACTAATGAATTTGGGCCAATTCATCTTGGAACTCCAAATTTAATCAAGCTGACATGCCAGGGAAAGCAGACTGTAATTAACTCCTAGCATTTTAGGTAATCTGTAAATTTCATAAACTTAGCTCAATCTGTTTTTGTGGTATTAAGCATTCTTTTTTTTTTTGTATTTGCTTAACAGGCTACAGTTGTTAAAATAATACAGTAATAACAATTATAAAGTAAGCATTTTCTCATAGGATTTAATCCCTTTAAAAATGACTCTTCCTCCCTGAGAACAGGATGTCACCAAACAGATTACGCCAAACAGCCTGCTTAGTAAAACCAAGCAAATCCAGGGCTATCATTTCTGTTTGAAAATGAGTCAGGCACTCAGTTTATGTGTGTGTTATGAATGCACACACTCAGTCCAAACTCCTGCGTCCTACTTAGGGTTATCTTTCAATTGCTTTAATTTGATAAAGAAGAGATAGAAGCTTTACAAACCAGCTCATAGGGTTCTTGTTTTGTTCAGCTTCATTTTATTTTTATTTGTATAATGGAGGCACTCAGAGGTTTGGTCAGGATCAAGGTTCCATTGGGTGAGGTGCTGTATAAAAACAAGGCTCTAGCTCTGAGGGTAAAAAAAGGAAATATAATAAACTCCTTGGGGAAAAAAAAAAGGCAGAAAAAAAAAAGGAAAAAAGAAAAAAGAAAAAGAATGACCCTAAACCAGCTCTGATACTGCTACTCAAATCTCCAGACTGAAGCAGCTCCCAAGCTCCCATAACTACTTGTTCTTATTATTATTGTTCTTATTATCTGGCACATGGACAACTGCATGGAACAAGAACACCAGACCAACACCATAACCTTTCCACATTTGCTCTGGTAGACTGGGTAGTCTGGATGGCAATGGGAAGAACAAGGCTTGAGTTCAAGCAATTGAAGAATTGTGTACTCATATAAAAAAAGAAAAGAAAAACAAATAACTATTAGATATTGAAGCCATAGTTTACAACATATTACCTCATTTATAAACTTTTGATATTTTGTATGTAGGAGCAAAGAAAGATATTTGAAGCAGGCCTGTTCCAAAGACTTAAAAAAAGAAAAATATATTACTGCAGATCTTTTTAAACAAAAACAATCAAATAACAATAGAGATTGCTTCAGTCAAAAAATGCCATTTACTTAACAGTGGGGATGTAGAACCATGGGAGCTGTTTCTTTAAGCTCACTTCTTGAATGTGGAGATTGGAGTTCTTTGTTTTGCCCAGTGAACAGTGGAAGATTATATTTTTTTATTATTTCTGACAGTGGTACAAAGAGCCATAGATATTCTTGTCTCCAGCTAGAAAAGAAGAACAGGGTCTGAGGTCAAGTATAATATACAAATACACATACCTGTGCACATATAGACACACACACAGAGGTACACAATCAATGTACATGCATACTCAATGTGTACATAAAACAATCAACAAAATATATATAAAAACTGTATGATTAAAGTTTAATTTAAATGAACAAATCAGTCATAGCATACCTTTCCTGAAAGTTTTCCTTACAGAGAAAAAAATAGACCATAATACTCTTTGGTCATAGAAGTTCCTATACACTCCTATCCACACTCCTGTGTCCAGTATAGTCTTTGGTTTCTCAGTATACTAGATCAAGCAGAATACAAGGAGTTCAAGGCTCCTTTCAACAGACTGGAAAATATAGAATTTTTTTTGTCCCTTTTGTTACTATATGTTCATTCGCATGGGTTTCAGCACAAAACAAAAGCAAGTATTTTGGCATTTCTGTCCATGCTCAGAAAGCTGTAAGATGAATCTTAGATGTCCTCAGACCAGTCCAACATCTTCTCTAATTTATGGAGTACCCAAGACTCTTCAGTATTTTGATGAGTGCACACACACAATTCAAACACTTAATAGAAAAGGTGGAGTCTACATATATACGACCAATAATGTACTGCATACTTTAAGAGATGCAAAAATGTCTTCACATATGCTATTATGATTTATTAAGCAAATTCCTGACCCTAATAGCTAGTAAAAGCTGGCAAAGTGCAACTGGCTACTTTAATGATCGGAAACATAAATGCTGGTTCACAGAAAGTAATCTCCCAACCACGATAATGTGCAATAGATCTTTCAATACACTAAACATTTGACCATAGTGATCTCACCTGCTTTTGAATGCTCTCTGAAATCCTTCTCTTGACTGGTCAATGAGAAGGTTGTGGTGAGAAGAAATGACTTATGTCAAGATATTGGAGCCCTCACAAAAGACATGTAAGTACACGTTGTTGCAGACAGTGGTGATGGTTGTCTGCTAGTGATGTGGTCAAGAAAAATCCGTTCTTTTAAATAAACTCGTTATTTTAGAAGTGCTAATCAGCCTATTTACAAACCACTTCTTAGAAAGACAAGACTTAGCCCCCTTAGGGAGAAAGATCTGTGTGGTAATGATTCAGGCTGGGGAAAAATAGCATCTTACATTTCTCTTGCTTAGAGAAGGACCACTGTGCTTACCATTCAGATAATTACTTGGGTCTTAGTAAAGGAGTAAATTAAGATTTAGGAGAGAGAGAGAGATGTTAGGAATGTGCCAGGTCCATTTCTTCAAGAGAGGTAGTAAGGAAGATGGTCAGAAGGGCAGTCAACACTTGTGAATGGGCAAACAAAGAGAGAAATAAATGGTCTACAGATACATTCCTTCAACTAAAGAGAGATAAGTTTCAGCTATTACTAGGGGAGACATATTAAAAACCTGGAGCCCAGTAGACAAAAAGGACAGTAAAAGCAAATGCTTAGTATTTCCTAGGGACAAACTCAGTTTGTCTACCAGTCCTGTTTTTTCCTCATAAACCTCAGTAAAGTATATGCTGAAAGAGAGGGAAGATAATGCTGGAATTCCTAATATCTGCTGCAGTGATTTTTACACCTTTTCCTAACTTTCTAACTCTTATTTAAGGGAGAGTAGCAGGTCCCCAGATATTGTGTGAAGACACCAGTAATAGAACATCATTAATAAATAATATGCTCTTGAATGACTATAATCTTTTAAAAGTAGTGCAAACAGTAAAGTAAGGACAAGTTCCTGAAGAATATTTCTCTAACATATCGCTTAATAGAGCCATTGAAGTAGTTTTACCACATTCCTAGTATCTTTTCCTTCTTCCTGTGCTGGCAGGTCAATGAATCATGCCCATGGTGGTGTAGAAATGTATTAAATACATCTCAGTGAATTGTGCCCTAGCTGTCTATCCAGAAGATACCTATATGGAGCCTACCATGAGTAGTCTGACCTGCACTTTTCAGAGACAATTGGATCTATGAGGTAATTGCAATATCGTAATTTTGTGGTACTTTCACCTGCTCCTCCACTGCTTTCTCAGCCTCTATAGTCAGTGCAGACTGACTATGTTCCCAAAAAAGGGAACATAAAATTGAAGGAAAGGAAGAAAGAAAAAAAAAAAAAGACAAAATTAAGAAAAGCACCTGGGTAGCTAAAAGGCTACTGATAATCAGCTGAACAAGACACATTTTTTGAACAAAGCTCTTAAAGGGAAAAGTAAGTTAATGGAAAACTCTGAAAGGAACTATCAGTAGTGTTGACTGGACCTTCAATAGAGGATACCCCCCCACCAGCTGATAATGGAGAAGCCTTGAGGCTGTATTAGATTCACTGATAGTCCTGACTACAGAGATAATTGTGGTAAGAAATGGTTGCACTTCCACTTTCCCAGGAGACTGTGCCTATTCCTGTCAAAGGAAGATCTGGAAACTGTGATTCATGCTTTTATCATCTCCATGTTTCTAACTAGGGCTAAGGGCTCCACAGAAGTTTCATCCTGTGCAACACTCAGCAGCCCACCTCTTAAGCAAGAAACCTGCCAAGAGATCATAATGGAAATCTGCACACTCTAATGGATTTCTGCATTCATTATCCAGATACAAATCAACTTCCTGGTCCATATATTTAAGACCTTAACATTTTAGATACTGGCTTCTCTCCAAGTTCCACCAATGCAACTGCACTTATTGAAAATGCTAAAGTGTATGGGACCCACATTCAAATGCTTAAATGTGCTTCATGTATTAGGTTCTTGACTGTGGAAGGAATTAGCAAAATTTTTCATATTTCAATATGAAACCGGATACAAACCACATCTTCTTACAAGCAAATTTGCCCATAATAGTACAATTTTAGGAGAAACAAAAAGGATAGAAGAGAAAAAGGAAGAAGTAAAGTAGGAAAAAAAGATGTCTGTGTACATGTAATATCAACTGAGCTTAAGAATGGACAGATTTTTTTCTGTAGACATCATAAATTTACTTTTGAGCATGAGAATCGTGGGCTTATTACAGGTATTGATGGAATTAATGACATCTGAAAAGTTTCTTCTCAGGAGGCTTAGTGTCTGAGAGTACATGCAAGATATGCTGACCAAAAGCAAAAGAAAAGAGAGGAGATTACCGCATAACAGGAATTAGAACCTTCGTTTTAGGTTTTATTTATTCAATTATTTATTTTATTGTATTGCAAAATTAAATTGTATGAATTTTGGACATAGTTAGAACCACTTTAACATAGGTTCCATACTTTGTTCTAAGAATATGCGGTGTATAGTTATTGCTTCAGTATAAGCTAATTTTGGTATTTTTTGGCAATGTTTAGAGGAAAATGTACATTGCAATAATGGATTTCTAGAGTCTAAAAAAGGGTCTAAAATTCTACATAAATAATTTTTATCAATCAGAAATATTCTTTATATATATTTATTCATACTTTTTTTTGAGTGAATATGTTTTCCAGACAAAGTTCTAGTTTTTAGAGAATAAGGAGTATGTGTTGAGATCCAGACTCACTGATTTTCATTTGGATTATTATCCTCCCAATTCAAACTTTTATTATTCAAAACTATTTATGTCCAAAGCAAAGAACTTTGAAATTTAGGACAGAGAAGATATTTAATTTCTCACTTTATAACACAATGGTAGGGTTGCTGACTGGTCAGTTTCCATGTAGTCTGACTAATTTTATTCTAATATATCTCAGTTTTGTCAGAGGGAGGAAGTATAGACCACTTTCAGTACATGATCACACTCAATATATGAGCAGAAGGCACTTGTGTCAAGTGGGCATTTAAAATATGCTATGCTGAAATCTCCAGCCACACCGATAGCGACTCTCAGACCTTCAGGACTTTCTACTCTACATTTGGGCTTACACACACGCAGGCCTGCGGATGAAGATCCTGTGAAATAAAATGTTTGCTAGTCTGTCATTATCACCACCCTGTTTGTCAGTGGGACGGGAAGCCCCAGCTACTTTCTGGCACTACCTCCAAGCCTGCTGACGGATTGATGTGAGGTGGAACAAATCTGGATTTCTAGGCTCTGAACAATGTGGTGAAGGTCTCTCTTTTCTTCCTATAGTTGGACATCACCAAAGCTAAGTAGCTAAGTATTTTTTTAATAAGTGATTCCAATACTGTAAAGCTGAGAATGAGTAAAATGACTTAACGTTTTTGCATTCACCTGCAAATTTGTCCTTACATTACTGTAATTTATGTATATAGTGTGAACCACAGCCTAAGCTATTTACACAGATAGTAAACCAGAGCATTTTTCCTCACAAGACCTTACGACCTAGGCAGCATACAAACAAGGAACTCAGTCTTGGGAGACATGAAGTTCACACATACTATGGTGCTAGGTACATAAGACCTTAAGTTAGATTCTAGGAGCATCCTAAATTTCCTCTGAGGAGGTGAAAAAAGGTTAGTGCTGGATCCTGTCTGATGCAAGGGATAAGATAAAGGCAGACTGTAAAGAGGAGTAAGAGAGTTCAGAGCAGCAAATCTAAGAATATAATTTTATGGAGGTTTTCTAAAGAGTTCTAAAGGATATGGCTGTTGAAAGGAGAAGTAGCTAGCACTGGAAGAAATTGCAGTAATTAGATGTACTGGCGTAAGACTGATGCCCCTATACATTTCTTGTGTTATATGACTTTTGATTATTGCTATTTGAGAATCTCTGATCTCAGGAGAGATTCTCTCATATGGTTATTAACTCAAATGAGTTTGGGAAAAAACAGGATCATAGCTGGGGAGATAATCTCAGGCTTCTGCATCAAATAATGTTTTTTAGGTCCTACCTTGGGCTCTGACTTGTTTAGATGGAGAAGATGTTAGTAAGCATCAGTATGAATTTGTAACACTGTGACTACTCTGTGCAGGAATAGTCCTTAGTAGAAAATGGAATGGGTAACACCAAACAGTACATGTTAGGAGTATCTGTACAAAAAGGTACTTGTTTAGACAGGTATGAAGACAGAGTACATAAAAAAGTATTATCTAAACAGCATATACACAGAAGAGCCAAGTCTTGCAAGGTTCTGTAGTTAGTACTCTGTAAATACGTATCCTCACTTTTTGCATGCTAACTTCTTGTATAGACAACCAGAACTTAAGCCTTGCAAAACTGTACATGGTTACAGTGGTCTCATATATCCTTACTTATAGAACATCCTGCAGGCACTGTCCTAGCTATCCAGGGCATTGTTTTGGGAGTTTTTCTTCTTACTTCAACACTGCTTATCAGCTGAACAGAAACTAATAGAACCATATTTGCTAATTCCAGCGAGTTTGTTAGCGTGTAGCTCTTCTGCTAGGAGTGAATATGGGGAAAGCAGAAGACAAAGGTCATAAAAACACATTTTGGTCATGGTATCACTTAACTGCCTAAGAGTGCTTCCAAATGCTGGGTACCTCCTCAACTATGATGTCCCAGTCTCCTTGGCTCCTGCCGCTAAGTGATATTTGCAGTTATCTTTCTCTGAAGGCAGCAGCATCTAGAAATGCTCAGGAAAGGTTTCTAGAAATCCTGGGCCTCACAAATGGCAATCTTCAATGTCATTCAGAAACTTAAAAAAAAATCTGCCTGGACTATGAAACCTTACCAATTCAAAATTGCCTAGGTGTATCCAGTGTGCAAAGTTCAAATTTTATATTTCATAATTCACCAACCACATGAACAATTTCTGGAATTGAACAGTTCTGTTCAGTCCTTTACTCTTTATAAATTTATGACAGTTTGTGGCCTGTCACTAATAGGACTCTAAATTAATAAGCTGATGTGTATTGCAACAATGTCTTGGGCAAGCTTTCCTGATTTTTAGAGCCTAGTGGCCCGCCTTTTGTCATACTGTGGTTTCACCTTTAGCTAAAGGCTGAATTTTCTGCACGCTTTTCTTTCTGTGATAGCTTACACTAAGTCACTTCTCATTCCATGTCATCAGTTAATATTAAATGGGGGAAAAATCACTGTCTTCTAATACTGAAGAAGAAGAGGCACCAAAAGTTCCACAGGAACTTGAGAAAGAATTTTTTAACAGTGAGGGTTACAGAGCACTGGAACAGGCTGCCCAGAGAGGTGGTGGAGTCTCCTTCTCTGGAGATCTTCAAAACCCGCCCGGACATCACCCTGTGCCACATGCTCTAGGAGACCCTGCGTGTGCAGGGGGGTTGGACTAGATGACCTCTAGAGGTCCCTTCCAACCCTAGCCATTCTATGATTCTATGATTCTAAGATGAATCTATTCTTTAAAGGAATTCTATGAAGAAAGAGCTCTTTTGCTTTATAGAGTCTTTTCAAGGAGAAGGAAAATATTGTATCACATACAGTAAATTGCATAGCTGCCTAGTGTGTCTTAGGAATGTTGGAAGACCATGAGTGCATACAGAGCTGTTCTTGTAGAGTGCTGGTAAAAATGGGATAGCCCAAGCTAGTTTTTGTGTAACTCTCATGTCCTCCTGCCCATCCAAGAAATTTCAATTGATTCATAGTCAAAGAAATTCTTAATCTCTCTGTGATGCCAGGCAAAAAAGAACGGAGAATTATATTAGTTAGCTCTATATATGCATGCAATTTTCACCTCCTAAACAGCTTTGTGATCCTTGCATGCACATAGGTAACTTTTCCACCTCTTGTACCTCCACATGCATCAAACTATCTGTCAAATAGTGTGAACTAGTACACATTTATTTTACTTGCCCCGGAAGACTTAGGAAATGTGGGTTTAACTGGACCTTAAAAGCGTAGAGCACATGACTAGATAGAGTCACAAACATATATCAGGTTTTTCGTTATTTAAAAATGGCCAAAAGATAAAAAATCAATCTGAGGGGGAGGATTGTGGGCAGAAATAATGGAGTAAGCACTTACAGTGAGACACCTAACTTCTCTGCATTTAACTATTTATCTGAAAAAGGAAAGCATACTCTAAAGAGGGCCTTCAGCTGGTGTAAAACAGGAAGCATCTCTGAAATCAGTGGTTTTAAATGTGTGCTGCAGCTACGCATAATACTGCACAGTCTTCATCATTTCTTGAAGACCAAATGCGCAAAATCACTGTATATTATATAAGGATTATTTGGTAGGCATAGTCTAGCTCTCTTGCAAAGCAGGAACCTATTGTGGAAAGCATACTTTCATATATATAAGAACTAAAGTGCTCACAATTCTGATTAAATGAAAGGTGCAAAAGCATGGAAATTAATATTTCTGTAAAGGATAAAAGTAAGCCCAAGGTTTTTTAACAATTTATACTGTTGTTCTGTAAAAGACAAAGACTGTGTGTTTATGTGTGTGGTTTATGTGTGTATGACAGACAGAGAGACAGAGACGGGGAATGAGAGAGAGAGAGGGAGAAAAATGTTTAGGATGCCTTCTGCAGAAAGTGTTTTGGACAGGAGAAAAAATAAAGATCAGAGTTCAAATTAAACTGCCACACCATCTCTGTATGTGATTTGCTCATTATATATTTATTGTTTCTTGACTATTGAAAAATGATCACTATCACTTCTATTTTCAGCCGACTCCTTAAAAAAAAAATGTTATCTTTTGCATTATCTCAGTAGGCTAAGTTATATACTGCACATAGTTAAACACACAATCACACAATGATGATGAAACGTTCATATAGTCTGCAGCCACTTCCCAGCTACTCCTTTTGGCACTGAGTGGCAGAATCCCCTTCTTTTCCCTTTGGAAATGGGTTAACAAGCAGTTTTTTCAGCAATTGGTGCCAGTGCCACCTATGAGTCAGTGTGATGTATTTAAAGCTCCATTTGTTAGTGGCTAAGTTCATTACTCCCACAGTGCCCTAACCTCTAATGGCCTGGTGCCAAGGGGCCCAAGTCTGATCCTGGACCTAAATTACTTCTTCACATTTTACTGCAATATCAGTTATCTCTAATACATGCATTAGATTTAGAAATCACAGTGCATCATTTGAGCATTAGGGTCTGATATTATGAAATGTAGCTTTATTAGAATATTTCTCATTTTCCCAGCAATGCATCAAAAATGAAACTGAGAAATTAGACATGAATTTGAAGTGCAAAAATTTTATGTTTTCATCACTTTGTACTAAAGCTAGAGTAAAAATATAGGTGTTTGTAATATGGGGCATGGATCTGACGTATAGCTCTTGATGTTCAGGGTTAAATTTAAATCTACATTGCCTGGTTACCAATCTCCGCAGTTGCACCCAGGCAGGACTAGGAAAGATTGATGATTGTGATTGTGAGATTAATCCTGTAATGTTTACAAGACTCCTGAGCTGAAACCTGGTTGGTCATATCATGCTATCCAGAGAAGGCCGCTTGGCTTGCCAGGGTAATTTCTTCTGATGCAGTAAATAACTAGGCATAATGAAAATACTCTGATGTATTCTACTGCCTGATTGATGCTCTGCATGCGATACGGCAAAGCAGTGCACTTCCTATCACAAATTTACATATACAAACCAGCAGAAGAAGCATGATAATGTCAGCATCCTCCAGAAGCCCTAGGATGCTACACAATTTTATAGCAGTTATGAATTACTGTTGACCTTTCTGGCCTCTTATACCAGAATGCTAGACTCAAGCATATTGAAAGTCATCAGTCTGAAGCAGTCATTCTTTACATAATTATGGCTATTTGTGTGTGGGAGGATAGTGTTTCTTTTATTGTTAAAAATTAGCATCAAAAAATATCACTGCTGTGTTTCAATGACCAAACTGTTTTAAGCATGTATTTTAATAGAAGCAGGGAAAAAAAAGAAAGGATTATTTGAATTCTTCAAACTGGTTTTACAAAACAAACAATATGAAAACATGGACTTCCCTAATTTAGTACATAATAAAAGAGCATAGCTAGTGTCCTGTTTTCAGGAAAGACTTTTTTTTAAGCAGGTTAAAAGGGCTTAACAGTTAGTACTACCATTTAAACTAAATTTCTTGCTGGATTTTGCAAGTCTAAAATTAACAGGAAATATTCAGTAGTGATATAAAAGTCTTTCAAGTACAAATTTAGTTTAAATCTTTGAAATCATGTAGATGCATTAGTTAAAGGAGCTTCCATATTTCATACTAAATATTTGAATAATCAGGCTTTCAGAACATCACTAAAACACAGCTCCTTATTATCATTTGCATTTTAATGTCCTTAAAATTATTACACTAAGGGAAATGTTTTTGATACATTACAGCATTTCCTCTAAATGTGTGATTATGTTAATGGGTTTTCAATCAGGATCCTAGCCTGACACCATAGGAAAATTTATGCAAAGTTCATACCCTGTCAGGGCCTTTAATCAGGACCATTTATTAGACCCCTGCCTTCTTTGATGGTTGCTGCTCCCTTTATTAAATATACTGACTTGGCCATCTGAAGAAAAGGACAATAAAAGGTTACTGGGGATGAAAGCATGAATGCTATTTGCTCATGTTTCCTTTACAGACACTTCTTCAATAATTAAGGAAGGGCTTTCTTTGGCCTTTTAGGCTTTTGAAGTGCATATCAAACATAACACTTAGTTCTTATTTTTATGGAATGTTTAATGCACAGATTTAAGCTTAAGCACAAGTAAACTAACTTAGAGGTTGCTAGTAGAATTCATTTAAATAATTTTCACAAAAAAAATCACAGCCGTCAAGTATGTCTACTAACTAGTCAAGATATATTTAACTAAGGCAATTAAGCTTACTGTAATTTGGGAGAAACATTAAAAATAATGATTGATTTTTTGCCCTTTTTTTCCCCCCTTACATTGGTCATTTTTCTAGCTTCTTTTTATGCAAACCTTAGCATAGTAAAGGCATCACTGAATTTGACAAAACAGCTTTTGATACGAGAATTAATTCCTGGAGCCTCTGACATGTATGCTAGCTACTTTATAAAATTATTTAATACTTTGCTTATGGATTTACAGGGGGGTTGAAACTGGCATGAGTGACACTATTTTTTTCCCTTGGATCGCATGCAGAGAAAAACACAACAAACAGAAGATCTAACTAAGTAGTATTGACAACCTGGGGTTTGGATACAAATTCAATATGAGAAAACAGACTCACTTCAATGAAATACAAATAAACAACGAATTCTGTTTTAACATGTCTAAATAGGTAGTAGGTGACTGACAGGCTTGGGTCTCATAGGAAAGCCATTAGTAGAGCATTTGATAGGAAAACGTTTGATTTGAATGCAAGTTGCGTTTCCCCTCAGGGGGTGATCTGAGTGGTATACTGGGGATTCACAGGCGCCCTTTTCACTAGAAAATGCCTGCTGGGCTGTATCTTGGTAAATGAAATTTGTAGGATCCCCTAATACTAACAAGTATATAACTATATCATCTATTTAGAAGGCATGCTAATTATATTGCTTCACTGATGTTCATTTTCTCATTCTGCAAAAATATATTAAAAAGTTTTAATAATGAGCACCTGGGTCAATTCTGTGTCCAGTCTGGGAAAAAAAAAAAAAAACTTCATTAGTTTAATTATCAATATTTATTGCTCTGAAAAATGGAATTCATTATTTTTCCCCACAAGCAATTGGTAAATGTTCAGTGAAAAGATAGCATTGTAACATGAAATTTGTTACATAAATGCTACTGACCTGATCTAGAGCAAAGTTTTAAGCTAAGAAACTTTAAACTGAATAATTATCTGGCATTTTCGCCAGAAACTGATTTATCATGCTGCATGTCCTTAAGTAATATCATCCTAAATTTTATCATGGTCATCATAACTATTCATACAATGAATAATTTCTGACAAGTTATTCAGGTGAAAACTAACACATCCTTATTAGTGTTTAGATGTCTGCATGCCTTTGTGTGTGTCTTTAGAAGGTAGAAACTTTTGCAACAAATGAAACGGATCTCTAAATTGCATAGTTAAAAAAAAAAAGGTATGTTAAAGAGAAATAATTTAAAGTTTTACTTTATATATGTGGTCTACTAAGATACCTGCTAATTTTATGTTTGTTTCAGTCACAAGCCAACAATATCCAAGTAATATGGGGCCAGGTTTAGAATAAGTGCACAAGGCACTAAGGAGTTAATGTGCAGAGAAGAAGCTTTGATTTAGAGATTGTTTATGGCTGAAAAATGCTGCTGAGGATACTCTTAGTGAAAGAAACACCAAAACCCTTCAATATTAGCATTACATTTAATTGCATGCATGTGTTTCTGATATGTCTCATCAGTGTTAAGCATCATTTTATCTTTCTGTTTGTCCACACAAAGAAGCAGGCAGACTAAATGTACCCGGTAATGCCTGATAGTTTGAAAGCAGAGAATGCACGGTATGCAGCTTAAAGCACATCAAAGAAAATGTAACAGGAACTCAGTATGTCTTCCTATTAGACTACATGTTCTTATTAAGTAAAAATATTATTTCTTTTATTTATGTAGCTTAGTAGATCAGAAGATACCTTTCAGAATTAGTAATTAGTATGGAAAAAAAAAAGCATTTTCCCTTTTAAAGCTCTAGATAAATGAAAAATAAGGCATTTCATACTTGTCAGAATAAGGAGAGCAGAAGGATAGTAATTCATGTAAAACACAATTTATTTGTTTATGTAATTGCAAACCACACTGATTAGCTAAATGGATCAGGTGTAAGGACATTAAGGGGGGATAAGGCGGTTTCTAAATGTATATGAATATATAAGGTGATGTATAAATATATATCTGCAGTTGCCTATATTGCTCATGCGCATGCACGCGCGCTCTGCATATGTTAGGCCTTTCTGCGAAAGAGGCAAACAATATAGATGAAAATCAGCATCTGCAAAAGGCAGCAGTCCCATGATTCCATCCGAGCCAATCACTTAACATATCATTCATAATGCTCGCCTGCTCCCATCATCCTCGCCCTGTCACCGGCATCTTTCTTCATTTGCTCCTGCTTCTCAGTTCCAAGAAAGTGGAAACAGTGTATCATTTACTGTCCACAACCTAAACTGCTGATTTAAAGGCAGATTTTTTATTTTCCATAATGCCGCATAACTATTCTTCCCGCTTGCTGTAAAAGTTTAGCTTTAGAAGGGTCTCAAGCAATGTGCACACTGAAAATGTTGCAAGAAGCTAAATTTTCTCCCTTTCCCTCTCACGTTCTTTCATTGGAAGTCTGGTTATCCAAGCTTTTAAAAAATCTCATATGCAATTCCTCTCTCTCTTTTCTTTTTTCTTCTTTTTTTTTTTCCCTTCTAGGATTATAAAACTGTCACGGAGGAAAACTTAAATTATTTATTTTATTTATACTAAGGACATTTATAAATTCACAAATAAATGCTGCTATCATTTTTATTTCTTTAATCAGAAAACATTAGACATTTCTTAAATATATTCCAAAATGCTAACGGTTGAGTTAGTGATTCCTAAAAGCAAACATAGTGCTTTCTCCCATTTTTTCTTCATCCTTATATTAGTATTATTTTTATTGTTACAGTGGACAGTGATGACTCTGTGTCTTAAAACCTAATCACTAGTGCCTATTAAATTTGGGTTTCATATGTTGCTGGAGGTAGAACTGATTATCATAGTGAATGAAATACTTGTTTGGCATATTCCCAGAGGGCAAAAAGTCATTCTTCAAGGTGATGCATCTCATTTGAGGAATACATTAACAATTGAAGGCAGTTAAAAATACATGTGAACTCCCAGTGAGGCAAATCTGAGGTTGACCACATATATTTACTGACTCTTGCCTCATTCGGGGGAGAAAACTGTGATATGGAAGGCTGGTTTCTGCAACACATGAGACCTTAATTTACAACTCTAATGTGGCAAGTAGATCATAGCTGCTTAGAAAATATTTAGGATTTAACGCTCTGTATGGGTTTTAGATGCCTTTTGTATCATCTAAGGTTAAAAAAAAAGTATGAGAAAAGATAAGGCTCAACAGCATTATAGGTCAAGTTTGTGATAGAAATTAACTTCTCATTTCAAGGTTGTGTGATAAAATAAAGAATAAGACAGATGCATTTCTGAAACCATGCTGAGATCCACAGTGAAAAGTTTTATACAATAGAAAAGAGGAGATAGGTTCCATAAAGGCCAGTGTTACTGCTATGAAAGGCCAGGTTACAGAATGATTGCTTTAATTGCAGCAGAACCCTGTGTGGAGAGAGTGATACAGAGGATATCCTATACGATGATAAACAGATTACCGCAACAAATGTTATTGTTTCTCCAAATTCATTTTCCAAACACTTGGTATTTTAGTAAAAAGCAAAACAGAAATAGGAACAAAATCAGGTATGGCTAGATAGCATGCATGCAAAATATGAAAGGTAAAGTAAGAATACGTTAAAACAGTACAGTATCAATGCATTTGGTCATCAAATTATATCCTGCATAGAAAGCTCTGTCCTACCACTTAGCCTTTTAATTCTTTGGAATCAAACCCATCAGAGTGAGAACATGTGCATATTTGTCCGAGTCAGTATAATATAGCAGTAACATATGTATTACTGTAGAAAAAGTATCAAGAAAAAAAAAAGATATGCTGATATGCGTCTGATATACTGATATGTTTCCCTTCAAATACTGGCATAGTAAACGAAGGTAGATTCAGATGCCTAAATTCTCACCAGTATTATGACAACTGTTCTGCGCCATAACCCGAACCATTTTCAGTTACCAGTTACATTATGGCTGAAGCCTCTTGAGATCATATTTTCTGTGTAGTGAAGATATCACAACATTTTATGGCAGTCTTTCATCCCATACATTTTTTGAAAGTGTTAGAATTACTGTGAGATTTTAGGATGTCCATTTTTAGGAGGTAGCAACTGAAGGCAGACTGGGAAGGTGGGGACATAAAGAAACAGAATAAGGATGAAAAGGAACAGAATTTTGTCAGAAAACACTCCTCTCACAGAAGGAGTCCTTTATTCAGTCTGTAATCCCAATTGTTACACAAGAAATCCTGCACTGAGCCTAGGGATCTAATATTACATATAAAGTAAAATTGCATGGAGCCTGAGAAGCCAGCGGAGATATACAAGAAATATGGGCCTGAAAATCTTGAAGATTCTACCGTTAAGACTGATAAATTAGGATTTATCCAGAGAACTCTGTCTGTAAGTTTGATCAGCCAGAAGTGTGAAAAGGAAACTAATGCTCAGTCAGAAATTCCTGAAAGAGGCTGCTGGAGAGTGAGTAGATGTGGAAGGAAGAAAGGAAGCTCTCACTGTGCTTTTGGAGAAAGATAAAGCCTTCCTAATGTATACAAGTGACTTGTTGAAAGCCAAAGGTAGATTTGGTTAAAATTATCATCTCATTGGGGAATTACAAGTGTAGAACCACAGAATCCTAAGCCACAAAGGACCACTGCAGAGATGCATGGACCAGTCAGTGAGCTTTACTTATGGAGGAAAGGATGCACACTGCTTAAAGAGACAAATCTGGCTTTCAAGTCTGGTGGTAAATATACCACCATTTTATACTGCATTTTATGGTGGTAGATTTTTAATTATATAAATTAATGCATTTTATGTGGTATATATTACACAATACACATATTACACTTCACTTAGTTTTATTAAAAAGTGCAGAACTGTACCTGTTTTAATAAGTCATGCAAATCACTTGGTAAGAGTAAGCTGTCATCACATCTCTTTCTCTCACCTGCAAATTGGAAAGATGTTCTCTCGGCCTACTACATTCCTGATAAAAAGGTTGGCTAACACTTGATCAAGAACTGAACCTCAGGGACCACTACTGAAAAAAGGCCTCTTCACTACATACGAGCATAAACAATTTCATTCTGCAATCTGTCTACAAACCAATTTTGTAAGGTCTGTTAGCCCCATATAGTGCAGGATTTGTTTAACCAAAATATCTTTTGGTAGTAAGTTGACTTGAAGAAATCCTAAGTACCTATATAATGCTCTCATCATCAAAGCCTGTGAACCCATTAAAAGATGCAAACAAAAAACTCCCGTACAACTTGACGACAATTACCTGTTTCAGGAAATAATATTGAGCATCGTTAACTATACTTTTGCCCCATTTTATATTTCTACTTACTTTATGGGGAATGTTTTAAATAAACTATTCCATTATGTACTTGAACTTACACAACTTTTTCTTGCTATCCTCCTGGGATATATTGGGAAACCCTTTGCAGTCCTCTAATTCTTTGGAATTTACCCAAATTTTCCAAGATTTCTTTATGGTTAACTTTAACAATTTACATAAATTCTAGGATGGTTCCCGAGCAGAACATATTTTGTACTGTTAACTTTCAGTTCCATAACTGAACATATTTAATTTTAGCAAATGCCTTCACTACAGAAGGTAAGTGTTCAATTACAGCAACTGATAGGACAGATACATCCTCCTGTTTTACTTCAAAAAAAGAACTGAAATATCTCCTGAACATTCCTGTCTTTATGCATCAGTACTTGATCAAACAAACCTAACAGTGAACCTATAGATGTTGCCAGTAAGTTTTTTAAAGAATTCTTGTTACTTTTAATTCTATGGGGAACTGATATTTCATTGAAACCTTTGGCTTTCCTTTACTTCTCCTACAGGTTTTAACTTGCAGCTTATATCCACTTCCATTTGCTTTCCCATTTTTCTTTCTATCATATATTATTATTTATTTCATTGCTGTGCCTACAGCAGTTTAAAGCCAAGAAATAACATTTTTTCTTCTCTCTCAACTTCTAATTTATTAGTGTGTATCAGGACATCTTTGAGAAATTTCCACTTGTTAACACTTCATATTTGCAAGTCCCACCAACAGTTGTTGTAGATTTAGGAATATTAGCCTTTCTAATATAATGGTGAATATAGCAATCACTGTATTCAAAATTTGCATTTTAAAAATTCTTAAGTCAGCAAACCCCTTTATCTGGAAGGTGCATGATACCAAGTTACCTATCTCTGTTGAATCACATTATAAACTATTATCAGAATTTCTCAGGTAACTTTAAAACTGTCTGAATGAAATGCCAAACAAATATTATCCAAGTTTAATTTTAATTAATTTTTATTATGATGAATGCCAGTGGAGCACGCCATATTCATCTCTGCTGCAATCGGGTGTTCTCTGGCAGATGACCAGTTGCAACACCATCAGCACTTGGTGTTACACAATTTAAATCCACAGAAATCAAACATGTTTTTGACTTCAAGTGATATCTAAAGTTAGTTTGAATTGTCCATTTATAAAGCAAATCCCATCAAGTCTAAGTAAATCCAACTGCTTCATATTTCTTATACATGAGTATCCTCTCTTGTTCATTCCCTTAGCACTTAGCATTAATAACTATACAATAGAATTGTCTCCATGTTTGGATTTATCATATAGGGGAAACCAAGGTAAACCCTTAAGCAGGCATATTTTATATCAGTGGTGGTCTTTACTTTTAGAAGTTTTCTGTTTGGCATCAAAAGGAAAATTTTATGTGACCTGACAAAATCACTTCTCACAGGTGAGCTGTTATATACTAATCTTTAATAGAGGAAAATGAGCTCTAAGAATATTATTTACAACAAGTTTTTAATTCATATGCCAATTAGAATAAGTTTAATATTCAAATATTCTTATATCCTCCATTTTAATCTGTGTTTTACTGCACAAATTGTAATCTGTTTCTAATATATCCACCACTCTGGTACCCATTCATCTTAAATTATACTTTCTGCTCCTTCCTTGCTCTACCATGCTAATCTTCCAAGGAAGTACTCAGCTATTTTAGTAGTTTTTCTTTCAGACAAGTTGATTCTTCTTTTGTACGCACTCCGTGATGTGATTCTTTGGGGATAATAAGCCTGAAAAACTCCTAACTGGTTTAGACCCATGCTGGATTCCTCAGCCAGTATTCCCTATTGTATACTGAAGGTAATCTTAAGAGCTCATGGTGGGTCTTCCTTAGCAAAGCACTACCTTAACAGAAAGTCATTCACAGGAGACATCTAGAAAAAAATCACTGAGGAGAGAAAAAACAGCTCTCAACACAGCTCAGTAAACATCGCTTGACTTCAGCAGAAGCATCACAATTTGCATCAAAGTTTCCCTTCTAGATTCATGGTATTACTAATAACTCAAGCACCTGCAGGAGCAGAGATACAACTTCCACCTGATAGACTCCTTCAAGTTTCACCCAGTGCTTCCTAAGCCTCTCACCATACAGCACCCATAAACACAGACTGTATTTCTCCCATTAGATCCACACAAAGCACTCCTGCAGTCTCCTTCCCTCTCCCCTTTCCTTTCCTAAATAATCCTGTCTTAACCGAATTATTCAGTTTATCCCATTTAGGGATATTTAGAAGAAAGATGATTTAATTTCTATTTGCTTAGTTTGAAATCAATTCACATATTACATTTGTGATAAAAATGTACTAGGGAGAAAAGTCTCTGAATCATCTGGATACAAGGCAAAAGCTTTCTGTTTTTGAAGCATACTGGAAATTTTACTGTCTTGGCAAGCTCTAGGCTACTCACTACCTGAGTACATATTTCATGGATAGCATTACAAGAACTGTCACAAAAAAGGTGAGAACGCCTTACCCAGATTGAAGACCTCAGAAAGTTCTTATACCTTCCACCCTTCCAATTCCCTCCAGGCATTCTGAATAAATCTTAAAAGTCCACATGAAGAAATTACAAATTATCCAATATACAGATAATGTTGGATGAGTATAATATTCTCTTAGTCATGTCAAAGTTTCTGTTGCACAACCCTACATACTCATAGTAACAAATTCATATGTAGGACATCACAGAGCTTCTACTTCAAGTGAATAAGCTGTCCTACAACCCTACAAGGCATAAGCACCAGCATTTTGCCATTCAGAACAGTAAAGTGTTCAGAAAGTGTGCTTATGTAGAGTATCATTACCATACATGATGCATATGTGCATGCGTATACTTTCCTATATGGAAAATTTCTTTAGCATAAAAGGCACCACAGCATTATCTCATAGAGTCTAGTGTCCTGAAGTGCCCTGAAGGTGAACAAACCAAAAAGCATAGCTAAAATAATTCCAGCAAATATGGAGAAAGATTAATCCCTTCTCAACAAGAAAAGAGATGGCAACTCTACCTAGGAAAAAGTGGAATCCTAGACCACAATATTTGTGGTGGAATGTGCCTAATATTTTTGTAGGAACAGAGCTTTTCTATTCGGTAGTAATAAAAAACAAATAGAAAGAAAATCTTGGTCTCCTCACATCATAGAGGTGACAGACAAGAAGGGTAATATTTATATGACATATTTGGAAGCACTGACACTCATTCACATGGCATTCTGGATATTTTACAACAGATACATTATTTGCAAAATATTTTGCAATTTTTGAATCTATATTTCTAAGAAAATTTTTGTGATCACACAGGCAAAATTTCAATAAGAATCCACCACAAAAGTTGAAAGTGTAAAAATAAGTATTTTTCTTTATAGAGGTGCAATAAATAGACATTTATTTCCACAGATGAACAATGTGATTAACACTAAAATACCCTAGGTAATCACAAAGGTGAAAAATCTGAAGCCTTGCAGCTTTCCAAATTACTTAAGAACAATTCAACTTGGGTAATCATCCATATGTTATTTTCAAATGACAAAGATATCCAAATCAACTACAATACTGACATCTTTAATGAGTCAAGGTTATTTTACCGTTTAGCTTACATGTGAAAATCAATAGATAAGCTTTCTCTTTAGCCTTCAGTCAAGTTCCGACATGTTGGAAGCTGGGAGACTTAAAGTTTATTTGTGGTCCTATCATACGCAATAAAATTCTCGAGCGGGTTATTCTGATTTTACCTTTGCTTGACCTCAAAGTTTTACTAGTTTGAGGTTTTAGGATGTCAAATATATGTCACACCAGACCTTCTGTTGTCAAACAGTTCTCAAGGTATTGTATGCAAACTTGTCTTTTAAGGTGAGTAGTAACACATTTTCCAAGACTTGTGGTATGAAATGAAATGCAGACTTTGATTTAGCTGATATAGTTGTAGCCAATATTGAGCAAGTTCATATTTGGAGCAGAAATACAAAATGCACAGCTTAAAACATGCAAGACCTTTTTTTCTTTTTTTTTACTCTCAACAGTGAAAGGAAACCTTATATTCTCCTTTTAAGATCCTAATCTTGACAGAGCACATCCTTCCTCACTGTGATGCTGCTTCAGCACATCGCATGGAAAAGGAATTGTGTGACACGGGCTGGTCTGCTGTGCTGTGCTTGAATCCCTAGAGCTCTCAGCCTAGCCGGGTACCTTCCCTACCTTGTAGGGAAGAACTGATTTCTGAAAAGGGAAAAGTACTTTCCCCATTGATAACTCTCTAGACAATATACTGCAAAGGAATATATGAAGCATAACTGCATCCTCCCAAGAATTTAACTCATTTATACTAGTAGCAGGTATGGGGGTAAAGGTTACTATCTGCAACCAACGACTATAGCCTGTTGTCCTTGCAAGTAAAAGAGAACAAGACAGTTAACAAACTGTCCTTTGACAAACCCAGAAGTCCAATCAGTATAAAAAAACCCCTCATGGTTTGGTTCAAAAGACTTTGTAGACTACTGTCAAATTTTAATCCCACGGTTCAGAGCAAACTAATTGAAAACGTAGGAAAGAGCCTACAACGCTAGCTGTCAGTCGTCTGCATTCTAAATCATATATATTCGGTGTCTAGTTTGTACATGACACGCAGACAACACTTGTTGCTCTGGCTGATGCTTCTCCCTTGTTTCTCCTCCATAGAAGGATATCTATTCTTCTGTTCCATATATTTTTAAAAATTTTTTCTCCATCAGATAAGGAGTAACAATAAGAGTCAAATGAAAGCCTTCTATTGTTTTTATCTCTCAGTTAGCTTCATTACCTCATTCTTCTATACATCCTTTGGATCATTCTTTACCATGTCCACCAGGGCACTCTTCACCATGTGCACCAGGGCATTTTCTCTTGCTTTTTGTCCTGGTAAATATCATTATAGCTCATATCCTAATCAAATACTTCTATACAAGTACAGCAGTTCACTTTTTTCTTCTTTATTGATAATTCTTGTCCTTTTTCTTTCTTACTGTGTTTTAATTTTTATTTTCTATGGTCTTGAAATTTTCAGTGTTTATTTCAACCAAATTCCTTCTGTAGTTAACATGTTTTCTTTGGCACTCTGGTCATTTTACAGCTTCCTGACCCAAGGCACAATTAGCCTCATGACAGTGGTCAAATAGATACCTGCTATTTCTCATCGCTGACTATTCCTGCTCTTCTCCCCAAAACTGCTTATAGCCAATGACTAGAAAATCTTTGTGAAGCCTGAGCCAGGGAATAGCTTTCGAGCTTTTGCTTTTTTATGGCTAGAATCAGCCTTTTGTTTCAGAATCATTATTACAAAACCCTGTGTAAGAGCTGGTGATTTAATACAGGCAAAAGTGGCAGCACTATGCAGCAGTATGCAAACTTACACTTTATTTTTTACACATAGTCAAGATGTTACAATGCTGATGGCTTTGAGATCCATTTAGAAGCACAATCCTGAAACTCAAAGGGCTGAGACCTGCAGGATTTATGGCAAAGCCTGATGTTTCTTCCAAAGCATCAAAAAGCACCAAAAATACACATTTTACATTCATGTATTTTTTTTTCTTAACTTTGCAAGTTAGAAAGCTTTCATGAGAAGATATCAGAATGCTTTAAAAAAAGGCAGAGATAACAAAAAAATCTAGTGAATTATGTACTTCAGTGTTCCTAAATATATCAACAGAGCCTTAGGTGAAATGACAGATGAGTTCACTGTTTAAAGATTTCAAATGTATCCGACCAACACATAGAGACATTTCCTAGCTTGTCTAAGAGGAATTTTCCCCATATATTTTCTAGCTCTCTTCATCTGTATCTTTAGGCAATTAGGATATGTGGTTTTAGCACCTGACCTGAGGCAGGATGAGCTTGGTCAGCAAGGCTGCACTAGTTAAAGACTAAAGAAGCTAAGAAATATATCAAGTATTATGAAATGTAGCCATTTTGCCTTTTTTATTTTCTGTAAGATCCTTGTCTTTAGAGGGAGAGGTAGCAAAAGAAGCTCACTAAGCACAATCTGTGCAAAGGATATAGAGAGTCAGGTGCTTAACTTCTTTGGCAGTTTCTGTTTGCTCAGAGGTACCACAAAAGGCAAAGTTCAGAAACTCTTTTCCCAGTTAAAATGTAAAAGCTGTGTATGCTACCTTTGGATTGCAGTGATCAAAGGAGCTGTGATCAAGTTGAATGGATATAAAACAGAGTCAGGTTTCTATTTCCAAATCCGCCAATGACTGTGTGATATTGTACCTTTACCTTTGCCTTCTTAAACCATCTAAAACAATATGGTTTGTGCTTAAAAAGTTCTTTTATCTATACACAAAGGGAAAACAGTGCAATATTTACGGGAAGCCTTTTCATCCAGTTTTTACAGACCATCACTAGATTGTGAAATATAGATTTTATCTACAAAATATATATTTTAACAATTATCCTAGTTGCCATTAGATGAAGAATAATAAAAGTTGTTCTATTGTCTCAATACTAATGTTAAAAATAATACAGACTATAAAGTACAATATGAGAGGGTTGCAGGATTATTCTGGGATGATGGAAAAATTGTGGTATCTCTGACAGAAACAGTATTAAAGAAAGCCCATTGTGAATATACTTGTTGCTTGCCACATAATAGAGGTTATGATTAAACATACAGGCACAGATATTTACTCAGTGTTTGAGTATATTAAGAGTAGAGAAACGGACATGGAATAGACTTAGAGAAAAGGAGTTTGCCTTCAGCTTGGCAAACCAACTGACCTGCCACACTTAACAGGCCTGAGGTTTACCTTTGAGATATCAGGTATCTCTAAAAAGCAGTAATCATTGATTAATATCACTAACATCAAGCATTAAGTAATACTCTATTGGTAGGTGCAAATGTCCCCCAGACAATTGCCTGAACTACCTTGAAGTCCACATGCAGAAATGAAACGGAGAAAAGGGAAGGGGAGGGAGGAGAAGGGAAGGGAAAGAAAGGGAAGGGAAGGGAACTTGCACAATTTCACTTGACAATAGTTAATAGTGCTGTTTTCCAGCTAAATAAGTACCTGTTACCATGTAATTCTGTGTGACTCTTGTCTCAATGGAGAAGCATCAACTAACAGCATCATGTCCCAGTTGTGACTGCTTGTTTTCTCACCTGGCCACTGGCAGAGGGCAGGTAATGGCATGTCTTCCCAATGAATTGAGTGTTGTTTTTCAAGACTGGAAGAGAAAAGAAGAAATTTTAAATTTGATTTTCTATAGCAGTTGGAAGACTATATACATGTTTGCTACTTACTGTGTGCAAAACCAGGGTCCAACTATCTGAGCACTCCTCCTTTACACCAGTATTGGGGTGCAGAAAGCACAGGTCTCAGATTGCAAGCAGTTCTCAAGGATGAGAAAAGATCTCAGTAAATCTCCATTTTCCATTTTTTTTCTTTTAATAGTCAATTTTGTTTGTTCACAGTGACAGAAATGTTTTGGGAGTTCAGCCATTTTTCCAGGGATGATTTCTAAATAACTGGATTTGCTTTATAACATATTTCTTCAGAAAGTTATGCTGGCCAGTTAAAAGCAAAGCAAAACAAAACTCAACTGAACTAAAGCTGAAGTACGCACAAGGTGGGCAGATTTCCTTTGCATCTCTATGCAGAAGTGAGTTGCATAGCATTCGTGTGGTACCCTTTAGCAATATGAAGAAAACTTGCATTTTTCAGCATGGTCAGTTTTGGATGTGCATATATTTCTTTCTTTCTCCTTTTTCTCCTCCTTAATCATTTATACATTTTCTCTGTTTTTCTTTTTTTTTATTTAGTTCTGAGACACGTTTCTGTTACCCCTATTTTGTGTCCAAAATTTAGAACAGAGAAAACAAAACCGAAAACACACACACAGCATTTTAGGGGGACAAAGACATGAAGAATGAAATGATTTTGTTCAGCTGTATTTATATGCCAAACATATGTATTCTGATAGGTCACTGAGGTGTTATCATTGATTGGATATACAGGTCTTTACAACTCCTTTTTTGAATAACTTGCAGTCTGGTGAATAATTAAGGAATAGGGACAGAGGAAAAAAGATATCATCATTTCACACATGAAGAACTGAAACATAAAGAACTTAGTTTGTTCAAGACTAACCTAAAGAAAACCTTCTAAAATGTAGGAAAGGCTGGAATTTATAATCCAGATTTTGCTAGTCTCAGTCCTATTCCTTCACTCTGATACAGTGAGATCTGGTTTTAATCCTGGTCTCTATGCCTGAATTCCACTGGGAATGAGATCTTTCTGAGAGTCAGAATTAAAGATGAATTTCAGCAGCATGCTGTGCTAAGTTGTGGTCAGCCAATCGAATATCAAAGGGATTAAATCTGTGAATCATTTAACGGGAAATTTCTCCTGCCTCAGTAGCATTGATGTTTTAAGGTGTGAAATTCAAGAACGGCTTAGTTCTCCTTTGGTCAAACAACCAGCCTATAGCCTGTGTTATCAAGAGGCAGTCAAGAAGATCCCCTAGGGTCATGTGGGCAGTGTACATTTTTGTATTACCATAGTAGGCTAGTTTTAACTTGCAGGATGTAATCCTATTTACCTCACATGTGGTATGTGCCCAAGGAGCATGTGCTTTGGCTGTTTCACCTATTATTTGTATTACCTGGTAAGTACCTGGCTCTCCAAATCATGGACCAAGACATAACTAAACTGGTTGCTGTATAATGTTTGCTATATGTTTAGACATAAAGCAAAACAATGCCTGCCTTGGCATCTGAAGAGCTAATAACAAAACATGGCAGATATAGATAAGATTTACACAAAATAGAAATGAAGGGAACAGAGCATGTCAGCACAGTAGACCGTGAATTTAGCATACGTGCATACAGTTGTCAGCATTTTTATAAGCATTACTGAAAATTTTTGAAAGAGAATTTTGAAAGAGATTAAAGCATTAGTTACAGTTAGAGGAAGCATCTCCCAAATAGCAGAAAAAGACAGCAAAAAATGTAACAAATAGGCAATGAGAGCAGGCATCACGGGCTGATAGGAAGTCAAGCTTTCATTAATGAATGGGAGAAGTCAAATAGGAAAGGCCATGTAATGAGTTTTGAAAATGATACTAGCTTTTATTTATGGAAATGTGCAAGGGAAGAGTTCTGCTGGTTATAGGCAGTCCAGCAGGCTCAGTTACAGGTTGGACAAGACTGCATTCAAGTTTTGAGAAAGGGAGCTGCATGATGAGTCTTCCTTTCCTCCCTTCTTCTTTTTTTTTTTTTTTTTTTTTTTGGTAGGATATAGGAAATTTTATTTTAGAGATACTGTTAATAAACATCTGGTTATATCAAAATATCTAAAGTAAGCTTGGAACTGGAGAATATGGACAGGTTACAGGTGTGAATTACAAGCATAATGATGATATTGAGAGTAACAAAAAAAGGTTTCAAATGAAAAGATATTTACGGTAGCCAGTTTGTACTGGAAAAACACAAGGAATGAAAGATTAAGATTTGACTTGGACAAAAGAACACTCAAAAGAAACAATAGAAATGAGCAAGGTCTAAATGTAATCAGAAAAAAAAATGCTAGTTGAATGTAACTTTGTGACCTGCCAAAAAGTACAAGTGAAAAATGGTTAAATTAAGGTGCCGTATTGGGTTGAAGTAGCACACTGGTAAAGAAAGACTCAGACAATAAAAAACTGTATTTGAAATTGTTCAGCTCTGCTTTCCTTTCTCTGTAAGAGCAAATCCCATTGGGTTTTACAGGATAACATTGAGGAAAATGTACAAGAGTATCTATGATATATTTTACAAAACATGAACTTCAGCACCTACATTTATTTTAATTCACAAAATAGCTATCAAAATATTGTTAGCTAGTCTTGAAGCTGCCAGTGTTATAGCCAAGCACATAGACTTCAGTGATCCAGTAATCCGTGAATATGAAGCATTGTATAATTTTTTTTAGCTAAGATGATAATTATCAGCCACTGACCATACCAAATGTGCAGTATTTCGGTATCATAGCCCCCATGGAGCATCCAAGATAAAACAAAAACAACTGTTGGAAATTCTCCAGTTCCTCTGAAACAGAACAGTTTTTTTTTTTTGTTGTTTTTTTTTTTGTTTTTGTTCTGCTCAGGAATAAGCTTTGATTTCTTTTCATTCTATAACTAAAACAAAAACTAATATTAAGAGTATCTTTAGTCAGGCAAAAGGCACATAGCCTTGTAAAAAAAGATCTTTTGGTTCTTAAATAGCCACCATTTCTCCTGCCTTTGTCATGATGTAGTTAAATAAATGTTTTCTTTTTTCTCTTCATGTTAGTAATTTTCTAAGGGTCTCTATCTCTCTATGTGTTTCCATAGGTTAGCTGGAACAGCACATCCTTACTTCACGCACAGTAAGTTTTGAACCTGCTTATAGAGACATATAAAAGTGAACCCTGCCAGGAACTCCACTGCTCATGCTGAGGTTTAAACACTGGAATTGGGTTCCCAGTGGATTTTCACTTTCACAAGTACTTAATGCAGCTTTAGGTGTCCCTAGGGCAATCTGAACTGGCCACTGAATATCTTTTTTAAGGGGAGTGAACAATGGCTTAGTTCCACCTCTCTTGAAATACAGGATTCATGTTTTCCTCTCTTAAAATTTAGTGTTCCTGGAGGCAGTCAGTAGCATTAGAGAATGAGACTGTATTTATCTATCCCAAGGCTAGGTACAATGTAGGTAAGGGCAATCCAAGCTTCCCTATGGTGCTTTGTCAAAGCTTTTTAACCCTAAGCTGAAAGGATAACCACTCTAGAGTATGATTACAATTGAAACTCCAGGCCTATTAAAAAGTTGGGCCTTTAAGATTGGGAAAAGCTTTTGATTACAGAAAATTCAATGTTACTTTTTATGATGTGCATCTCTGTACTAGGGGCTATACTGAGAAAATGGAGCAGATTTCTCCTTGAACCAACTCTCAGACTGGAACTCACATCTCTGGAGATTTTCTTTTCTTGAAAAACACTGATTTTATTTTTTCACTAGAAAATGAGATAATGCACACTTCTAGGAAAAAAAAAAAGAAAAAGAAGTCATAGTAAATAGACCATTTTTAAGAGCTGAAATCAAACAGCACGTCAGATAAGAATAGCAATAACAAAAAAAACACCAAACCCTAACGTACAGATAAAACCAGAAATTGCTCCTGTGAAATTAAAAATATCGGCTTTCATGATGCTTAAGGAGTGTGATGAATACCTTGGTACTTTAAATGACCTTGAAGTACTAAACACCTTGGTTCTATTGAGTGCTCTCAACTCCTGTTGACCTCAGAAGAAGCTGAAGGCATTCAGTACTCAGCCTGTTCTGATCTGTCAAATATGAACAATGTAGAAAACAAAAGGAATAGAAAGAACATATTATTATCTTGATCATATTCAAGTATCTTTTCATAAAATCAAAGATACTCTTTTCATGAGCACTGCAAAAAATCTGCATATCTATAGAGTACTGTATTTCATTAAATATTCAAATGCCATTTCAATATTTAAACAAAATCCATAGGCTAATTTCATTATTGTCACAGGCAGAATATTATATTACCTGAAAAGTGCTCAATAAGATTGATTTGTGTTATTCTATAAAATATAGTCTCCACTGACCACTTGCCAGGTTGGGTTACGTGAGCCTTTCAAACCACAAACTGTGCTGTGGTCTTTACAATGCATTGCCTGGAATTCTCAGACTGTGCTTTGAAATCCTACCAAATATCAATGACCATCTTACATCTAATAAGTAACTAGGCAGAGGCTCTTTTTCTGGAGATCTTTTGAAGCACCTATTAGTGTAAATCAAAGGTTTAGTGTGTTCTTATCTTTTTTCCCCTTACTCATCTAGAATATTCATAAATGATTTGTACACTTCTGCAACCTACTTAAAAAAAAAAATAAACCTTTAACTGCTATAATTTAATCTCTTCCGTATTTTTTATGAACCCCTTCAGCCCCATTCATAATTAATGTAATGCAGGATGATTCCTGGATGAAATAAGTTTTAGTCCTCATTGCTAATCAATATTTCTGACCATGTCTGTTTCATTATTGACAACATCTACCCACATTTACTCTTATAATTAAGTTATAGTTCAACTCCTAACTTTTCCTGAGTGTTTGAAATGGCTGTATGGTTTTCTTAATTTCAGTTGCTGTTTCATCTCTCTCAGTAGGTGCCTATTTTATTGTTAAAGGTCATACTCATTTGTCTGCTCCAACAAAGGCAGCCCTTAAAGTTGGATGTGGTTTTGACAGACAGTGGTCCCTATAAGTGATGGCCTTAAGGACAGACCTGGCACTGGGAGACAGTCACCACAGCAAGGGAAATAACAGATAACAAATCATGCCACTATTTTTCCTCCTGGCATGATTGACGACATCACAGCAGGTGTAACTTTTCAGTGTCTCCAGATTAAAAACCCCTCAAATAAATGAGTTCTTAAAATACTGTCTGGGGGCGTCAAAAGGTTGCTGCTAGACTAAAATTCATTTTAAAAACATTTTTTTTAATAAAGTGCATAATCCAAGACTACCGAGTGCAACTGTCTAATGTTCCGACATCCTTCCACTCTGATAGCACAAAGTTCCCTTAAAAATGCATTGTATTAGACATGTAATTATTTATTTAATAAATACTGCCAGATGGAGCTACATTTTAAGTGAGTAATAAGAAAATTGTCAATATGTAATACAAATCTCTCTGTCCTACAGACAGTAGAAAAATAGCAAAGTCTTTTGGTGTGGTCCTCAAGAAAAAGGAAGGAAGGAAGGAAGGAAGGAAGGAAGGAAGGAAGGAAGGAAGGAAGGAAGGAAGGAAGGAAGGAAGGAAGGAAGGAAGGAAGGA
>PTEX01000015.1:3920582-3935069 GCA_003342815.1 Eudromia elegans | reverse complement strand
AAGAAAGAAAGAAAGAAAGAAAGAAAGAAAGAAAGAAAGAAAGAAAGAAAGAAAGAAAGAAAGAAAGAAAGAAAGAAAGAAAGAAAGAAAGAAAGGAAAGAAAGAAAGAAAGAAAGAAAGGAAAGAAAGAAAGAAAGAAAGAAAGAAAGAAAGAAAGAGTCTGTGATTGTGTTAGAAGCAGCATTTGTCTGCATTTTGTGAACATGCCAGAGAAGTGCAACATAAAAACTTCCACCTTTTCCAGTTCAGCTTGTTGAACCTCATCTGTCCCTATCTTAATTCTTTTAAAAGTATAAGGTTTTTTTTGGCTCGTTTCGAAGCTACATAATATCGCCCAATATTTGTCTTGAAAAGCACATAAAAGGAAGGATGTTAAGAGCTGGTTCCTTATTCTGCTGATCAACTTTTCCTCTACTCTGGTAAACAGATTTGATTCTTTTTTTTTTGAAAAGTCTGCTACACTTTGTCTTTGAAATTCAGATTTTGGTTTCTTTACTGAGTATCACAGACATACTCTCCTAGTAACTGTGACTAACATTATATGAGAAATTAAATTATTTTGACTTCTACTTGTAGACACAAACAGAATACCTTACGTGCATATCATACCTTTTAAATACAAGGTAACTCTATCCTCACAGAGTGAAGAAAATCGAACAGATCTTGGTTATAGAAAACAGGTGAAAGTGTTACAGCATTTCATGGCATGCAGCACTACGCTCACAGAAGTGAAAATACATTACAGTGTTGTCTGACCTGAACCTCAACCTGCTCACTGTTTCAGTCTGAAATACTAGCTCTTGATTTATCTAGATTTTCTGTAAAACAAACAATGTGCATATATATGCACATTACAAGGAAACGAATGTACTGGTCAGTCACGGGCATCTACTTCCCAACATCCTTTTACTGTTTAATAGTTGCTTACTCTGTAAGGATCGTGCACAGAACAGATCCTATTGTCTTCAGCAAGAGCGCTGTCTCGTATATGCTGTTTAAAAGCATGCACACTAGTTCATCCAGTAACACATAATTCTCACCACAATGCTAAATCTTGGTTCTGAGTTCATCAGCATTAATGTTTATTTCCCGTAGGCACATGTGTAATGATTAGGTGTAGGATGTGGTGTCCTAGAAGGGCGCTCTCAGTGCAGTGTGACCCCTCTCAGCCCCCTGGAGCATAAAGGAATCATTAATCATAGCAAACAATGGCAGAGATGTATGTCACACCCAAATCCCCCCTTAAACTTCCTGTTCCTCCCATCCTCGTGTTTTTTCCTAACTCAGAACACTTTTAGATTTCAATCCTTTACCCATTTTTCTTATCCCATCATATCTCTTAATAATGTCTGCACATTATCTGCAATGTTCTCTGACTCTGGTGAAAAAAAAGAGCTTCCCAACACAACTGACAGTCTAGTTCTGACAGACTAAGGAGCCCCTGGTGGCAAACTACAAGTGCTTACCAGCATGGAAAGCTGTCTGAAGAGCCGCACTGTTGGCTCCGCAGACAGCAGAGTTTCCAGCTGAGCTACCAGCCTTACTGCAAAGCCTTCTCTTGATGGCAGAATTCACTGTGAAGAAATATTGGGATGTTCAACATTTCTGGTCAGCTGTCATGGTATTGTGGATTGTGAGGAAATAGAGATACAGGGGAATGAACGGGGAAGAGAGTGGCCTCCGCAGATCCATACCATCTCTCTGTCTCTTGGATGCAAGCCCTTCTCCTGTTCCTTCCAGAAATGTCACTCCACCCCAAGTCTACTGTAGTTTTACATCTACACCGTAGAAATGTGCAACCTGCCTAGCAGTGAGTATACCTCAGTGTCTATCTATGCATTTATGTAACAGATACCATCTTGGATAACTCGCTGTAGATTATACCCGGCACCTCCGGAGCGAACAGCATGAGCTACTACAGCTTGAGAAAACAAACCAATCTCCTGTTGCTGTCGCTATAACAGACATATATTTCCTGTGGATCCAGCACAGAGGGGAACCTGTAACACATACTCATCAGTGGTTTATACATGCACATTCATGCGTGAGATTTTTGTACTTATTGGAATGGGGTTCTTTACTTAGTGGGATCCAAGAGAGGACAAATCAAAAACTTAAAGAAAACTAACATTTGCAAAAACATAAGGCTGCTAACATTACTGAGGATTCTAAAGACAGAGTAGTAAATTTGACCGTAAGAATCGGCCTGTCATAACAGAAATCTCCAGTCAATGTTTGAAGCAGAATTTTCCAATGCAAGCTATTCATGTTAAAAGGAATAGGACTAGAGCAGTTGTCATGTAGAGACACAAGTCAACATTCATCAGGAAAGGAGTCAGTACTGCAATAAATAAATAAATATATCAAACAAAACAGAAAACATAGCTCTTAGGTAACTTACATATCAATGTCTACCTGGATTTGTTGAGAGCCTTGATATTAAGCTAGGCAAATACTGACAGTAATATTGTGATACATCTGAACATCTATGGCTTTTTGTTTTCTTTTCCTTTTTTTTTTTTTAACTTAGATTAGAAGGAAAATATTCAGTTCAGGGGATATATTGTGTATTACTGGCTTGTATTTTAATAGTTTAATTTAAGGAAGTTCCAAAAATTCTAGAAAGGTTGTTTTTTTTTCTTTTTTTTCTTTTCTTTTTTTTTTTTTTTTTTTTNCTGAATAGTGTCAATTCAAGAAGAAATAAGGTTTTGGAGAAATGTATTAGTGAAACACTAGACTACTGTGTGCCATCAGTATTTTGTAGAATTGGCATACATGTGAAATAAAACAGTTTTATATAGTTGACTCCACATAGTGGTTTTCTTCGTGAAAATATGAATGATAATGCTCTGAATATTAGTTATATTCTGGAGTGAAGCTTAGCTCTGAAGTAAACACATGAGAATTTTATTCTTAGATGCTGTTGGTCGTGTTAAATCACATGCAGCCACAGTTGAAGTAATTGCAGAAGATGACAAAATATAAATGATTTAAAAATATGTAATAAAAGGTAATATTACATTTTCTGTCTTTTATACACAATTTCTAATCTAGTAAGGCCCTGATGAGAGGAATCCAATTGTAGCAGACAGTGTAGTATCTTAAACAAACTTACTGGGAAGCTTACTTCCCTCAACACAAAGATTGCTTGTTACTAGTGTGCTCATAATAAATGAGCATATTCACAAGCTTTCCTTGAAGAAAACTGGAAGTAGTAATGCACACTTTTCCAGCTTTGAACTGGCCACTAGACTAAGACTTGACTGAACTCAAAAAAACCCAACATGTAACATGCCTTGAACTTCAATAAAAGCCCTGCCATCTGAGAGGAAATGCCTGAACTTTTTCACTTAGTTTGTATAATCAATATCCGGTAAATATCAATCTCATAGACTGTTCCTTAAAGGCTTCTTTAAAAACAGTAATGCATTAGTACCTTTATGTAAATATATTAGAAAATATAAGAAAAAACTGAACATCAGAATTATGTACTAAATTTTAAATTTGGTTTATGGATATACATAAAATGTTTTGAAGACAGATATAATCAGCCTAATTTTTGAGGAAGATCCTATGTTTGTGCTAGGAAAGCATGTGAAATATATTAGTCATGAAATTAGCCCCTGGTTTTCAAGGAGTGAGTACAATAGGTGAGGCCTAAAGCTAAATCCATCCACTTTTGTTAAACTATTTTCTTCAGGTGAGCACAACATACTTCATTCACCTCTGACATGACATATCTGAATACTGCAATACCTAGGCAATGCTACAGCTTTGTGTCTGCACTTCTGCAGCCTTCTTGCTTATGTAGTTCTTTTTCCAAATGGTAGGCATGAATATGTCTGAAGGAAAAATAGTTGCATTCTGAAAGATGCTAAAGGGTCCTCAGCTTTTTCTGATTTCAGTGAGAATAACAACAGGGGGAATAATCCAGTGGGGATCTAGAATTGGGTCGTTATTGAACATTCAAATAGTTATGTTCTGCAGCTTCATTTTTAAGAATCAAATACTTTAATGCAAACCAAGGGCAGTATCCACTGTAAGCATTCTTTTTGTTTTTTAACTTCATTTTTTTGCACCATTAAAAATAGCCAGGAACTTTTGACGGAATTAATAACAGTTGACAAGAATTCATAATCCTTCTGAAGCCAGAAATTCATCAAAAATATGCTTTAGCAGGAACAACACAATATTTTTGTATGAATAAATAAAATTCTTGTAAAGATACCAGAGATTATTCTATTTTGCATGATACAAATAAAACTGTCCTCACAAAATTGTGATCTTACACAATTTATGGTAGTTTCCCATAAATTACATGGGTAGATTGGAAGCTTGTTAATAATTAAAAGTCTTTTACTTTTTCAACTCTCAAATAAGTATTAGAGTAAATAATTTCCAGTCTTCATCTGACATGACATCTAACCAATACAGGCATCACAAAATAAATAATTTATGAAAAATATTTATTTAAAGAGCTGTAATTTACCTTGCATTTACCATATGCCATTCATCCAAGTATCAATATAAAATATTCATTAGAGAAACTCATTAAAACAAACTTCTATACAATGAGGTGATGGGCCAACAAAAAACATCAATCATCTGAGGAGTTTAAATTGTTATTGGTGTATATAGGTAAACTCATATTTCAAAGTAAAAAGAAATAAATATTTTTGCCTTTACCCTGGAATGCCCATAGATATGTTCAAATTCTCTTCTTCAGCTATTTCATGATGGCCAAGTGACCGGTGACAGAACAGAGATCTAATTTATTAACGATGAATAAACCTGATATAATAATTAATGGGAAATCTATAGCTAATCTTAATGGAAGAATATCTAGGCATGTCATGATATTTAAGTTTAGCATAAAAGCTCATAGTGCAGTTGTCCTGACTACATGCTTTGCAAGCAGAGTAACAACTTCTGAACATATGTAACAATGAGATTAATGGCTGGTTACCAAACATCAAACCAGCACAAGAATCCCCACATTTGAAGGGAAGAAATCTTTTATAATTTCTAATATATAGTTTTAAAGTTCTATTTCAATTTAGTGAGATGATATAAATATGGTTAAGTTTTTGGAAGAGTATATGCTGTCAATGGCCTCCAAAGAAAAATAATTATGATCCTGTGTGAAATTCCTTTAATAAAAGAAAATATGACTGCAGGTGTGAATACATTGAATGCAGCATGACAAATCAAAGTATATATGGGATTCACATAAGAAACTCTGTATCTCGCTTTGATACAGTCTTCCATACATTTATTAAGAAGTTCTGTTAAATATCTGCTTCACATAGACTGCATTTATATTTCACTGTTGATCTGTGATTAAATGATCTAATAAAATTAACTGGCTTTGCTACAAACAGAACATCTGGAGCAATGTTTAATATAATGTCAAACATATACAGGAAACACCTGCCTAGGTGAAGTAATTTTTTCAAAAATGACATTAATCCATCTGTTGTGGAAATGCATGTCACAGTTGTCACATTAAAAAGCAATATCAACAAACACAGAAACCTTAAATTACTCCGGAGCCTAAGTCTTCTAAAATTAACAAAAAATTCATTAATCCAAATTTTACCATGTCAGTCTGATTTCATACTGAATAAGATCTCTCTCTTTTCTTCTGATTAAGAATGTCTTTCAATTATTACACCGTAAAAGTTCCAGATGTGAAATTAAGCTACATAATTAGAAGATTAAAAGTTCTGATGTTACTCTTCCCAAAGCACCTGTACAAAATAATGCCATAAAAGCCTCTTAAGATGAGTGAAATGCATTGTACATAAAAATGAGAACTTAGAAATAAAGATATACATGGTAGAAATAGGATTCTCATGTATTAGAAACAATGAGGAAGACTATATAACTTGTCTAGAAGTATTAAAAGGTCTTATATGAAAAAAAAAGTTATGGGCATTTCCAGTATTTAATTTCTCCAAGAAATTAATGCAGTGCAGTGGATATTCCACATTTCAAAGAGTTGTTTGGAAGATGATAGTAAAAAAAAATAATATCTAATATCTTAGCTAGATATATTCTAATATCTAACCTTTATGACTGTCTCCCTGCCTAAAGATTCTCTACTATGTTACTAACTATCTGCAAAAGAAAAAAAAAAAGACTCAAACTGAGATGACTTCCTCTGAGACAAAATTTGTTACTACTACTACTACTACTGAAATGATGAAGAAAAAAAGAAAAAAAAAGAGATTCCTTCCTGAAGGATTACTATGGTAGGTATTACGAAGAAACTTCATATTGGCAAATTTTAACAACTATACATCAGAGAAAGCCTTGACATTTCCTCTGCTTCATCTAGTACTTGTCCACTGTCAGAAAAAGTAAAAAGGCTACTAGCTAACATTTTACATCTTCAACAGTTTGTATGTTTTTCTGCTTCGCAATTCACTCACTTTTTGTTCAGGGACAACATTAGGTACTATGTCATTGATTCACTTGTCCTTCTGAACAAAATAATTTGCATCATGTAAGCATGGTCCAAATAATATAGTCATCTAATGGGAAGGCCATCCCAGGAATTATGAAGAAATTTAATAAGGAAAAAGTATGAATAAAAAAAAATGTGTATCCTGAAAGTATTCTGGGAATGATTCTGGAAGTGAAATTCCTAGATCACTCTGTATCATTACCTGACCAGCAGTGTGAAGATGGAAAAATGGGGTTGGGAAGGTCTACTTGTAAAGCCAAAGTCCTGTTGAGACCTGCAAAGCCAAATGTAAGAATATTAAGGCAAATATAAATCTCTACATGCATGTCGAGGTCTCTGAAAAGACCATGAGGCTTATGCCTTACATGTTCCTGTTTGCAGAAGGGTGCAGGAGCTCCTTGATCTTGCAAGGGAGAAGCAGAAAAATCAAGCTGGAAGCCTCAGAGGAGTCAGCAGTACCATATATGCTGGACTTTCAGGCGAGAGTAAGTGGGTCTATGGCCTTATCACACCATAATAACCTTGCTGAAACACAGCAAAAGCAGAAAATCTGGTATGATTGACAAGTTAAGGCTTAGACATATGAGGTGGGGCAAAAGGTCGTAGTTCTGATCCCAGCTTGGCAGGAAGACTGTAAACAGACTAGGAGGGACCATTTAACAGCATTAGACAGGTCAACAATATTATCTATATCATACAGCTTCCAGAGAGAAAGCAGAAACACAGAATCTACAGTTTTAAAGCTATCAAGTTCTAGTAAAGACAAGAATTTTCTTCACTAAATATAGGCATATCATGAAGCAGAGGTAAATTTCATAGTGGTTTGAATATGAAAAGAAAAAAAAAATTGTAGAAAAAAAGACTTCCCCACTCAAAGTGACATCTATACAGCATGTTCAGAAGACAGCGATGCCAGGCTCTGTGGTTGATATGTTCCAGACCAGGCAGGACAGAATTTAACAATAAAACCTCAGGTGAAGCTAAACTTTTCTTGAGGTACAATTATGAAGATGCAAAAAGGTATTCTGAAAGAAGGTCCTAATCCACCTAATAAACTGGATTTAAGATCCAATATTCCAAAATGTTATAATGATTTCTATTTTAAAGTATTTTCTGAAGATATTTACTGATACTTGCTGTTCTACAGTAAGGTTATCTGGAACATGGACACAGGCGCTGATTTGTGCTTCTTATATTAGTTTCAGAAAAAGTGGTCCTGAAAATAACCTATCAATGACCAAAATATTTACATGAAGTAAAATAATCTAACAACACTCTCAGGTCTTCTGAATATTGAATGGCTATTAGAAGATTCCTTCTGATAAACTCCCTAGTTATTTCTAGTTATCATCATGATGATAATAAAACCAAATATACATAATTAAGACTAACCAACAGCCCCACCACCTCAAAATAAATAAATTCTGTCTTTCTTTGTGAGATCATTCTTCTTGCCTTTATTCAAAAACATTAGGTAACATAGAAAGTCTGCAAATTCAACACATGGTAAACTATAATGTGACATCAGATGGGATTAAGAGAGACACAGTAGGAAAAGTTTGAGGGAGTCACGCTCTCCGAGTAATAAATCAAAATGACTCACAAATAGAAATCCAGCTCTTAATCTATAAGCAAATTAGCTGGAGGAGCATAGGAGTGTGATTCTGAGAGTAGAATACCATATCTATCTACTTTAGAGGTCATAGCCTATGGATCTAAATACCTTGCTTTACCATGTCTTTTCATAGAAAAGTTGTGCTCAGAGATCCTGCTTGTCCCTTGCTGCAGGCAACGCTCTTTTCAGCAAAGAGTCAGAGACTGGCTCTCTCCCATGTGACATCACACGGGAGACATATTTTTGAAATTATATTTTTGAAATAAAGGTGATAGGACAGTCTAATCATGCCAAAGCCCATACTCAGGTGCAAAGTTCAAGTTGCCCAGTGAATCTGGATGCCAAGACTCAAAGGTAGGTTTGAACTTGTATATGCATTTGTGTATATATTTATACAAAAATGTGTATGCTCAGCTCAACAAGCTGAAGCTGTTAGTATTAAATAAAGATCTTTGGAATAGAATCAAAACTGGAAAGAAAAACAGCAAGCAGAGCAAAGAAATTTTCAGTTTTATATACTCAATACACTGTTGAAGGTGAATCACCAGAAATTTCTTTATATCTTCCTGTCTGACCAAAACTATGCAGTTTATTTCTCAGGTGATAAAGGTGTGGATCGGTGTGACTAATAGAAGGTACCTTGAAATCAAAAGTAGGAAAAGGAGACTCATCTTTGTTGCTTGTATGTAGCATATGCATAGGAAGCACGGAGACATCCAATCTTCTATTACTTGTCTCTGTCTGACCTCTAGACTGAAATGGTCTTTTCTGAATTTTAGCTCTTTAATTTTTTTTTTCCCTCCTTCATAAACTCTGTGCTTAAAATAGTTTAACAACTTAATAGATTATGAATTAAGAAATAATTGCCCATCACAAATATAATTGAAAAAGCATTATTAAAAATTATTTAAAAAAACTCTCATGATTTGTGTCTTGCATCAGAGTATTATCTTCAAAAATGAAGGCAGCAAGAGACCTTTTCTGACCAAACTGGGCATGCAAAACAGGTTCTGTATTTGAGATTCCTATATCTAATTCAGATCTAAACCTCAAATATCTTTCCAAACTCTCAGTTCATGTCAGTTGTCCAAAATAGGCTGTAATGGGCCTGAAAAAAATGAATATTTCCTTGAAAAAATACAGCCTTCATCAACTACACACACATTCCTACCTCTGTGCTGAATAGCAGTGCTGTATGGGAACAGAGTTACAATCTTTGGCCTATACAGTATTAAAGGTTGCTATAATTATAAAGACTCTTCATTCTTTCTGAGATTTTTTTTTTATTTGCAGAATCCATAACTTCTTGCATAATACTGTGATTTCAATCAGTTCAGGGCTCCTATGTCTGTCTCTTTCAAACACAATGTTACAAAAGGCATAATGCTTTTATTAAATGTGTATTCAAATCTCTTCTCACAGTGTAATTTTCTTCACAATAGATGAATATATGAGAACAATTTTTAGCCTTTCTTTAATTCTATAACGAATCTATAATAAATATTCTTTCAAGAGGTAACACCTACTGTCATTTTGCTGTCATATGAATAAATTAAAGCTACATTTATGTAGTAACTCTAGTGCTTCCTTTTCTAGTTGCCATTAATGGTGTTAGGAAGTCTTCATTAGATGCAAAAATAATTGTAACCTACTGAATATTGTTTTTTAATTGTAACAAACAGCTTCATGTATGAAGATTAAATTAAATGTTTGCAAATATTTCTGCCACAGCACCAATCCAACCAATCACTGTGCTAATGATAATGATTTTGATGACCCCATTGGTTTCATTTGTAGAAACACATGAATTTTTAAATTGCTTTTTTTTTTTTTCACCCAGCAAGGTTATAGACAGCCAGTCACTAATGTCAAATTAAGGTAAACAACAGAGTGGAAGTTTACACCATGGGCCAAGAATATATCCAGAGAGGAGAATATTCAGAGATTCACAGCTATGAGCTCTCTCTAGTGTTAGGCCACCAACAGAGCTGAGACAACTACTAGTCAGAACAACTAATCCTGCAGCTGCAAGGCATTTTTCTCTAGAAGACTTAGTCAGCCATCATCTTTCTGCAGTGCATTGTTGGCACTTGATTGTGAGCTAGTTCTGTAGTTGATCATATATCCTTTTTGATTTAGCTAATATAGAGAAAATTATGCTCTTCACAGTGGCCTGCTCCAAGAGAAGAAGCTGAACACCTTTGCATATCCAGTCACAAGTGACAAGGATTCTGGAGAGTCTGTTGTCTCTAGTGTTGGGAAGGAGAATAGAGAAGTAAGAGTTAAGGAGAAAGAGTTAAGGAGAGTAGCACTGAAATGATAATGATGAATAAGAAGTCAAAAGCATATGCAGGTAACCTTCGGCAGGTTGGAATTTATTCCCATCTCACATTGGAAAAGGCCATCATGGTTGTTGTGGAAGGGGGATGTTAGAGCTTTGTGGAGCGAGGAGTGATCCTTAATATCTCCAGATCATCAGGTGACTTCTTGGGTTGGTTAGCTAGGCAAATATGCTGATGGATGAAAGACAGACCTTATAACATCTGCAGAGGATACTGTCCTCAGGCAATTGATTCAGAAGGAGTAGATGTGGGAGAGAAAAAGTGAAATAAGGACCAAGTGTGAGGAAGCAGAGAAAAGTGAGAGGACTAGGACCTTTTCCCATCTTTTTTTTTTTTTTTTTTTTTTTTTTTTTTTTTTTTTTTTTTTTTTTTTTTTTTTTTTTTTTTTTTTGTAAGGCAGGATATCTACTCTGTATCTTTTTTCCATGTCACCTGCCCAGGCTGGTTGCAATGAAGAAGATCACTGGGAGCATTTGTTTTGAGTACATTTTGAGGCATTCCAGATGGGTCCAATAAGAGGGAATGGTATTTTACAGCTCTGGTCTCTCCACAGAGTGTACATGACTAGCCTTTCTCCTGTTTTCTAAATGCACTTTTACAAATGTGCTTTGGCCTAAGAAGAAGGAATAGAATAGATTTCATATAAATGCTGTCCTTTGTTTTTTAGTTCCCCAGTGGGACAGAGAATCACAGCATGTTAGCTGATTTCAAACTTTCCTCTTGTCCATGTCAGAGACCAAAGCGCTTTGTTTAAGGTTTGCAATGCGGTTTTGCACTTGAAAGTAATGAAGGATATTGTTCTTTGAGAAGGTCTTTAATATTGTTGATATCTTAAAATAGGAGAATAAAACTCAGTCACAAATTGTCACACTCCTTTTTGTAGTATTGCATTTTAGTTTAATCAACAGATCCCTTGAAAGGCTGTTAGATATTTTATATTCATTCATACCCAGGGAAAAAACATCTTAAAGAGTCTTAGTTACAGCAGTGAGATGTGATTAGGACTTATCCTACTTTTCCAGACACAATCTGTATTTCACCTTCTAGTCATTTATTTTAAGAAATTAATTTTCATTCTTATATATACTCAGTTCATATATCCTTCAATATTTTATTATTCCAAGGGGTTTTTTTTGTGCACATTTGTGTTTTCAAATGCAAAGAAAGTAATATGTTGCATTGATGATATTTTCTTTAAAATGTGGATGATATGATCCCCATCCTGTGAACTCTTAGAGCGTTACTTAAAGTTAAATTCATGCAAATTTTGGTTTATAAGTTCCTTAAGGCTGACAATTTTAAGTCCATATGCCTGCATGCCCTCTTATGATATATACAAATTATAACAGTTGTCATTTTTATTTACAATAAGACTTTCAGCCTGTCTTTTCTGTTGAGTTAGTGGAATTTTCAATTATGCATAATATATTTACTATATTTCACAAAGGCTTTGTTCATGAGTGAGAGCATGTGTCTTCATTCAAAATCATTCAATACCAGAAAGCAAGCTGTGATATAGACAAGGCTGGCTGAACTCAAAGACTGAGATGTATTCAGGAATCTCTTGCTTACTGAAAGTCAGAATTCTGAGAACAAAATAATGGGAGAGATCTCATCTCTACAGAAGTTATTGTTAGTTATTTCAGTGAATCCAGGGTTTCACATCATATCTTATTCTTCCCTGAGGATAAACAGATTCACCTCATCTTAAAAATTGAAGAATTTCTTCTTATTATGTAAATTAATAGGAAAGGGAGAGCACATATTCTCACTGTCTGCAGGCAGAGGAAAGTCAAAAGAGTATGAATTGTAGCTGTACTCCTTTTAAAAATTTATAAAACATCTGAAATACAAATAGGAACTAACACAACTTCTCATGCTCTTCAATAAAGGCACAGAAATGTAGTACCTGAAATAAATTCTTTAAAAGGCAAAGAATGGTTTATTTTCCTCATGGAAATAATCAGCTAGCACTCATACAAAAGTAAGAGGACCATGGGCCAAAACAAGTGAATAAGAAACTGTTTTCAGTGTATTAATGAGAATAAATATAAAGGATTTCTGTGAGGGATCTGTCAGTTTATGGTTTTGACTATAACCTTATTTTAGTTCAGAGACCCATACTATGATTGCTCTCCAATCTAAAAATAATGTATTTTTTACCTAAGAATAAGCTTTTTGTATTCAGGCACAATACACTGTCACACTGTGTGATATTGCTAATGATGTGCTATGCAAAACTGATGAGATACTGGCTACTTGCTGAAATGTAAAGTGACATTCTCTGCGTCTACCTTCAGCAGGAATAGACCTTGTAACATATGTCATGTAGTAACAATAATACAGCCAACTGACACCAATTAAAAAGTCACAAATGGTTGCTTTTCTCTAATGTTCAAAGGGCTCAAAGAGTTTAGATGTGTACATTAAGGATCAGATGCTCAGTTGCATATTCTACAAACTATGTTAAAAAAAAATCAGCATACAGATGGCTGTAACAATAACTACCAGGGAAAAGTGAAGGGTAAACTGTTGCAAAGTTTGACAGGTCATTGCATATGGAGGGTCTTCTCTTGCCATTGTCATTTGAACAGTCTCACAGTATTTTTATATTGTTTTGCAGGTAGTTTGAAGACAGGTTGGTATTCTGATTAATCCTGGGTTTGGAGGTAAGAAACCTGGGTTTGATATTTGGTTAGATATTTGATATTTCTGCACAAACTTCCACCAAGAATGTGGAATTCCTGAATTTTTCTTTGTAATAATTATGGATGTTGGTAGTTCCGTATCTAAAAAAGTGCTTGCAAGATACCAAGATACTATGGCAATTAAATTGCCACAAACATCCCATTAAAAAAAATCTAATTTTATTTTTTTTTTCTATTTTTTAATGGCCTTAAATGAAATGTAGTCAACAAAACATACAATCCTGAAGTCATGATACAGATTTTCTTTTCTGCTCCTATTTTATAGCACCAGAAAACAACTCTGGATAGATCCAGAAATTCAAGAACATAGGAAAAAATGTTTATATATGCTAAAATGCAAAGAAGAAAAAGAAGGATTAGGGATGTATTTAAAGGAATCGTCTGGGACCAAAGTCACTTTGTGGAAGGCTGTTGAAATTCTGTGGAGATAGCAGATGTTAATAGTCAATCTATACCCTGGGAATCAGAAATGGATGTAACTTTTGATAGAGATATCCATAAAATTAAAAGAGATAAACAATATTCTCAACAATTATGTCATAATGAGAGATTTTAATTCTTTAGGTATATGCTGGAGAACAACAGCAACTAGAAGGCAAGGAAACTTTATTCCTAGATGTGTTTAGATGACAAATTTCTTAATCAAGTATATCCCAGAAGTACTTCTTTTTTTTTTTTTAAGTAATTAATTATCACTGAGTTAACTAAAAAAAATTCAATTTAAATTAAAGAAAAAGTACAGAAGTAGGACATGAAGTAAGACTTGGGATTTCAGACAGATCTATTTTAAAATGAAGATTGAGTATTAAAGTCAGTTGGACTGAAGAGCTTTAATATGGATAATTTGCGCTCAAATATTTGAGTGCTGAAGCTTTTTCAAGTCAAAAGTATTAAAACTAACAATAATATCTGTGCCGGATAAATATACCTTGCAAGATGGGGCATGCTAGACATAGAGCTACCTCAAAACTCTATTAATAATAATCAAAGATCACAAAATAATGGAAATAAGTATGATCAGCAAAGAAGATAATGTCTTATAATCAGCGTGGATAGACTTTGACAGAAGACATGAAGTACCTGGACTCAGTCTTAAAAGTCTTAAAAAGGCTTTGCCCCTTCACTCCTAGATGAGGCTTTTCAAGGGTCTCTGTTACTCCAAGGTAGTCAGTCTCAGTTAGTCTCACTTCCTTCCTTCCTTCCTTCCTTCCTTCCTTCCTTCCTTCCTTCCTTCCTTCCTTCCTTCCTTCCTTCCCTCCCTCCCTCCTTCCTTCCTTCCTTCCTTCCTTCCTTCCTTCCTTCCTTCCTTCCTTCCTTCCTTCCTTCCTTCCTTCCTTCCTTCCTTCCTTCCTT
>PTEX01000015.1:3734556-3920007 GCA_003342815.1 Eudromia elegans | reverse complement strand
TTCTTTTCTTTTCTTTTCTTTTCTTTTCTTTTCTTTTCTTTTCTTTTCTTTTCTTTTCTTTTCTCTCTAACCTAAGGTTATTCAGGACCAATTTAACACAACCTTTTCTTGGACCGGTAGCTTTAGCCCATTTTACCTTAATTAGTTCTTTACTCTTTTGGATGTTTTCAGGAAAGGCAAATTGTCCCCACATCTTCTCTCTGCTTTTTTCCTTCTGTACATCTGCTGTAGTTTCTTTCAATCTGTTAATAAAGGTAAACAAAATTGTACCCATTACAAAGCTGTTCTGTTATGACTACTACCCTACTCCTGGGAAAGACCCCTTTCTTTATTAATTTGCCTTTTCATGGCACCATCACTGTGGTGGCTAGGTCACTGTCATACCATGATCCACAAGTACTTCAGGCAGCTTGTCATAATTTGATTTCCTCAGATGATTCCCAGATCTGCCTATCAATAAATCACCGATAATGCTAGCATGAGAGAAGACGTGCTTCAGATGGAAGATTATGTTGACTATTCCTAGTTAAGAAAATGGAAATAAATTGTCTTTACACTTACTACATTTTTTTTTTCAGAAAATAGGGGACACCAATAGATCATTAGGGCTCTCATGGTAGCAGGAGCAAATATGCTAAATTGTTTTCAGGTACAGCTTAAAGTCTCTGTAGAAGCTGATCAAAATATGATGTGTGTCTATGGCCAGAACCAGGAACAGACCCAGAATGTCCTCTCCCATTATATGTTCCTATCTGGTCCCATCTTAGCATCATTATTTTTGTAATTAGATTTTTTTCCTTATTCCTCTAATAAAAGCAATTTTCATTTTTCATCTCCTTCCCCTTTAGTCTTTGGTTTAATTTATAAAATATAGAGAAGTTGACTTTCCATCTTTCTCTTTTTCTTTATTTGTTTTTGTTTTTCTGACAGGAAAAGGCCAATCCTACTGTTGATGCATTGTTTCTATTCATCTTCTTGACTGCATGGCTCATTTTTAACCTACAATTTTGAAAAGACAATGAGACTTTCAGGTTTGAACCCTGATAAAAAGCATGACACAGAGGGAAAAGGATAAAATGCCTAGAAAATTAAGACTTATGGCAATGTAATGACCCAAGAAGAAAGCACTCTCACTATAGAGAATTCCCAATAGTAAATTTGGAAATCTCATTACAAGCAGATCTTCTGTTACTTCAAGAATGGTCTCAAATACAATTCTCCTGCATTTATGTGTAATAATAAGAAGCTCTATCTGATGATTAAGCCCTAACTCTTGAATTTCTGCAATTCAGGATATTTTGTAGAAAAAAAAATTAAGAGTGCAGTATGCCAATTAAATCTCCCAGAAGACTGGATTACTACAGTCTGGTTTGATCGTAGACTTGTTTTGTATTTGTCAGAGTAATAAATAGCAGAAAGAGACATCATATTACTTTTTGTTCAAATTCAGCTCTTAATGTTTCACTTGGAAATCCAATATTGGCTATCTTATTTACTTAGGGACGAGCAGACAGCAAGAAAGAGGGTTGTTCAAAATGGCTCAACAGCTGGTCTTCCTTTTCCTTTCTAATAAAAATGAAGGGGAAAAAAAAAGAACAGGAATTGAAACAAGGCATTATAATCATATTTTAAGCAATACAATCCGTTTTGCAAATGTTACCTTTTCCAGTAACTGAAACTAGTTGCCATGCCTTGTTTTTATCTCTCTAAGGCTCCTGGACTCACTACTTAGCTGGTAGAAAATCAGAAGACAAAAGTCCTGCTTGATATAAAATATTTAAGGGGAAAAATGGATGCTGAGTGAATGGTTGAGCAATTCAAAACAGTCCTCAAAGATGCTAGGAAAATATAGAGTATTTTTTCTTAAACTATTGCTGTTCATGCACTGTATTAGTAATTAAAAAAAATACTCTACATAAATATTACTCAGATATATTTAATAGCTTCTTTATTATTTTCCCACACATATTTTTTTCTGCTAAAGTGTATCTTAATACAACTATAAAAATGTTATTGCTCTTTCTAAAAGATTTCTGCCAACCAGCCTGTAATTTCATAGGATTAATTTTGGGTAAAGGAAAAGCTACCACTCTCTGATTGTTTCTCTTGGGTGCAGATGTCACCCTTCCTTTAAGTTAATAATTTCATAACCGGTGATATGGCTGATTTACTCATAAAAATAAAGACACTCTGGTCCTGTGTGTTATTTATCATTTGGTTTCACAAAGAGAGCACATTTTGATGTACAAATCCATTCTCAAAGAAATCTGATTCCTTTCTAATCCATAGCATATTTTGATCTTTACTGGGTAATGAAGTCTTCATTTTTATGTGTAAAAAAAATCTCATGTATAATACAAACAACATTATCTCTAAAACTGTGATACATCATCATACATGCAAAACCAAAGCCTTGGGTAAGACAGCTTGGCAAGTTAGATGAACCACTTCAATTTTCCATCAATCAAATTATAGTTTATTGTTCAGCTGAACTACCTCAGGCAACACAAATCTAAAAACTGTCATTTTGGAAACATTACATTTTTTTTCTGTCACATTATAAACCAAGGCATGGCCATAAAAAAAAATGTCATACCATTACTGACTGTAATATTCCTTAATTTAAGAACAGCTAATTCAACTGTAGTTTATGCAGTGTTCCTAGTATTTGGAGCTTATAGCAGTGTTCTGTGATAGTAATCTTATCAAGACCCATTAGTACATTTATTATTTTTTAAATAATGTAGATTTTAGAAAATGCAGTTAAGAATAGAAAATGCTGTTTATAACAGCATTTTAATGCCCACATTAGAAATAAGGTTTACATTTCAGAATCATTGAATATTTCAATTATTTGGTTTCTCTGAGCTCTAAATTGTAGGGAATTTAATTAAACTTTAGGCTTCTAAAGCATATTTTTGATAAAAGTATGAGCTATCCTTCTCTCAACAAGGACAGTCACCTATATATAAGGCTCAAAGTTAAAGATCAATCTAGGAAACATGTCTGTTTGTATTCTGTCAACCCAAGTGCACATATGTCCTTTATGATGGTTAGGCTATGAAATTCCTCTAACATTGAAGACCAATTAGGTGATGTTAGTATATTTTAAATGTTCTGCTTACAACTTATCCTAAATTTCTGAATGATAACTTTAGACTATTTTTTTGTCAACTAACATGCATATATCACTTAATGGAAGAACAAAGGGTGTGAATAACAAATAGGCAAGTGTATATTTCTTCCCTAGTCAAAATATAAACTAGGGATAGTGAACAGAGTCTTATTAACATGAGTATACTTCACTTTCCCACCATATGCTTAAAAATGTAATCATGTTACCCGAGGAACATGTAAACCCAGTTAAGATGTCCTCTTCAAATATTACATGATGAAATTTAAAGATAACTGAAGTGCTGTAGGAATATATGTTGCACTACAAAGATGTATCATGAAGATACCTGTCCATCCTTAACTGACTACCAGATAAAAGAAAAACCTGCTAAAGGAATAGATTTACTGTGCAGTGAGGCAATGAATTTAAGAGGTCTTTGCTGAATAAAAAAATAGTTCCATTGGTTGATCTGTGCCATGTTCTTGAATGTTCAAGCTCAGACTTATTAACTGAGCTTTTATGTGTATTTATGCATCATTTATTTTTGAAAAGTCAGGAATTTTTCACTGCAACAATAACTTATGTGCTGAAGTCATATAAAATTCCTGTTGTTTGTATTTACCAAATCTATTCTAAGCAAGGCTTACTCAAATATACACCTTGGGTACATGAAAAAATAGGAGATCCAACAGACTGGCAGTGCAATTTAATCATGGCATTTCTGTGTCCTTTTTTTCTTTAATTGAATTTACCTATTATATGGATGTTGTAAATTTAAATGAGGAAGAAATTTATTCTCTTGTGATATTCATAAATGCTGTATTTCTTTTCAGATCCATTTTTTTTTCTAACAGTTCAACATACTGCAAAAGTTATGAGTGACAGTACATAGAAATAAGAGAAGAGTAAGATCCTTTGAGTTTTTGTCCTGATAAAAAGGTCAGGCTAAAGCTCAGAAGTGTCCTAGAGTTTTCATGGAAACAGAAATTCCAGTCCTAAATTTTCATAGCATATTAGTTTTTTAGTCACCTTATTCTTTATTCCTCCAAGTGTCACATTGCTGAATATCTTACACAGCAGCTTGAAAAGGTAGGCATCAAACATTCTTTTTCTAAGTAACAAACCTTTTCCTTCCAATGTTATGCTTTTCTAAAAGTTCATTTTCTGATTTACACTATTTTTTTTTTCATCCTGAAGGAAATTATTTTTTCTTGGAACTGAAAGTGGTCCCCTAAGCACTTTGCTCTCTCAGACTGCTTTTACATCAAAAGGAAGGCTGAGAATCCAGTGATCTTCATCCACAGGGTAGGCAGAAAAGTAGGAAGACAGTGTCATAAAAAGTTACAATAAAAAGAAATGACTGACCCATCTAAGACACAACAATTTGAGTTAAAGCTTTTTCCTCTCAAGTGCAAACACAGCTTTTGTGACTCATCCACTGACTCATGATTATATGTATATTTTCATTATGGCAATAAAAAATCTTGTTTTATCTTGTTTTGACAGAATTTGGATTTCCCTGCTGTGATACTAACTGTTGGTGGTAGAAGTATTCAAATCTTGGGAATATTGAGCCTTGCAATAAAATTCAGGGTGTTTCCTAGATATGGCATAGTTAACTTCAAAGTCTACATTATGATTATGCTTAGAATGTGACTTAGACAAAATAAAGCACTTCTGAGTGAAGAATGATGCACTATTCTAAATGCAACTTTTTTGTCCTTAGTTAATATACAAATTGGTGTCCTTCCAAATTCTAGATCTTAATCTTGTAGTATGAGTTGGTTTAGTCCCCAGATTATTCCACTTTTGAACACATGTAAACTCTTGCTGTTTAAAATATGAATAGAACCTAGTGAGTCACAGCCCCATTTTGCCTAGTTATGTTTAGCATTGTATATGAGGACTTCAATTGTAAGAATTATGTGCAAAGCTTAAGAAACTGAGTACGGAAGTAAAAATTTTTACATTTTCAGACACATCTGCTTCAGATCCTTTAAACTGTAGCTTCCAAACAGTATGCTAAAAGGGACATCCTTCCTTCTAGTTCATAACCACATACAGCTTCCAAGCTACTTTTTCTCATCGTTGAGTGACACTAATCAACTAACTTCTATGGTATTATCATCAGCTTTAGGCTTCTTTTCTTTGGGAAGCATATTCAGTCAACTTAAATTTGATTTTTTTTCCCTTCCTTGAAAAAATTTTTTCACCTCTATCTATAGCTAGGCTTTTTCCCGTTAAGTCTATCTTTGCCCATGAATTCCTATGGTAGACTGAGGACATATATATATATATATGATCCAAACTTCATATATTTAAATTTCAATTACTTCCCTTGGAAAGAAGGAGTTACAGGCCCTGCTTTCAAACAATGATATGCATTCTTCAGTCAATGAATAGAATATCTAAGTAAAATTAGAGGCAAAAACCAGAATCGAGCTCTCCTTGAACCAAGCACTTGAACCAAGAGATTTCTCTTTCCTACCAGCCCAAAGTTTAACTATCTCATTTTAACTCTGTTTCTACAATGCCTGGCAATATACTACATAGTCCAAGATGAAAAAAATGCTGTGATACTTTGCATTGCTTTTTACTGACTCTCACAGGCTGAGTCTGTCTGATAATTCTAAAGGGAGCTGGATCACCTTTCTAGGGCAAAATACTTCATTTTAAAGCATTGTTTCTAAAGAAGGATGTTTAGATTGGGTCTTTGTATTCACTGTGCAACAAGTTACACTTAAGTCTACATCTCCACTATTGTTCCTGGTTATCTAGTTGCCTGGTTATCTAGTTGTCTAGAAATGTCTGCATTTTTAACTAATCTTATTCTTTGGTTAATCACCTTCCACTAAAGAAGTTATGGACTGTATAATGATAGCATATATATATATATATTTCTACAGTCTATACTTTATATACACATATATACACATACATTCATTCCTACACACATACATACATTCCTACAGTCTATATATGCATACACACACATATGTATAAATACACACACATATACCCATATATACATGTATGTGTGTGTGTGTATATCCAGATCCATATATCCATATGAGGACAGAATGTGGCTCAGACATTTTCACCATAAAGAGATTTTAGTATTTGTACATCTGGAAAAAATGAAAATATGGATGGTCTCTTGATGGCTCATGGACAGGTTTCATTTATGAAGCTATTAGAATTGCATGATCTCATTACAGAATCTCCTATCAATTTATAACTAGAGAAAAAAAATCAATAAATAGCAATTTATTCAATTTTTCATTAAGCCGATGTGTTGGTATAGCAATATGGCAGATCCTCAGGCATTAAATGTTGCCTATGGCTTGCCCTTCTGACATCCTTTTTATGCTTTGTCACATTTCTAGGGTAGTTTCAAAGAAGAGGATCAAATGAGAAATGAATATGGTTTTCAACAAAGCAATCGTTTCAAAATATCAAAATTCCCTTTCCTTCTGTTCAGATACCTATCCACTTAGTACTGCATTTGCAAATTCAGTTCACAGAATTTTAAAAGTGAGAAAATAATTACTTTTGACACTATTGTTATATTAGAGTGATTGGATCATTAGAGAGCATTCTAGGAAATTTTTCCAAATCTGAGTCTGAGCATATCTGCTACAAAATAAAAGTCGTACAGCACTACAGACAAAGCTTAATCAAAGTAATGCTTTCTTTTAAGAAAACAGGGAAAAAAGTGAGAAAAGTTTAAACAAATACATGCAAAGAACTAAAAAGTACTTTGATACTATTTCTTTCTAGAATCAAAATGTGCCCTCTTCACGGGGGATGAATTTGTAGCTCAGTATCTCTGTGCTACTGAAAGTGCTAATCCTATACTAATGATAATTATGGAGTTGACCGTACCAATGATGAAATCTTATACCTTTTTCATTTGTTAGGACTTGCAGTCCTGTTTTTAACGTGTGACATGCAAAATAAATTTCCATGAAATACCAAAGAACATAAAGACTAGAAGCCAGAAAATAAGTAGTAGACTTTGAAAATATATCATATTGTGGGAAAATGACCTAAATGTTCCAGTTTTTATGAGGGTGCTTGCTCCCCTTCTGACCTCTTTTCCAGATTTGTATTTGGAACTAGAAGAATATATTTCCCCTTTTGGAAATCTCTTTAAAAAGACCTGTGGACAACATGTGTTGGATCAAAAGTTTCAGAACTTAAAGTCTTTCAAAGCTCTTTTTTTTTTTTTTTTTTTTTGATATTGCAGTTCTTTTCATTACAAGTCATTTTGATGATGGTTGAGTGAACTGCTCATATAAAAAAAATGTGAACCTGCCCAAAGTTCATTGGTTAAAAAATCTGAACTAAACTGAATCATATTTTTTTTATGGTATTTCTGTGTTTCTGTTTCAGATGCTCAGAAACACCAACGATTCGTATTTTTTTTTAATCTTTGTACATTTTTGTCTTGGATATGAAGACATTCTTTTTACTGTAAAATAATTAGTCTGATGCTTACATATGCTTAATAGACAAAAAGTGAATCACCCAAGCCACCATAGCTAATTGTGTTGTGCGTGGCTTATATTATCATGAGCTTTTCTTTTTTTTTTTTTTTTAGTTGAGGGCAAGCTCAACTTTCAAAGCTTTAATATGTTTCTGTCTCCATACAGAAAAAAACCACACACAAATAAATAAATATTTATATATGTATATAATATGATATCAGATATAGTGGAGAATATCCGTTCTTATAAAAGATGAGTATGTCCAGGTTCTGGGCTCCCCAGTACAGGAGGGATGTGGAGCTGCTAGAGAGAGTCCAGCGCAGGGCTAAAAAGATGATTAAGATCCTGGAACATCTGCCCTATGAGCAAAGGCTGAGAGAGCTGGGCCTCTTCAGCCTGGAGAAGAGAAGACTGAGAGAGGACCTGATTCATATATATAAATACTTCAAGAGAGGGAGTGAGGAGGATGAGGCTGGCCTCTTTTCAATGGTGGCCAGCGATAGGACTAGAGGAAATGGCCGCAAATTGAGGCACCAAAAGTTCCACAGGAACTTGCGAAGGAATTTCTTAACAGTGAGAGTTACAGAGCCCTGGAACAGGCTGCCCAGAGAGGTGGTGGAGTCTCCTTCTCTGGAGATCTTCCAAACCCGCTTGGACACCATCTTGTGCCATGTGCTCTAGGAGACCCTGCGTGTGCAGGGGGGGTTGGACTAGATGACCTCTAGAGGTCCCTTCCAACCTTAAGCATTCTATGATTCTATACCAGCATAGCAATTGGCATTGCCAGTAAAATCAAACAACTGAGATAGAATGGTTATGATAAAAGGTTATGATATGATAAATGATATGATAAATGGTTATGATAAAAGTCTTCAAATCCATAAAAGATTGTTAAAAGACTGTTATAAAAAAGTGATCAGTTAATTTTCAAAAATTACATTTTACCTCAGTGTAAGAGAAGTGGTAATCTATGTATTTGCCACAGGGAAAAAAAAAAAAGTTTTAAGTCATGGAAATATTTTTGACTAAAAACACAGTACTGGAACAAGTTACTCGGTGAAATTAAAGAAGTTCTAGCAATGGATTTTTTTAAGAACATGTTAGACAAGTGTCTATCAGTAACACTCTGTGTATAATTGATCTCTTACAGAGCAGCAGGATAGATTAGATGACCTCTTAAGGTCCCTACCAACACAACATCCCTGTGAAGTTCTGATTGAAAGGAGTCCAATACAAATATTTCTCAGACTTTTTTTCTTGTTCACATAGTTGGTTACTTTATGCTTCTGTGAAAGAGCACTGAACTGGAAGGAACTGACAGCAAATGTTTTAATTTAGCAGTTTGGGGGAAAAATATTTGTGCTTATTTTGATGTCTGTTACTGGCAGAAAATATAAATGAAAAGCTGCCAAAAATCTCTTTGAGACAACTTCAGCCAAGTAATTCTCAGCACTTTCAATATGAGACATATGACTCTTTCTGTAGCCAACCTCTGAGCGCTTTTTGGTATATTTTGCATTAGCCACCCAGAAAATCTGTTTTGATATATGTATGCACAAAGAGAGAGATGCACACATGCACACGCACACATTCTGATTGCCTTTGTATTGCAGAGTCAAACAGAAACAGGATTTACCTTCTGTTTTATCATGTAAGTGAAAAGATTTTCATTTAAGACCAGTTGCAAAGGCCTAGGATTAAGACAGTTGTCATATATTTTTATCATGCTTATTAAACTTCTTTATTAAATAATATGTGATTTGTATACATCATTACAGATTATAGTTAAACTGCATTCCTCCTACTTGCATAATTACGTTAGGCATTGTTTTAAGATGGCAGGACATCTCTTTAGTGAAGAAATGTCAGCCAAGTGGTAGCAGAAAAGCTGAAAATTTCCTTTCCTCATATTGTTTTTCTCAGCATAAAATCTGCCAGTGGACTAAAGACTTGGCAGTCAAAGATTTAGAATATACAGTGATTTCAAGCATGTTATTTCCATCTCTTCTGTTGGTGTAGTGGTGAAAACAGTCAGATTGAGAGGGGACCTGCACTCTCCAAAATGAAAATGTAAGATTCCTCATCACCTTATATTTATCAAGAAGAAGAATCTGCAGCACATACTTAATAGCCGGGAAGAATATAGCCATGAATACTTGTTTGGATATCTGCAATAGCCACACTGATGGACTTCCCGGTCCTGGATAAGATCAAGAACATTCAAATGCTGAATGGATGTGATTTGAAGGTAAAAATTGTGACAAATCTGGAAAAGCCCAAGGATATTTGAAACCTGTATAAAAAAACTAATACAAGGACTGAAAGAAAACTGAACCACAAGCTTTCTGACTCTGTTTTCCAGCCGATAAGATCAACATTGCCAAAATAGAAAAGAGTTTGAAAATGACAATTCTTTTGAGCGTCGGTTATTAAGAAATATGATGCCACTGACTGTGGCAGGAAAACAGGTATATATATATATAGCTTTTTATTTATTTATTTATTTTTCTTTCCCTAGGGCCTTAGGATGCCAGGAATTGATCCAAGTTACTTAAAGTATTACAGTAATGCCTTAATCACTTGCTCTCTTTCTCTTTTCCTACCTTCCTCAGCACTGAAAACAAGGGTAGACATAACGTGATTTTCTCCCGAGAACCTCACAAAATCATTTTAAGGATATTTTTACATACCTATTTTCTCTCTATATATATTTTGATTATGCTTGATTGCTCACTCTGCTTCTGCTTTTAAAGGGGATATTTTTCTTTCTGCCTAATGCTTTTGCAAAATTGTAACTTCATGAGCATGCAGTTAACCTGTCTTTGTATATCTGCCAGTTTTGATTAACACTTCCCACTTCAAATGTCTGTTTACAGTCAGTGATGCCAACAGCTATGTTACAGTTTGGAAACTGACCCTTCCAAGTTTCAAGTTTAAGCTAGTCAGTACCATAATGTATTTGCTCTGAAGAAATGAAACTAAATAAGAAATAGCCTTACTATTTGAGATCCTAATGACTTTTAGAACATCCGTTAATCTTTTTTTTTCATTCTATGAATGGGAATAAAATAATATTTAAAGTATCACAATGTCAAGCATGATATTATTATATACTGGATACAAATTGAAATAGTTCAGGTAATCGGTAGGCAACTTTTATACTCTGTACAATTAGCTTTGAAATAGTCTTAGAATCTTTTGATTCTGCAAGTTGTGCCAGAAACAGTGAGAATAAAGTACACCAAGATTGGAATATTTGGGAACAGGCATTTCTAAGAAAACATCACCACCATAGTTCTCATGCTAAATTTATTCCTAGTATGCTTAGAATATGAAAATGAAAAGCTTTACTTTGAAAGACTACTCTTAGCACAGTAAGAATTATAAATATGGACAAATTTCAGAATGTTTCGTAAACTGAAAACTGAATCTAGGAGTTGCAGTCAGATATTTTCATTGCTTCATATTTCTGGCATATTTCTGATTCAACTTAGAAATGGATTTCAGAAAAGGATATTCAAGTAGAGAAAAATAGTTAGATGATTCAGTCAGGTGTAGATAAAAAGGAGATTGTTTTTAATAGGAAAAAGCATGCTGTCTTTCAGTGCTGTTTAACACTGGGCTCTTCTCCAACCCTAGTTACTGTCGTATACTACTAGCTGCCTATAGAAGCAGCCAGAAAACTAATTGCTAAACTACAAAAATACAGGGAATGAGTACTCAGTACATTTTACCTAAGTGGTGAATGATTCTTACTGTGATATATCTACATCTATCTCCAGTTGTTTGTAAGGTCTACAATTAATTCCCCCTCTCACCTCCTTTTCTCTTCTCCCTCCTAAGTAATTTCTATGAATAAAGATCTATCACATTTAACAATAATAAGTATGCCTGCTAACATGTGGCATGGTATCACATCTTTCTCTCCTGCCTATACTTGATTTTTTTCTTTATTTACTTATTATGTAAAATCTACTACATATTTTGGGAAGCAATTTTGACAGATGCTGTAAAAAACAATGCTGATGTTCTTTGATTAAATATATTCTTTAGAAAGGTTAGCTAAACTCATAGTTTTATAGGCTATATAATCAAGGTCATCTTATTGCATATAGCCATATATGCAAAAATAGATACCTACTGTAGGATGTTTTGGGGCATTTCCGTCCTTAAGAGCTTTGTGGGGAAAAAAAAAAAGATCTTACATCCTTGTTTTGATGGACCAGAGTTAGACTTGAGACTTGTGAATTCTGGATTTGAGAGGTCATCAACAATCAGTAGCAATGACAAGATTATACAGAGATATGACCAAATACAAACCAAATACAGATTTACAAATCCTTATCAAGACTTAAACTGACATTAGTGCGAATAAGAAGCCAACACAGTCTTTAGAAAAGTCAAAAGTAGTGGTCTGACTAATAAGCTGCCTTGCTGACCAAGAATACCATATATATAAAGATAGATAGATAGATAGATAGATAGATAGATAGATAGATAGATAGATAAATGTCACACTTCAAAGAATCAGGAGGGTGTCTTCAACAATTCAGCAATTGGTTTTTGACCCTTCTGACTCAAGTAAGCTTTCAGGATTCCTGCCTGTGGTTTCTTTTATAAATGATTTGAAGATAAAAAGAGAATATTTTTTCTTCTTTTGTATGAAAAAGAATCCTCCCCTTTTTCTATTGGCTATAATGTTGCTCAAGCCAGCTTTCTCTAGTACTACCCCGTATGAGCAGGAACATATAATTTTTCAACTATGATTCTTAGTATTGCTTTTTCTGCTAAATTATCAACCTGGGTAATAGAAATCATGTTTAGCATTGCCCATGAGTATATATTTGTATAGACTGTAAAATTAACTTTAAACCTTTTTTTTTCACTATTGAATAATTTCAGTGTGAATGATATTCCATTTTTAAAGAAATGTGTTTTTCCATCTAAAATGGGACAATGATTTCAGTTAATACTTTCCAAAGGTAAGAAATATTGGGGACACTGCAATTTTTCACAGCTTGGAGAAAAGCCTGATTAGAAAGCCCTGTGACTTTGGTCCCTTAAAAATGAGAACTGCCAGTCCTAAAATATACCTTATTTCTGTTCAGCTTCAAAATCTTGAACTTGATTCACAAAACAAATGAGTTTTATTGAAGTGCAAATGAAAGCAAAACTTAAGAATCACAAGACATTTACTCTAAATTTTAGAGATAATAAACATGCAAAATGATTTTTCTGAGTATAACCTATATGGTGCTGAGGTCAGAGGAATCCAACATGCTTAAGATATTTAGCACTTTACAGAAATATATATCTGGAAGTGTCCTGGTGTGGAATTAGTCTTAGATTAAACTATAAACTTAGTTCATAAATTATAAAGAAATACAAATAAGAAAAAACAGACCTTTCATTCATATGGTAAAGGATGATTGAGCAGAAGATTGAAAGTCATGGCTAAGGCAAAATGATAGGATGTTTTACCACCAGAGTGCTGGAATTTTTTTTTCCCCACAATTGCACATGTTTCACCTTTCCCTTCCCCTAGCCTTTCATTTCTGGTCAACAGCTTCCCCATAACCTACATTCCTAGTTTTTGGGCTTGAAAATTGTCAAGAAGGCTCTAGAAGACCTCACAGTATGATGCTGGTTAATTTTGATGATGTTTCTATTGTAGTTCCAAAATTCACCAGGGGTTTCCCAGATGCAGGTAAATTCAGAGTGGAATTTCCTGTCTGGATAGGGCATAGATACACTCTTCAGCCTAGCTACAGTCCACTATATTAGAGATGAAGAGAACTGATCTATCTGGACCTTCCTTGCCCTCTCTCTTTTGATACTTTCTTTATAGCTTATAAGGAGTACAGTGTTTTGGAAAGAGAAAATTTATTTTAAAGTCATTTCATTTGTTAGAGAATTCATTATGAAAAAAATTAATTTTACTGGAAGGATAAACAAGCACTAATCTACAATGGTAAATTGTTATGTTAACTATTAATCAAAAAATATTTGAGTAGGATCAACAAACTTTAAGTTGCATACGGCTCCATAAACATGCCTCAGAATATTTCAAATGTGCAAAGTATCATCTCCTATTCAGGGTTTATGACTGCACCATGGAACAGAGCAGGCAACTTTAGTGCATTGTAGTAAGAGCAAATACAGCTCACAAAGTAGTCCACAGAAAAACTCCCACTTACATTACTGAGAGCAGAAGCAGGCAGCCCTAAATTAGTAATAGCTGATGTGTCACTAGATTTATCTTCTGCAGCCTCGGACCACTTCTATGTGGCATGATTCATTGAAGTTTCCAACATAAATTATGGATTCAGGAGAAACTGGTAGTTAGACATTGCAACTTGCAATGGCTGGAATTTGTGTTCTGCTTCTTGTTCCTTTTGTTAAGTAGGGACAACAGGTTAACAGTAAAAATACTGTTTAATTTCCCATCTCGTTATACATATTTTATCCAGCATTCCCTCTTCCAGTAACAGTCACTCTTTTCTCCTGTATCTCCATGCTATAACAAATCAAAAATCGTAATCTAGATCTTCCTTTCTTCAATCTTGTCCTGCAGTAAGTTGCTGAGTTTTGTTACCCAAATGTTGAATTCAGCACCGGAGATGGCCAAGTTCAGTGCACAATAAAGTGATTTTCATGTTGCTGAGTGCTGACTCCCTATATCAATAACTAAGCATGGGTTAGTGTGGTTTTCAGAGACCTGACTTGCATTAGAATCTGTTCTTGTTAAGTAAAATTTTGAATGAAGTTCAAAGCACAATTAATGATCAGGGAATTCTGCCAGAAGCAGTAACTAGCTGAAGGAGACCATGCTGATTATGCATAAACAACCGCACTGGAAAGCTCATCTATTGTCCAAAATGCATTTCTATTATTATTTATGCTATGATACTGATCTGAACAGCAGTCTTAGTTTGCTAGATGCTGTACAAACACAAATTACAGGATTACAGTGTAATTTAAAAGAAGATGCAATAAGAAACAAATCACAGAAAGATATCTCAGGTCTGAGGAAATTTTGTGCATATCTGGTTTATTTATTGTCTAACATTATTTATATTCCTTACAATTTTAGCCTTATGTATTAAAGGATGTCTTGAAGCTGAGAATGGTGAGCAAACAACCTTCTGCCTCAGTCCTAACAATGAAATTAAAAGCTTTGCCCTGTAAAAGCTCTTGGTATTGAAATTGTATTTTATACAGGAAAAGATTAACTTTCTGGCTGGTCTACCAAAGTAGGGCCTGTGACACATTGCAATGGGTTACATTTTCTCAGTCTTTTGCGAAACTGGAAAATCTTGTATAAAATCTACAATTATTAATTGTAAGGTGCAGCACGATTGGTGATCTGCAAATAATGGTGTATCAAAATACAGAGCACTGAATGAACTGCAGAGCAGGAGAAAATACACAAGCTTTTGCTTGGAAAAGACAGGTTTTAGAACTATTTATAAGAATCCATTCCCCAAACTAAGCCTATTATTTCTGCTCCTACTTGTTTTTTGGATATTATCCTAGTTGCTTCCTTTTCAAAACAAAAACATTTCCATTATGTCTAGGAAACCTAAACATATAAGTGAAATGATTTATTGGTTATATTAGGCAAACAGTTAATTCATCTAAAATTGCTATTACGTGCATAAAGCAATCAGAAAAAAAAGAACAAAACAAAAAGGAAAGCAACAGCAAAAATCTTATTTGTGACAGTATCTTCCTGTAATTACAGAGACCTGACAACATGATTCCAAGATGAAATCTATACCAGTCCTTCCAGGTGCAACCAAGCCAACTAAGTTCCAACATAGCCCCTGCATTTTACCTATCACAAAGTAATCTTCTACCTTCTACCAGAAGAATAAATATAAAGATAATGATTTCCATTTACATTGCTAAGGTCAGCAGGTCTGACCCTTAAAATATACAGTTCTGTATATATATATGAGTTCTGTTCCTGAATCTTTAGAAGTGCAATGAACCAGCCTGAAATGTTGTAAGAGGCCTTGAACTTCCCCTCTGAAGCATCTGCATGCTGTCCCTAGGCTGACTGTGCTGCACCCTGTCCAGGGACGGTGAATACCCATCTTACTCAACGTTTTCATTATGAATAGTGCGCAGTTTCTTATTCAACGACACAGTACACATAAAAGGCCAGGGAATGGAGTGCAGTTGCTCCTGGGAAATGTTAGCTTCATACTTTGCTTTAGGCTTCATACTTTCCTATAGCACCCTTTCTCTGGGTGCTGTAATCAGAGGCAAGTCAAGAAGTTGAAGAATTTTGTACAGGGAAAAATATTCAGGAATTAAGTTTTAAACAGATACACTTTGGTGAATGACTGTTGTGAAAGTATGTCTCTGTCCAACAAAAACTTTAAGGTGTATTAATCTGTTGTTCTCTTTGTGTTTGAAATTTAAATATCAAAGGTCCTTTTCTGTTGGATCTTCTTTTTTTAGAAAGCCAGTGATATTGTTATGTTTTCCTCTCTCAGAAAAAAAAAATATTAGTTTTTCCAAAGGTGAATTTCCAAAATAATTAATAGCAGATACATATGATAAATCTTTAGTATTAATTCAGCAAGATGATGTGCATGTGGAAGTGAAATATTGACACATATCATTAGCTACTCCCTTTCCCTTCTATGTTAAGGACCATTTGGAAATATATCCCAGAACACTCTTTCAAGGAAATGAGGTATCATAGTCCTTGCTTTCTCCCAGAGTAAAGGAATCAAGTTCTAAGGCTTCTCAAGACTAGCAAACAAACAATGGTGTATGATATGCTTCACCTGACACAGATTACCATTCTACACGAGTATATCATCTTCCCGACTTGTGAGCACTGCGCCTTACAAGACATTCTCTGCATAATCAATTATCCTATTACTGGGTAAAAATAAAAGAAGAGCAAATATAAACAACATTAAGATTCTGCATAATTTTACAGAAAAAAGAACTGTTGCTGCTTTTCCAGCCAACATCATAGCTAATAATTACACAGTATCATTTTATTGGGCTTAGTCATTACCTTGCACTTGCTTTTCAGTGGATTAAACTAAATTGATTGTCATAGCTTTAAGTTTTTAAATGCAGTCCCTCAATTTGCTTCTGAATGACAGGAAAGAATCCCAGGATTTTTCTTCATTATAATAACTATTTGACATAAAAAAAAATGTTATAAGCAAAAAATGTTATATATAGACTGCAGCATATCTGGCAAACTATTTGATATATTGGTCTTATGCGCAGAGAGTGGGGGAATGGAGAAGGAATACACTGGAAAAATCACCTGCATATGTAGAAAATCTCTCCTAGTTCAATACCAGTCCTGAGTTCTTTCCAAATAACTTAGCTGGAATCTTGAAGACAACTACTTCAAAATGTCTCCAATCTCCAGTCCTCTGCTTTATCAGATATGTAGCACCATAAAGGTACCACACCATAAGTAAGACTTCTAGTGATCCTATATGTCTCTGGAAGATTGTTTATAAGTGAAACAAAACTCCAAATCTGTGGACAACAACGTGATTCTCGGAGCATCCCTAGCACCTGTTGACTGAGTACGTTTCCACTGCTTATGAAATAATATAATCCATGCTCACTGAAAGTTTCCAAAGCTCAAGTGCAGATTACTTTCAATAACAAAGTTTAAAATAAGAATGATAAAATAAATCTTCACTTTTGCAATTATTAATTCTGAAAAAAGACTCTCTCTATATATATAGGTATATATATATACCTATATCTCTATAGACCTATATAGAGAGATATACCTATATATATATAGAGAGAGAGAGAATGGAAGAATTCTTAGGGAAATGTATAGCTAGGATAACCTCCAATAAAACAAATGCTGGCTAAGCAAAAGATCCGATGTCCAATACTGGAAGAGAAGGGACAGTTTTGTTCTCACACACAATGCTGTAAATCAGAAGATAGTCTAAACAAGTCAAAGTGGAGAGCAGCTGATGGAATATAGCCCCAGCCTTTTAATGGAAACATACATGCATATGTTATCATTACTACAATTAAAATGGTGTATCATGTTATGCAGCAGGTAGGTTTGTTGCTATTTCACATGTTGTGCTTTGGACACCATTTGTCGTGAAATCAAACCTCCAGCTGATACAAGAGACATGCTTACTTTTACAATAATACTCGTCGATTTGCTTAAAGAAGCATTTCACAAGGTCCCTAGACACAAGAGTTTATACCTTAGTCATATATTATACTATATATTCAGCTAAAATGCTTATTATTTGTGTGTTCCTGCTACGTTTTGCTTCAGACTGGCATCATATTCTGAAAGAGGTCCAATGTGCTTCTCAGAAATGAAGTAGGCTTTAGACTACCACTACAGATATGATCATACACCTGTACACATATACACATGTACACACACACACACATATACACGGAGAATGCATGCACACGCAAATAGGAAAAACGACTCAGCAATTGCAAGAGTCACAATTTACCATGCAAGCCTCTACTTAATATTCCGCTTGATCTGCCAAGTTTATAGCCTGGCAAATCTGAATACAAATGTCGATGCAAATGAGGATTCATTATTCTTACATCGTCTTTGTGTTGAAGCTTAATGTAACTTGGTTCCTGTGGTTGCTCAGGGAATGTAGATTGCAAGACAGGGGAAAAAAAAAAGCTTGACAAAAAGCAAAGAAGCAAATACGGTAAAGAGAAGTAGCAGAAATGGAAATTAATAATAATAATAAAATAGCTAAGATCTTAGACTGACAAAACATCAAGCTAATATAGTACATTCTCCCTCTATTTTCTCTTATAAGGTACATTTGCTAGCCATTAGCAGCAGAGAAGGAGTTAACTAAGCAAGACCAGTCTCGACAGAGTCAAAACATAACAATCTTCCTTTTACTGATTATACAATATTGTGCCCATTGTAAAGTCAGTGCCCCATTTATCAGAAAATTTCAACATTCTTTCATAATTATAGAGCTCATCGGCTGGTAGAACCTGTACATTTAGATCCGTAAGCAGATTATAAATGAATTTAAAGCCACCACCAGTTCTCCTTCTTTCATTATAAATTACTGCTGAATAATTCAGAATCACGTTAAGAAAACTACAGTACGATTAATAAACTACACATTGAAAATCACAATAGTTTAAATCACACATTTATTGCCCCATTTATAGCCCACCACAAGCAAGGGTTGAAAAGCACCAAATTAGAGAAAACATGAAATGCTGCAAAATTATAATTAGATCCTCCGTGCCACAATACATTGTTCTGACGAATCTTTTGTACAGCTAGCTTATGCTCACGTATAAATACCTTCTCAGTAAATAAAAATGTACTGTAGGTTTGACTTTTAGAGAAGCTGTAAAGCTTAGCATACGCGATGATCCCAAAGTCAATGCTGTAAGGCTTGCTTCTTCATCCATAAATAAAGCACATTTGCATCCATTCAGTCAAATTAGCTCCATATAAAAAGGTGGTTATAATTAGCTCCTCTTTCAGGTTCACGGTTAAAACTCAAGCGTGCCTGCCGTCTTGATTAAATCCACCATCGTCTTCCAATCGCTAGTGCTAATTCTTCCAAGGAAATATTCAGTTGAGGTGTTATTTTATTCTGCACTGCTGTTAGTTGTCTAATTTACGCCAAGTCCCTGCAGTGCTTTCCTTAAGCCATCCTCTTTGTCTTGCCTTTGAAATTTACCAAATCTTACAAGAAATCAATACTTAATTGATTATTCACTTTTCTGCAGCTTCAAACAGCAAGCACGCATAAGATCCTGGAGTAGTCACCCGATTTCCAATGCAGGAGGTTGCTTGGTGGCAGGGATCTGCAAGCATCCAACAGCAGGCATTCCATGAAGCTGTGCAGTGGCGTCTAGTGCCAGCATCCAATAAAGAAAACGAAGATACTCTAACGAAGCAGGAAAAGTTCCCATGCGAGACAGATCCATAGCAATGCTTTAAAGAGAAAGCTGAGGCTCCGACTCCCGGACGCAAGAACGCCGTCGTTCTCGTTGCAGCTACCTCCCTGTTTTCTGCTTCTCCTTTTCTTCCCATGGCACTGAAGTGGAATATCCAAAGTGCCACCGAACTCAGAGAACTCCACGCTGGAACCGGGGTGAGACTCGTGCCGTACCTCTGACATGGAATAAGGATGGCAAGCACGTAACATTACGAAATGTAGGACAAATTCAGGCGAGAGAGAGAGAGAGGGAGAGCAAGAGACAGATGGCGGGTCTGGCGAGGAGCCAAAGCCAGTGAAATGAATTACATTGCTGAATAACTGTACACCATTGATTCTGCCACTTGTTGCTGCATGGCAAAAAAAGGGCCCTGACGTTGGCAGGGATCTCCTGGTGTGTCGCGCGCGCTGCAGACAACTTTTTGCACATAACTCACGACCCTGACACCGCGACGCTGCGACGGAGGCTGCGGGGTGCGTGCGTGTGTTTGTGTTGCATGAGGAAAAGTGTGTGCGTGCGTGTGTGCATGGGAGAGAGGAGCGCAGAGAAAGACGGAGGGTAGAGGGGTGGGTGCAGGCGCGCGCGCGCGGGCGCGCGGCGGGGAAAACAATCACCGCAATCCAGCCATTTTGTTTAATGAAGAATGGAAGGCTGGCATTCAGAGACGTGGTTATGTGCCGCATATTAATGCGGCCTCCGCAGACGACGTCCTCCCCCTTTCTCCATGAGTGGCACGGGAGCTGAGGAGCAGCCACGGTGGGAGCCGGAGCTCGCGAGGCAGCGCGTTGTCACCGCTGACCCCACGCGCGTGGCACCCGCCGGGCGGCTGCCTCGCGGCCACCACACTCAGGTGCTGCCGCCGCCACCGCATTGGGGTGTGCAGGTACCTGGCGTCCATAAACACTCCCTACCCAGCATGAAGGGAGACGCTACAGGATGCCCGGGGGGCTCTGGAAATCAAATACAATGTTTGAGTAGCACATTTTGAGGTACATTATGAAAAAAGGGAAAAAAAAAAAAGCCATTTGAATTGCCAATGAGGCGACACGTATCTGCATGCTAATTAGACCTGTGTCAAGCTTAGTCTGCTGGGTTGCGTTGATGGCTGGGAACGCGCCTGCAACGCGGCGGAGAGATTGCTCCTGCATAAATTATCAGCTTTGTCCTGCTGATCATTTTCCGCAAAACAAACACGAAATGCGAGATCAAAAGGCAATTCTGAAATTAAAATTATTGATTGATAAAGCCGAGATTCCAGAATCTAATTAGACGAGGCACAAACAAAAGCTGATATTATTACAGATTGTGCAGCAGCCAGCAGCCAGATTGTGCAAGGCTTGTAATTTATCTTTGTTTATGCAGCCAGGATATTAAAAATGTAATTAAAATGGTAAAATGATCTGATCAGAAATAGCCACCTAGTGGCAAGTATATTATTTTAAATGGATTATAAAGGCATTGATCTGTGCAAATAAAAGGGTTTTTTTTTCATGACAAACATAGCAGCTCATTGAAACTTGCTGAGCAATTTGTCTTTTGCTAATAAGTTGTCTTTTGTGTTTTGTTCCACAGATAAGCAACGTCATTTATAACCCTCATTTGCACACTAATAAACATTCTGTTATTACAGGTAGTGTAGGGAACATCTTTCATAAATTATGGCATATGAAAATGGGAGAAACAAATAAACATGCGTTTTCTAGACATGCGTTGTATACATTTTGTAAAATTAGAATATTCATCTGACAGCAGGAGCAGAAGTTGCTTATTAACTCACTCTGTTGCTCTGTTTAAGCCATGAAACTATAGAAACACTATCAATATGTAATTCGGCTTCTTCTCTATCTTGGTTACTTAAAAATGATATACAAAACACAGAGGGCCCAATTTACTAAGTCTGTGCAGACTCGATTACTAAATTTCTTGGTAATAAAGAGAGTCTTTTTGATTTATGTGTTGTTTTTACCCTCATTTACAACCTTTCTAGAGTTGCCAAGGTGGACTTGGAATGTGAGGAGTGGGCTATTTAATTACACGTAATATGAAAATGAATTTTAAAATATTGTGGCCATCAAGAGCTATGGACAGCGAAACTGGAAAAGAAGCTTTGTCATATGCTAATGAAGCTAGAATATGAAAAAAAATAAAAGCCCTATAAACAGTTTTTCAAGAAAATATAGTCAGAAGCTTATAAGTACATGGAAGGGCTTAATTCATGTATTTCTTTTTATTTGAGATTTCGACATGAAACCACTGTGGAAATACTCAATTCCTTTTTAAGAAATTCACAATTTAGGGTCCTGTCAGCAGCTCTGGGGTCTTTTGTTAGGTGCACTTAAAATGCCAGATTAAATATTAATATGTGGTTAGAGTTGTGCTATTTTGCAAGCCCTGAAACCCTATTAGTAAATCATGAACTGGTGACTGATGCAAGAAATTTCAAGGCACCAAGAGTACAGATTGCCCATCAATCTGATGGATCACTAATTTTTAGTAAATCAGGCCCCTGGACTCTTAGCTGTAAGCAGATGTATGTTTCATTGTGACGGGAAAAGCAGTCCAACTAACAGAGCAATTTTCTGCACTGAACGTGTACCATAACAGACAGAGTTGTTTTGCATAATCAGTAAGTTATTTGAATACAAGTGTTCGTTTAATAGGCTGTGCATGATTGATGCTGTTTTTAAAAAGCAAAACTGCAGCTAGAAGAGAAAGCTCCATTATTTTTATCAAATCCTGCTAGGATTTTGAACTCAATCCTTGGGGCTGTACTGCTTTAGGAGGCCACCACAGTACAACATCCAGGAGAAGTGTCATGTATGTCCCCAGCCCTGCCACGGGGCTGCACCCTATCAAAGGGGCTTGTTGTCCTACCTTGCAAAGGTAGGAATCACTCAATGAGGGCTTGTAGACAGAGCTTTTAGGCGGGGAGAGGAAGTAGGGTAGGATCAGGTAAAGGAAAACAGCACCTAAAATGAAGGGTGGGCAATGAGCTGTCTGATAATACTGGAAATATCTTTAGATAATAAGCTCCTGCTGTAGAAAAGAAAGATCCTCCCTGACATATGGCATGCTTTGATATGTGGCTAAATTCCAGCCCATACCCTACTGTCTTGCTAAGCTCCTGCAGGGAAAAAAAATCACACACACACAAATCACACCCTCTTTGTTGGCAAGATTTATTTCATACAGATGGACTCTGATTTTCGTTCCTTATAATATGGATGTAAGCATCTCTTTGAGGTGTTTACTAATTATCAAGTGTTTTCATCGCTACAGATGCTAAAACAACATGTGTTTCCTCCCATTTCTTACCTCCATATGTTACCTCCCATATCTTTTCTTTTTGCTTTCATAGGTTCTCTCTCAGTTTTTAGCAGTCTACTGGCACTCTCATGGAAATCACCATTAGAGAGACCTCTTCACACCTCTTCTGCTAATGCTGCTTCACAGACACAGAGAAGTACTGTTCTGAAAGACCAATTAGTCTTGCACATACGTGTATTTTTCTCGGTTCGGTCTCTTCAAAAAAACTTGCTACAGACTGGAGTTTAAAGGAATCCCCTCATCTTAATCAAGGAAAGAACAAAATTAATGAATCAAGTTTTCTCCAGTAGCAAAAGACTACAAATGCAAGCTTTTATGGTCAATATATTGAAAATACAATATAAGGTTTACAATTTTTCAAAATAAATAATTACAGGTATGATAATGCAAGGCTTTCCTAAGCTGATGGGCACTCTAACAAAGAGAGACAAGATAATTTTTAATATATATATATTTTAATATCAGGTGGTCATTTTTACTATTTTCAAATACTAAATCATTTATTATATTTAAAGAAAGTGATCGAAATCAATAGCTCTCCTGGTATTGACATTGCAAACTAATATGCAGTTTAAAAAGCCCGAGCACACCAACAATCCTGAAACATTCCAGTGGGCTTTTAATATGAGTGAGAGGTTGCTGGAAAGGCAGTTTCCCTGGCTGCATTTCATGGAGAATGTTCTAATTTCCACTAAGTCCTGATCAATGGAAATTTATTACCACTTAGACAAATAGCCAGATTGTTTGCACCAAATCCAACCAGCTTGAATATAGAGCCCACATCAGAAAGATATACATGTATTAAGAACAAAAAAAAATGTAAAACAATATGTGGGTGTCTTTTTATTCTTCCTTTTCCATGCTGCTAATACTTTGCTATTACATCCTGTGTAAGAATAAATGCTCACAAAAGAAAGCTCTCATTTGTTTAATGGCCTTCCAGAGTAATGTACATATCATTGTTTTTGAACTGCAGTTCCTATTGTGCACTGTGCTGTACTCATATGTTTACCAAATGTCAGAAACCTCCTTTACAGGCTATTAATACTATTGTGGTCCCTCCAACATGCACACAAATACACCCACTCCTCTCACCACACACACTTTCTCAGTGTCCATCAATATGTTACAAAGTCTGAGTTTCATTACCATATCATATGGAGTATTGATTCTTGTTCCAAGTTAAATAATGTTGTTTTTCAAAAGATCTTTTACCCTTTAAATGGAGTTTGCTAACCGAACCACAGACTAGTAACAAAGATGTATTATAGTGTATGATTCCATATATACTTTGGCAAACACCAAACCCAGTAACTTAGGCAGAAATTTCAATGCTTAATTCAGGTTTTACAAACAGGAAAATTGTGCACTAGATCTAGTTACATACATTCCATGTTAAAAAGAGAAACATTCCTAATAGACCTTTCAGCATAATAAGATTCAGGCCTAAGCAGTAAAGAAAATGATTACAAGTTTTATTAGGCTTCAACTAGTTTCCATACCAGATCTAAAAAGTCACCTTGCACCTATATAAAGAGGATTATTTATGTAATTATCTGTACATGTGTCCTCATCAGCCACTGTATACAATCATTTCATAGCATTCAGATTCGGCACAAAAACATCAAGGCCCAAGTACAAATATTATTACTATAATGGGTTTTCATTTCTAGAGGTCATCAGGGGAAGGGATTAATTTTGCTTGCTTTATTGTACACACAGAACAGCACACAGGGTCATATTACAATGCCTCTATCTGGAAAATCACATTCAGATGTAATGAGAAAGGCACTTCTTAAAACAATTTTACAATTTTGGCTGCATTAATTATATTTTATTTCATTTCTATATTGCTTTCTCTTATGCACATATATTTTGGATAGAATTAATTGATTGTTAGAGATACTTACAGAGATGATTTGAGGTGCCTTTTTGATCTTTGACTACTTCTTGCTTTCCTTTTTCAATATTCCTTTTATCCATAGTGATATGTAAACTTTTTGTATCTATGAGTCGCTATAAAGAATTTTTCAGAATTATTTAGTGAGCTTAAGATCAGTTTGCCATGACAAAAGTGCTCAAAAATATTGTGCTTCCTTACTGTTTCCATAAATCATACATAGAATGATCTCCAGCTTATAACTTATAGGCACAGCTATATTTTCTTGCTGCTTCCACAGGAAGCATCTCATTAGTATGTAGTATTTAAATGAGAGAACTGCATTCTCATCTATGCCATATGAGTCTGATATTCATTTATTCAAGGAGCTTCATTCCTACTATGAATGCTCATGTCAGGTGATGCTGTGGGGCACACATTCTTCAGACAAGGTCAAAGCTAGGAGGACGAGAAAGCCAAAAGACAATGTTGCATAGTGACCAAATACAAGTGTCCACATATTATACCTGTTCCATGGATATGAAATTAATCACATCTTAGCTAAAAATAAATGAACATTTTTAGTTCACCTTCAACCTATTTCAAAGTGCAACATATTTAGATGAACCAAGACAAGAAAAAGAGGAAATAAAAGTTTAAGTAAAATGTGGAGAAAAAATAAAAAAGAGATGAAAGCAGAATGGAAACTGAAGTGATCTGAAGAGATTTAAATAAAAAGTAAAGCCTGTAGCATTTCTTGTATATCTTATAATGAATATTCATTTAGGCAGGCTTAAGTTGTTCATAATACTCTACAGTCTATATGAAATATATATATGAAATATATATTGTTTGAGTAATAAAATTAGTTTTCCTTCAACCTCTTTACTAGTGAAAAAGTAGGACTGAAATTTTTGGAGGAAAAAAAAAAAGGAAAAAGATTGACCAACCTAAAGATGTTCCCTGAATATTCCCAATCTTCACATTAATTTCTTCTGACTTATTTTGTCTTGGCAAAGGAGCTCAGAAGCAGCAGTGTCTGGAGACCTTATGATTTCAGAGGCCAAGACTATCCATAAACCTTACAGAGGCGCTAAAGAAATGTGTACAGCAATCTAGGCAAGATAAAACACATGCTTCCTTTCCCTAACACATGCTCTTGTTGGTGCCGTGTTTTGGCAATGAACTCATTCTCCCAGACACTGCACTGTCTTCCTGGAGCACTGATCACTGTTCCTGGCATTTGAGAAATACATGCACGAACATGATGGTCAGTGAAATTATGATTCACTACTGAAGAGATGATATATCCTTTCTCATTCTAGCAAGGATATGTCAGAATCTATTGTTCCTCTTGCACTAAGACTCTATTTCTCACTCCACTGAGGACCTATTAAGCACATGACGTGGTTTTTTACTTTGCATGAATTTAACCAAAGATAAAGCTTATTGTTGTGTAACTGAAGTACATACAAACATGTACTTCATGTGCAAACCTTTCTTTTTCAGTCATAAGTGTATCATTCAGAACTTGCAAACTACATATTTGCCTCTGCTTATTTGAAAAAATATACAATACAAACACAGTTCATCCAGAATCCAGGTGTAAGATTGCAATGATACTGTAAGGTCAAAAGTATAAGATGCATTAAAGCTTGGAGGAATGGTAAATAACAATGGATTTTGGCATTTGTGTAATGCAAAATAAAAATAAATTGTGTTTAAACCTGCATAAACTACAACTCTGATAATGAAATTAAATGTATTAGCCCATTTTAAATAACTTTATGCACCATGCTTTGCTCCTAGTCATCTTTAACACCAAGACAGGAAACAAATATTGATATGCTAGAAATACTTGTTAAATATAACTTTACTCAAGAATATGTATTTTCCTTTGATGAAATATTTATTATACATACACACATATGTCCTGAAAGAGCATCTATATGACACATATAAGATTCCTTACCTTTCTTGATGTTTTAAATGCTTTTCTGTAAAATTCAAGAAAAGTTCCTTAAATATTGAAATAATTTAAGAAGTTAATTTACTTAGAAAAAGAAACACAAAATAATGAAGTGGAATTACTAGATTTTTTTTTTTTTTTTAATGTTTGTTTCTAACTATGCCTTTTTTACAGGCAAAAGAGATGGGGTCCTAGCCTACTGGGTACTCAGAAAAGTCCCTTCAAATTCAAAATGTCTGATTCCTACAAGAAAGGAGTTGAGCAACGGAGGCAGGAGACCCACAAGGATGGGCTGGGTGGGATCTACTGGGTAAACTTAATGAGAAAAATATGGAAGAAGGGCCAGGTGACATGAGAACAATATAGGAACACTGTCAGAGAATGTGGGGATGCAAGGACAAGGCCTGTTTGGAATTAGAGTTAGCAAGAGATGTCAAGGACAACAGGAAGGGCTTCTATAAATACAGCAGCAGCAGGAGGAAGACTAGGGAAAATGGTAGTCTGCTGCTGAATGGGGAGGGTGCCTTGGTGACAGAGGATGCAGAGAAGGCAGAGTTACTAAATGCCTTCTTTGCTTCTGTATCCACTGCTAAGGCTGTTCCTCATGAACTACAGAGGCCAGATATAATAGAGATAATCAGGAGAGAGGAGGACTTTCCGCTGGTTGAGGAGGATTGGGCTAGGGATTATTTAGGTAAACTGGATGCCCATAAATCCATGGACCCGGATGAGCTGCACTCAAGTGTGCTGAGGGGAGCGGCAGGGGTTATTGCTGAATCGTTCTCCATTATCTTTGAGAGGTTGCGGAGAGCGGGAGAGGTGCTAGAGGACTGGAAGAGAGCTAACATCTCAAAAAGAGCAAAAGGAAGGAGCTGAGAAACTACAGGCCTGTCAGCCTCACCTCCATCCCTGGAAAGGTAACGGAGCAGTTCATCCTAGAGATTCTGGACATATCAAGGAAAAGAAGGTGATCAGGACTAGTCAGCATGGATTCACCATGGAAAGTCATGTTTGATGAACCTGATAGCCTTCTACAATGGGATGACTGTCTGCATGGATGATGGGAAAGCCATGGCTGTTGTCTACCGTGACTTCAGCAAGGCTTTGGAGACAGTCTCCCATAATATCCTTATAGGAAAGATCCAGAGGTGTGAATTGGATGTATAGACAGTGAGGTGAATTGAGAACTGCCTGGATGGCAGAGCTCAGAGGGTGGTGATAAATGGGGCAAGTCTAGCTGGAAGTCTGTGGCCAGTGGTGTGCACCAGGGGTCAGTGCTGGGCCCAGTGCTGTTCAACTTATTCATCAATAACTTGGACTTGCTTGGACGAGTAAGTTCACTGATGACACCAAACTGGGTGAGGTGGTCAACACTCCAGAGGGCTGTGCTGCCATTCAGAGAGACCTAGAAAGGTTGGAGACTTGGGAAGAGAGGAATCTCATGAGGTTCAACAAGGACAAGTGCAGAGTCCTGCAACTGGGCAGGAATAACCCCAGGCACTGGGACAGATTAGGGGCTAACTTGCTGGAAAGCAGCTCCATGGAGAAAGATTAGGAAGTCCTGGTTGATAACAAGTTAACCATGAGGTAGCAATGTGCCCTTGTGGCCAAGAAGGTCAATGGGATCCTGGCCTGCATCAGGAGGAGCGCTGCCAGAAGGTCGAGGGAGGCGATCCTGCCTCCTCCTCAGCCCTCGTGAGGCCATACCTGGAGTATGGGGTGCAGTTCTGGGCTCCACAGTTCTCGGTTCAGCATCAAGCAATGAAGATGATATGGGGACTGAAGCATCTGCCATATGAGGAAAGACTAAATGAGCTGGGCTCGTTTAGCCTGGAGAAGACTGAGAGGAGATCTGATCAATATGTACAAATACCTGAGGGGTGAATCCATGGAGGAGGCGGACAAACTCTTCTCAGTGGTGGTCAGTGATAGGACAAAGGGTAATGGGCACAGGTTGAAAGAAAGGAAGTTCCATGTCCATATCCATGTGAGAAGAACTTTTTTATTTAGTCTTCATTTAGGAGAAAATTCTCTAAAAACACAACAGCTCTGATGGTGTATTCCCCTGCACATGCAAAAATTGAGCTGACATAAAACAAAAGTAATCAACATGTGCAGAAGCATTTTTTTATGTCAATTCTGGAGGAAAAAAAAATCATCTACATCTTAAAACAGACTCGGGTCCAACTTATTTCCAGTAGCAATAGTTTCCAAAGTTTGGAATTCTTAAACAAAGTATCTCATTGTATCTTTATCTTCATTATCATCCAAAGACTTAACCATTGGGAAGATCTTCAAGCTAATAAGCTAATAACAAAATGGCAAATCTAAAAAGAAGGTTAACAAGCATCCAAGTAAATTGAAGGAAATCCTATTATCCACAGATAAAAAGAAAATTATAAAATGTAGTAAAAACAGATGGCTGATTCCTTTTCTTGCAAAATTACCGGAGAGCAAGTTGTCATAGAGGCTAATATAATCAAAGCAAACTGAACACTTATATTTGATGCTACTGTCCTCAAATTAGAAACTGTAAAAGGGCATGTAGTCTTGGACAAGGAGAACAGATGAGAAAATTTAACTATTTAAGGAGAGTAGAATTTTACCGACCTATATTTCTCAGAATCCCTAATTTCGAGCTCCCGAAGGAATTATCTGTACTGCTGGCAATAAAAAGGGAATAAGTCTGTTCCAAGTGTCCTGTGTCAGATTCAGGTTCATGTGAGACTTGGCTAAGACAGCTAAACATATCTTAATGGGGACCATGTGTGCATCATCCCTGAGGATGTTGTAGGCTCTGAGACCTGCAGGTCTCCAGAGGTAAGTCTTCTATTTTAGAGCATTTAGATTCAGGAGCAAGCAAAGATTTTTATTCTTCCTTTGACCCCATCCAAACTTTAACAGCACCCTCTTTTCTTAAGAATGACTTAGAAAATAACTTAGATGCATTGTTTTTCATCCTTTGATACACAAAGCACTTGCTTACACGTCCTATCAGGACAGATAAGTTCAAAGAGCAATGCTGATAATATCCTGCCTAGATAGGATTCAGCTGTTTTAACTTATAGGCTAGAAGAGATCACCTTCTTGTATAACAGCTCTTTGACTTAAATAAGGTATTTCAGCAAAAGGCACCTGTATTACATGCATTTTGCTAGTATAGTTATGGCAGAAGATGGAGTGCAATACTGGAAAGATAAGTTGAAGGACAGAAATCACAAAGAGAATAGTAGAGTAACTGATAAGAGAGACCATTTGGACTAAGCCTTGACTGAAATAGGCTTGGAATTATGAACAAAGAAAGCATTTCCTGTTTTTGTGTGTCCATGGAAACCTTTTTTCTATATTTATAATTCCATTATTTGATGACAGATATCAAAATCTGTTACTGAAGTTTGGAGTGAGGACTCATGTTTTTTCTCACTGAAGTGGCAGTTTGATGACATAGCTATGTGTATTTATTACTAAATGGGCTGAACACTCAGAACTTCAATAAATAAACTTGTGTCGCTACCTTATTATTCACATATTCCAGGATTTGGAGTACTTACTTAGGTATTTAGATATTAGTAATATTTGCACAAAAGATTTAGAGAATTCTAGTGTCTTTTTTAAAACCGAAGCTGAACATAACCAGATTTTCATAAGATCGTAAGACAGATAATTATCCTGTAGGAACTCTGCCAAAACCCAAAACATTAAAGAAAAGAGACAGAGGAGACATCTAAACATATCCACCTTGAAGAAGAAATGTCTTATATTACCTATCCTCACATGTGATGTATTCACTCTGTATGAATATTCTTTGATTTTTTTAAATCTCTATATTAAAATAGAAAGGTATTAAAATGGTAAATACAACTGTACTGTAAATAAAAATACAAAAATAAATACAGATGTGTCTGACATGAAATGCACTCTATCTATTTAAAAGGTTATTTTAATACCTTTATATATTCTTTAATAAAAATATCGAAGAAGGAAACAACAAAACCTCACTAACATATACTGCTTCATAGTGCATCTCAAATGATGTTCACAGCAAGAAGCTTGCCCTATCCGAGTGTCTATGATACTTTTAAGCAGAAAGAAGTATAAAGCAAATCCTTCCTACTACATCATTACATAATTTATTTTCAATCATACCTTTTGAATGATTTTAAATGCAATCAAATCACAGTTAAATTTGCCGAAGATTATTTCAGTTCTTATCACCTTTGGATGCCTGTTCAAAATGCTTACTGCTAATGTATACTGTCCTATTGTCACACTGACTGTAGGGTAAATGAGTCTATGATGACTTTCTCCTCCAAGGCTGAGAATATTAAATTAAAATCTAAAAGAAAAAACAGCATTATTTTTATATAACCAGGGGCCTCTCCAAACAGAAAATACATTTGCATATTTCCAAATTCACTGAGAAGGAAGGAAGTTGACTTATATAAAAGCTGTAGTGATGTGTTGTTTTATTCTGTCAGCTATAAACCTGAAAATTTGCCTAAAGGCAAATCAGATTTTATCTATCCATAGCATTAATATAAAACAAATCTACATAGCTTTTTATTGATATTACAGTGCTTCTAATTTTAAGCAACCTTTCATCTGACATTATTTGCAGATTTTTTGTTTCTTGATTCAAATATTGTTGAAGTATATATAAGGTTCCTACCTCTTAGAAAAGATACCTGCTTCTAATTATGAGCACTTTAGCATAAAGTTGCTCAAGAGCAACTCTAATGTGTTCATCCAATCTTTAGGTCATGACTTAGGTATGTATTTCTGCAGAAAGCTTTGGTTTTGCCTGAGTAAGGAGTGTAGAAGTGTTTGAGGCTGGTTTGGAAATTAATAGCTAGCAGTTTTCTTGTTCATTAGAAAAAGCTTTTTTTTTTTAAAAGTCTCAGTTATAAATTATCTGAATCCTTTTTTACCATAGCCAATGAATTAGAACATTGTACCATTGCATCATCTGTATAGTAGTAAAATAGATTTAATACAATCAGGAATAAATCATTGACAAATAAATTCAATAAGCATGGTCTGAAGACCGAGTCTTGGCGGACATCACAGTCCATTTCAGCCAAGCTAGATTCCTTGCCCTGTACGACAAATCTGTGTGTTCTTCTTGTTAAATAATCATGAATCTGAGTTAAGTGACTTATCCTCAAGAGCATCATAGTCTTATCTTCTCTAATCAGCATTCTAGAGTCAATCAAATCAAATACTTCTGTAAAAATTACAAAATACAGTGCCAGTACTTAGATTCTCTCCAGTGCCTGATCACTAGAAATATTATTGCTAAACTGCTAGATGTCAAGAAATATTCTTGGCACAGTTGTGAACAATTGAAAGTCACAGATCTAAAGGCTTTGGCTGAAGCTCTGCCTGTAAAGGAAATAGGTAGAGAAAAAATCAGGGATATTTTTATTCTCTCACCTGCTGTAAACCAATTAAAATTAACAGAAGTTACTGAAAACCAGCCCAGTAATGGCTGCCTGGGAACTGGTTGTAATATCAAGTGATACACAGAGTGTAATTCTTCCTATTTCCTCCTATTTTGGCACAGATGAAACAAGTTTTTTCTTTCTTTTTTAGGATATCTTAACCTTCCTGACTATTCCTGGCTATGGGCAAGAACATACATCAATTGTTGTACCAGTAACCATTTTTTTTTTTTTTAGCCATGAATCCATTCAGAAAGAGTGAGGACAATGTCTTTTTCTTTCTCTCCTGGAAAAACCAAAATCAAATAAGATCCTAGCCGGCTAAACTTGAAAGAAAGGAAGATAGGACCTTTTCTTCTGCACTGTAGGAAGCAGACAGACTTTATCTAAAGTGAAATGATGCATTTTGGGGTAACTTTTCACAGCATTTTTCACTTCTTTTCTAAGTTACAATTTAGACTTTTTTATTGAACATTGGACTACCTCACCTAGAAAACAAATGAAAATGAGCCTTATGCCAGGGGAATGTATATGGAATGGTTCAACTGTAGATAAATTGGGTGTTAACATCTGTGTTTCATAAATCTGAAAATCTGACAATAAACATGGATCCTACAGGAACCATAGGAAGTTAAGAGAAATAGTATTTAAAGCTTGCACAATCAGATTACAGTAATTTCATTTAATTTTACTGGACATGCTATTGTGGAGTACAAAGCTCTTCTCATTCTCTGTGTATGGAGCTTGGGTGCCTTGATCAGTATTGGAAACTCCTTTCTAGTCATTCTTGTACTAAGAAAATTAATTCTTAAATAGCTTTAGACTTTTCCCTTCCTCTCTGTTTACCTTGGGAAGGAAACAGAGGTGAAACAATGTAGCTTTCCCTCAGTCGGGACAACAGTTCACCAGAAGTCTAGAGGACCTAAACTTTTAAAACTCTCTATTCTGTTTAGAAAAATGTACATTTGTACTATTGAAAGACAAGGCTAAAAGATAGTTTTTTTATGTATTGAACTTTAAAATATCTTCTATTAGATTATTTAATTAATTACATTACAGGATCATGCCCTAGACTGAGCAAATATTTATCTTACATTATTTGAAGAATATTTCTAAAGCAGATTGAAGAACAAAATAACACAACCCACATATAATAGTAAATATTAAGCTGGAAAATGGTCACTTGTGCATGTGATTCAGTCAGATTTAAAGGTCCAGCAGCAGCAATGTGTGCAAACTTTTTGATTAATGTTATAAAATCTTCATTCATTAAACTAAAAAAGGATCTATTTAAAATATTAATGAGTCCTGCATTATATTGACAAAATAAAGTTAGTAAATTATCTGATTAAAGCTGAAAATTGAAGTTCATAGTCTATACTAACATTTGTTTCTTTTAGATATACATTTGGAAAGGCTTACTTTCCAGTAAGTAAAATTCACACACTTCTCCAGCATGAACTTTCCAACTGCAGCTCACTGCAGCCTACTAGTTTGAGGAAGGATAGTCCTAGATTCACTAATAAACTTAGATTTCTAACATAGCAATAAAATACAGTATTTCATGGTCAAGATTCCTATCTTTTTCTATCTCTGTGCCCATGGAACTGAAATATACACTCTTTTACCACATCAGCAAAAGAAAATACCTGGAACTGACTATATGCAGCAGCAAGGATTACTATTATTTTTATAATGTGTACTTTGAACTAGATACTATCCTCAGATATGAATGTGCAGCTCAAAATATCTTATGAGCAAACACAAATTGTATTTTTAAAGTAATAAAGTAATGCATTCCATATATCTGTGGTTCAGATACTGTTTATTTATTTATTTATGTTTTTACATTGAATTTACATTGGATAATAATCACCAGTAAAACATCGTCTCCATAAAGGTCTGTTAAAAATTTACCAGGCTATAATGCTCATTATCATACTACCAAGAGAAAGCTCAAATATTCAAATGCAGCTAGATACTTGCCAGAAGTATATTGTTCTGTTCTAGTAAACATATATATTTTATTTTTTAGATTAGTTTCATCTTGAAAATCACAAATTGGATTAGGAGGTTTGATATTATTGGAAAACAGATTGACATCCTACTTAGCATTTTTATTGGTTGCGTAGATTATCTATTGGCTATAAGTGACCTTGGCCAACTTAACATCCTTTAGGAAGCTAGACACAAGGCAGCACCAGCCAATCATAAAAGCATGAGCTTGATTATTAGTCTCAGGATGCGTCAGATCAATACATCGTATCATTTCAAAGCTAGATAAAAAAAAAAATCTGCATCTCCTGTCACTTAGGAGGCTGAAGAGAAAATGAAAAATAAAAGATGTAGTTTTGTTCTGTATAATTAAAATACCTCTTTTATTGTAAACTATTTCAGGTTTTTGATATAATTATCTCATTTTCGCTCTTTGAATCTCTTTTAAACCCCAAGAAATACATACAAGAATTTTTTTCTATAAAAATGTAAAAGGATCATAGTTATCACCATATCTTTTCAATTATTTTGTACGTACCCATCATAAGGTAGGCTCATCTGTCTCCAATGACAAATAAACATGACATGATTTGATACAACCAATATACAGTAATACATCAAAGGACAGTTTGTAATCATACTTAATTGATGCAGTTGCACTTCATGATCTAAAGATTAACCAAAAAAAAAGGAACATAATAATGATGGTTATGCCATATTTACACTACTTAAGTACTCTGCATGGCAGCATCACCTGAAAAGCAACACACGGAAGAAACAGTCCTTCAAAACTCTCCCTTTTCTTCAGTTCCTTTGTTCCTGTGTGTTTATATGCGTTAATCTATGGCTGGCCTTTTCCACTACTTGGCTATCAACCTCACCCTATTGTCTGCGGACCTTTCTATCACAGTTATCTTGTTTAGAAAATAGGTCAACCAAGGCTCTCCCAACTCCTCCTTTAATTAGCTCAAGCAAAAGAGAAGCAAGTGTAAAGTATCATTTACTTTCATGGAAGTCACTCAAGTCATGGAAGCTCACTATTCTGAGGTGGGATAATTCAAGATACAATTTCTGTATAGGCTAGACAGTATTAAGCCTATCTCTTACAATGACCAAGCCAGAGTAATTTAGAATGAAGGTATGGAAAGACTTCTTTAAGATTAACTTACGAGAACACTTAATATTCTTTGCTTACTTTCTGCTGTGTCTACATATTGGATCTCAAATGTTCCACCACAAAGAATGTTCCTATACAACTGTGGTATATTAACACGGATGAACTTCAACACTCAAGCTGTAATAAAGATGAAATAAGGCACATCTGTACTCCAGTGAAGATCGTGCAAAAGGATTACTCTATTACATCATCAACAACTATGTATTTACATTTAGGTGCCTTAAATCATATGCCTCAGTAATTTTCACATAGATGTTTGCATTTGATTTAGGAGACATTTTCTTGAGTTTGTTTAAAAATCTAGAAATTTTAAAATAATGTTAGTGGTATAGTTCTAAGAATTTAAACTGATTTTTTAGATAAAATTGTGAATTGTATACGCAGAAAAGTGTTGGACATCATTATGATAGTAGATAGTATTTTTAAGCATGCAGTAAAAGATGTTCTGATAAATCTACTGAATAAGAAAGCACCTGCCTGATATAGCTACATATATCTATATTGATTTATCAGCCAGATATGTTTGTCCTGAAGTGATGGAACAATCAAAAGCAGCTTCTTGGAAGAATAGCCTAAAGAAGCATTACATATAAAGATAGTAAAAGGCCAAGTTCAATAATTCTTCATTTGTTGAGGCAGATTAAAAAGGAGTCACATCTGTTCTTCAGAAGATCATTATTCAGTATTGAAAACATTATTTGACAAATATTTGCCAAATAGTTTGTCAAAAAGTCAATTATTCATTAGTTCATTTAGTAAATATATTTAATTTCTGGTGCCAGAGTTATATTGCTGTGGAGGGGCTGTCACTCAGGTAGAAGGACAGTAATCTTCAGCTGGTGAAAGACATTTGTCCCTTTGTGTCAACACACAGCTTTGGGCAATCTTCTTCCTTCTCAATGGATTATGCAGGTTACTGAAGTACAGATAAATTCTGCCTTGTCATCCCTTAATATTTGTAAAAAATTGCATGCATTTGAGAGTCTAATATGAAGCCTGAAGTTTTGCTACTTTACTACTAATAAATGTCAATAAACTTATTTACTGGAAAACTGTTCATGGATATGCTAAGCTAGAACTAGTATGAGATTAATGATAAATTCACAGATCTTAAAAACAGAAAAAAAAGAAAAAAAATCTGCCAGTATTTCTGTGTTTCCCATACCAATGAATTATTCCTGACAGCACTTCTATTCCTGGTTTGTATAACTTAAAAGATAGGAGTTTGAGATGGTACAGACACATTTCAGAATAGGGAACCATAATTTCATTGTCTAAAAGATGATTGAAGAATATTTTACAATTTCAAAGGTATCTGGTGATTTTCAGGGTGCTATTTTCAGATGACAATTCAAAAGGCCTTGATGAAACCTCATTTCTGGTATACATTTCTGAATACACACCGAAAAACAAGGCCTCTAGACATTCGAGTTCCTGCGCGCTTAATATCCCAGACAGCTGTTTTAGGGATTTGTTTGTTTGTTTTATGGAACATTATTTGGATTACAGGACATGAGTGAAGTTTTCCCTCATGATTTAAGACAATCCCTTGCTGATGAGAGTCTTAGTTACAAAAGAAAGGTTCAACACTCCTGCTTAAGTCAATCAATCATTCTTTTTGTAACAAAATTAGCTGTTCTATTTTTCTCATGCTGGAACAGATTTAGCTTTGCTTGTAATGTAGTACATTTGGAAAAGTCTACGCAAGGGAACTTTTCCCATCCTGTTTGATGTAGATTCTCAAACCTTAAAATGTCTTAATAAAGAATTAATTATTATTCTAAATAGAAATACATGTTACAGTGCAATGTGGTGTTTGAAAACTTATTTTCCTTCTCCTGCTTAATTAAATCCTGTAACTCCTAATTAACACTTCTTGAAGCTTTAGTTTGTCTAAGGTAGTAAGCCCCAGAATTTCAAGGGTAATACTATGCTAATTCAATGGATAGTTACAAATGAGTTGCTAAGGAATTAGTTCAATGAAAGATTTCATTCTATTTTTCTATATACAAAGATCCAAAGAATCAGAACTGATTAGAAGCTGAAAATCAAGCAAAAATTAATGTCTTGATGCATAACTTTTAGTAATGTATATCTCTCTGTCCCTACCCCCCACACTGACTTCTCTTGAAAAACAACTAATACGCCATTATTAATCAGGCTTACAAATATGAGGTTAGACTTTTGTAACCTTTAGCAAATCTTGTTTCCTGATTTGCTCTGGTTGAAGCTAAAGAAAAGTCAGATACGAGGTGCTAGGACTTTTCTCTGCTAAGATAAAGATTTCTACCACCCAGGCAATCTATTCTTTCTTACATACATTATCTTAGCTTAGATAACATCTTACTCCCTGCTACCAGGGAACATATACCAGTCACTTTATTTATTTATCTAATTATTTATTTCTTTTTCACAGAGGCCATGAAGTTAACCATGTTGACTTGGGCAGTTCATTCATGATGTCCCAGGTTTCAAGTGTCCTAGAGAAATGTACTAAGTACTTGATACAGCAAGGATCTTCTTGTACATGAACACTAAAAATATCCAAGCCCGTAGAAACATTTTAGTGTGTAGAAAATCATTCAGGTTATTTTATTACCAGGCAAATTTCCTAAGATGAGGCTCTGGGTATTCACACGAACACACATAATATCTAATTTTTGCTTTACTTCTTTCTTCTTTTCAATTTTCTCAAAATAATATACCCCCAATTATTTTTCTATCAGATATGAGAATTAGTGCCCTAGATAGAAGGACCAATGGTATGCATCATATTATGGAAGATATTATATGAATGGACAGCTTAGAATTCTAATAATTCAAAAATTCCACTTTTACACCATTTCAATTAAGTTCTTTGTTAAGCTACTTTATGATACCTTTATTACAAGTTTACTTGCCTTATATTTAGTTTGAATCTAATTTTTAGTATTCATCTTCTGTTGCAAAATACTTTAGTGTACTTTGGGATTAATGTATTTGGTGATAAAAAAGCACAGCTTTTCCTTTTGTTCTACCTCTATTCCATTTTCCTTTCCTTCTTGTGTTATTGTTATCATATATATACAGAGTTAAATCAGTCAGTCAATAAATGAGTCTAGTTTGGTCTGACTGGTCTAATTCTCACACTTTTTTTTTGTTCCTTTGGCAAGATTTTAATTTAGGTTTCTTCATTCAATGTATTAGCTTCTGGTAGCCTACCCCAGTTTGCTTATTTATTTTTAATAAGAAAAATTATAATGAAGATATATTAAAATTATGCGTTTGAAGATAATTGAATAGGAAGATAACATTGAAGAAATTCTGCCCTTTAAAGATATGATATGATCCAATATGAATATTGGTGGGAAGAGAAGAACTGCCATCATTCAATCTGTCCCATAAATCCATGGGAATCCTGAAGTCCCACAAATATTCACCTCCTGAACAAAACACCGCCTATTTCTTTCATACTTAATATATTATTTGTTGTGAAGTCTATGGGTATATGAATTTAACAGTCTTTCTTGTCTCTCTTCTCTTTTTATTTTTTTTCTAGTGTAATTTATTATCCCTTCTACTGGATTCACAAGGATAGGATTTCCAGCTTGGCTCAAGTAGTATTGCAGATTTTGCCATTTACTACTACTGACTTTTATCTTATATTTTGTACTGGAGTAGGTTATATTGTTCATAATTAGGTTACAATATAGTCAAAATATGTCCATCCTAAGTCAAAATCTAATTTTTAGCCTGTTTTATTTTAGGGTCATTTTGACTGGTTATGCTATTAAAAGAAACAATAGAAATACTAAGCAGAATCTTTTCTGTCATTTGATGTCACAGTGCTTGTTTTTGAACTGTGTCTTCTAACATCAATTGTCAAATAACTTATATTGTGGTCATTTCTGCTTAGTGGCCCAATATCTTGAAACAATTCTTTTATATTATCACTTGGAATTTACTAAAAAAAAAAGTCTGCTCTTGTGTGCTCTTAGAGCTCACAATTCTTTTTTTAAAAAAAAAAGAAAAAAAAAGTAAGAAAAAAAGGTGGCCAGTGATAGGACAGGGGGTAATGGGCACAAGTTGAAACACAGGAAGTTCCATGTCTTTGCGAGAAGAATTTCTTTCTTGTGAAGGTGACAGAGCCCAGGAACAGGCTGCCCAGAGAGGTTGTGGAGTCTTCTTCTCTGGAGATATTCCAAACCCGCCTGGATGCCACCCTGTGCCCTGTGCTCTGGGTGTCCCTGCTGGAGCAGCGGGGTTGGACTAGATGACCTCTAGAGGTCCTTTCCAATCTCAGCCATTCTGTGATTCTATGATATTACAGCATGGATGAGGATAGGCTGATAGGCAGATAGAATTATAATCTGAAAAAAATAGCCATTGTCATTCTATGGTAAGCATAATGAATGCTAAAATGGATTAAAAGTGTTTCTTCCAATTAAAAAGAAATGTAGTATTGGCTTCTTTATGACTAGATTTTAAAGTAATCTGTGATCCAAGTTTTATGGATAGAGAACAAAATGCATTTTAAAATGTTATTGAATGTAAAATCGCTTTATTACTGGGGTTTAACATTTTTAATACAATTTTTGGCTGTTGAAAGGAGATTCTGCAGGAGCCAAGTTGCTTCAAATGGATTTCAGATAGGCAGAGGCCAAAATTTTCCATGAGGTGCTACAGACTCTAAAAGGTTCCTCAGGCTGCTGCTTTGTTTATAGCTCTCAGCCACTTTATCATGTTATTCTTTTACGTTCAATAATTTCTGAGCATATTTATCATTCAGTGTGGGAAAATAAAGAAGCAAAGACTGTTCCGTTGGAAGAAGGATATATAGCAACCCAAGAATTTCAACCTATCATCTCAACTTCACAATGAACCGAATGGACACTGCATAAATGAGCAACCTTGTTTGAAAGTCTTATTAATATTTTAAAAGTCTTAAGAATTAATGATTTCTCTTATGGTGATTGTCATCTTCCTTTCTTTTGCTGTATTGATACACATAGTCACTATTCTGGGGGTTTTGCTAGGATCACTTTTATGTAAGAGAGGAATGTTAGAGGGGACTTTTCAAAAGGTATATGCAAAAAAAAAAAAAAAAAACAAAAACCTCTACCCTGTGCTCATTTCTTTCTCTTATTTTTAAAGGGTTGAAGATGGTAAAATATTTTATTAATGAAGGTGATTAAATCTTTCTATATTTTCTCACATTTTTCTACTGGTTCAATCATCATAATATTGCATCAGGAATCTTAGTAACAAGACATTGATAGGTCAAACCCTTATTCTTAATTTTTGGTAGTGCTGGTAGTGTCTATTGTACATAACAGTTATTATTTAGGCAGATAAATGTTTATTAACACATGCTGAAGGAATTTTATTTTGTTTAAAAGTACAGTAGAGATTTTTTTTTTTTACTTTACCACTGTTAAAATAAACTTGAAATCAATTTTATTCTACATGGAAATGTATATTCCTTGACATTTAACTTAAGATGTAGCCAGTAAGTTCACATTCATGTGACAGCACAGTTGAAATTGATGAAAACAATGTATTCCTTGTGTCATGGTAAATTTGATAAAAATCTGAACGTAATACACAACAAAGAATGGAAAGGTAGTTTTCTGTAAGAACTAAAAATGGTTTGTAGTACTGTTTTTCAAGTAAGAAAAAAAGTCTTCAGTCACTTAGTGGAATAGCTAACACTTTAATGTATAAGTTGCCATTAGTTTTTAAGGTGTTAGTTGTCAAAAAAAACCCCATAATCAAATAGACCATTTCGGAGTCTGATATATTTCTAACCTCTGTGCTATGCCAAAATGCCATTTGAAATGGAAGAGGTCAATAAACTCTTGTAGAAAGGAAAATATATGATTATTTGAAGAAGTTAAGACATAAAAATAACCTAATTTTAGATGTATTATGCAACTATAACTTAATTCAGTCAAAGACAGCTAAGGCATTCTATATCTTTGATGATTAGTCCATGTGAAATGACAAAACAAGACAGAACAACAAGTTATACATTAAAAATAAGAAAGAACAATGAGAATAATTCAGCATGAAGATAGAGAAAGATTTTAATAGAAGAGAAGACCAGCGCCCTTTTACAATGAACACTATTTAAAAATTCCACCTGTAGGCCAAATCAGTCTCCTATGAACATGTTAGCTTTGACACTTGTACATTACTTTAGGATTTTGCTTAGAACAAAAGAATAAAAGCCATTTTAATCAACTCTTCTTCTTTTTAATCAGTGCAACATGCATTTCATGAACAATTTATGGCACTCAACGAAAACATGGGACTTCTTTCAGATTTGCAAAAAACAAAAGAAAAAGGTATCCTAAAGAGAACACCATCACTATAGATAGAAAACAGGCAAAATATGGTAGGATATGAGCAGGCATAATTGTGTCCTTTGATATTTATGATGAAAGACCTGAGCTGAAAGAAAAATGACAAAAATGCTATCTTAGCCTTTTATGAAACAAAGAAAACCTGAAGGTCGTGCAATAGTAATTTTCATCATTCCTTCCAAAGCCTTGGCAAGCTTTGAAAATTCATATGTAATAGCAGCTAGCTTTTCTAAGTGAAAGTGCTTTGAAATCATCTTGAGTTATACAGTATATAAAAGAAACCTTCATTTTTTTACCTGTAACAAAAGCAAAATTATATTTCAGAACATCAGGCTGACTATTTTAAATTATATTGTCTTAGCTTTACAGAAATCTTTCATTACATTGCACAATTAATTTTCTAAAAATCAGATTTTTTTTTGTATTACTAATTTTACAAGAAATAACTATTGTAGATTATTTAGGAAAAAAAGCTGATAAAAATTACAATTTGATCATTCAATACTGTAGAGCATGTTGGTGAAAAATAAACAAGCATAAGTGTAAAAATATAGAAAATAACAAAAATATAATATGAGATTTCCCTGACTGTACATCCTGCTGAATTTCATTTCATCTTCAGAACATATACAAAATAATTACATTTAACAATAATAACAACCTCAAATTTAAAGATACACACAGTCTCTTTGAAGAAGTATTATATTCTCCTTAATAATTTTCACTTGCCACATTCTGAATGGGATATTTCTAGTATTTGGACTTACCAATATATCACTTTTGCTGACTCTCTACATTTGTTTGGATTTTTTTTTTCATTCATCTCTGAAATAAGAGGTTGAACATTTTTATTATTATTATTTTAATTTGGCCTCAATGCCTACTTCTTCCAATTTAGACTGAATCCTCATGGAGTTAAAAAAAAAAAAAATCCAGTTGTTGAAAACAATTCCAAACTCAGAAGAAAATAACATCTTCCTGGAAAAGTGAAAGAAAAGCTATTCAGACTCCTTATTTTCATTCATTGTTACCCATTCTATGTCCGTTTTTTCCACTTGTTTTCCATCTTCCTATTTTAGAACATTTATTTTCTAATGATATAAAAATGGCATGAACTAGATTTACTTACAGGCAAAAATTAAGCATTCCGCTGACTTCCCTTAGAAATCAGAAGCAAACCATGCTATTTTAAATACAATTATTTTCTAGAGGCAACAAAGGTAAAGTAGAAGACTTTATTACCTCTGTTTTATTTTTTTTTTCTAAAATACTCATTGCCTCTTCCTCTCTAGATTGCCATTATTTGCATATGGGAGCAAAACAATCTAGCACTGTATAGCATCCAAAAGTTTCTTCTCCAATATTTCTTCTCTAATACTTCTTGACCATGTGGATGAACAATTTTTAGTAGTAGTTATGTTGATTGCTGTATTGGTGGCTTTTAGGGCTTTTAAAACAAAATTTTATTATAAATTATATAAATATATAGCAAAAATATCAGTGTTCTAAAGAGCTTACCTCTGAAATATATGACTACTAACAAGAAAGGGCTACAATAAATGGACTGGGGGAGTATGGTGCAGTGAATAGAGGTCATTTAAGATTTCTCTCTCAATACAGGTGTTTGGAATTGTCCTCTGGATGCAGTTTCTTAGTGTTGGTATCCAATGGCTTTTACTGATGTTCATCATGACTACACTTTATGTTTGTACTATTTCAGTAAAGTTTGTTTTCAAATGGTTACAGAAGGTTTGGCAAAAACTAATATATAGGGAAACATGTGGAATACAACATAAAGATATTTGGTCAGTATTTTTGTCATACGTATATGCAGGTGTGATGATTTGCAAAAACAAGAAATTTACATTCCTTCACAAATGAATCTGTGACAAAATTATTAGCATGCTTTAAAAACTTTAAAGAAGTCTTACTAATGTAGTCATCAGATTTCAGTTTTCAAGTCAAGAAGTCAAGAGTCTGAAAGTGCAGAAAAGCACTTAAATAGATTTACAGAAACACCTAGACATACTATGAATCTAAATCCTATGGTATGTCCATCACCTTCTTAGGTAATTACCTTTCATAAATGTCACTGGATTCTAGTTTTGTTTATAGACATATTTGTAAACCTAGCCCCAGCTGCTGAAAGATCCTTCAGGGACTATAGAAAGATAAATTAGTAGATAAGCTAAACAGGGTACAATACCTCATTACTGGCATAAGAAGTGTGCAAACGGATGGAATGGGCTGTATCAGTCTGCTGCAGGAATTTAGAAATCTTTAAGTTTCTTCTTTCCATCAGATTTGGTTGAAATCAGTAATTTCAAAACATGACTGTATGATTGACAGATGCACTGGCAACTTGATCACAATAGTTTCATGTTAGATTTAAAAAGTGTGAATAAAGCTTCAAAAGGCTTAGTAAAACCAATACACAGTAGTATAAAATACTAGTGCTTTTCTCAAAATACTATTTCCGTTGTTCTGATTTTTTGTTTTTCATTAAGAAAAAAACGTGCCTCAAAGCATGAACCTAATGTAAGTGATGCAAGAAACTGGGGAGATCTTGGGATGATAGTTCTGGGAGTTATGGGTTGTCTTATTCTGCTTTTTGGAAAGGAGACATAATCACCTGAGACTACAGGATAAATTATTACCAGAGATAAGCAGGACTGGACAGGAAGAGATGCAGGAGAGACTGGATTTCATCCAAACATTAGCAAATTTTGGACACATAAAAGGTGAAGGAAGGTGAATTGTATCTCACAAATCATTGTTAAAAATAAGATATCTAGATTTAGGAAGTGCTTTTCCTAAAAAAAAAAAAAGGGTTTTTTTGTTTTGTTTTTAGGGTTTTTTTTTGTGGTTTCTGTTGAGATTGATTAAAGTAGAAAGTAAATTCAGTATCCCTGGGATTCTGGAGAACGCTATGGACAGGCGTCTTAGGGCTTAGAAGATGTTAGCAAGAAAATTATCAATTAGGATTCATCCAAAATGAATTCAGGATGCATCAACTGAAATGCTTTAGGTTTGAGGTCTGAGACCGTCTACATTCAGTGAAAAGACACTTCTCTTCACCTGAGACTCAAGCACTCTGAAGCTGCTTATGTCTCCACATTGTTTATTTACATGACGAGAGTTACTACAGTATTAATTTAGTAATCAGTTGACTATAACTAGGACTTAATGTCATATTTAGAATAAAAATATATATTTATTTTTTCCCTAAATGTATTGCTATATGACTGCTACCAAATTTGGTGAAACAAAAACATATGTGATACACTTTTTTTGGGGGTATGTCTGTGTTAATTTCCCAAGAAAAGGGCATATTGTCTTACCTGCCTTGATTTGAGTCCTGACCTTTTTTTTTTTAAAAAAGTGGTTTTTTTTTAAAAAAAGTGAATAATTTTAAAAAGTGAAAAACTGAGTAAAATATTTTATTTGATTTAGAGTGCTTTCAAGCACTATATAACTACTACTTAATTATGACCCTACAGGAGCTAAATAGAGACCAAATAACTCCTCAAAATTCTTCAAATCAGAGAATGTTCACAAGGTAGGGGGTGAGGACTGGAAGCCTGTGGAATGAGCTATGAAACAGAAACACAAAATAATTTTAAAAGGAAGAAATTTTCTATTCTTTTACAAATGAATGAGCACAAATCATTTGAGAATGTTGATAGGAACTGTTTAATTACTGGAACGACCCATCTTTATGTATTGATCTTTTCATGGGTTAAAAGACAAAATAAAATAAAATAAAAAAAAATCCAAAGAATCTTTTTCTGCATCAAAAAAAAAAATCCTACCGAGAATTCTTGGTTGTTTACAAACTCAACATTCAAATGTTTTCATCAAACACTTATTTCAGGCAGTAAATGCAGTAATCTTTTTGGAAAGTAATAGGATTTTATTCTCATGAGATTTCCCTACAGAGAGGTGGCCACTTCTTTAAATCAGCCAGTCAGGTATGATGATACCTCAAATCCCAACTGCTTGAAGCAAATAAATAATAAATGAAGATGGTATTTGAGTCTGAAAAATCATCTGAGAGGTCAAGATCCTTCCTTTTGGTGAACTCTGTAAGATGTGTAGTGCGGAAGCAGAAGCTAAAGGTTAGGAGCTTGACCATGCACTGCACTTTGGCTTGTAAGCTCAAAAGTGGCTACTAACCATGAACCAAACACATCACTGAAGGTTGTTTTTTTGTGTGTGTGTTTCTTTTCTTTCCTTTCTTTTTTCCTCCTTCCTTCCTTACAGTCTAAGCTTTGCTTTCACTCCAGGGGAGTTGAGAGTCAGAAAATGCAGGAAAGAAAAGTTAGCATTCTTTCTGAGCACAAACCTGCTGCTAAGCTGGTATTTTGTATTGATTTTTCCTGAAGCCTGTAATCTTGAAAGCTTGTAACAGAGGATGAGGTAAATATCATTTTATTTGCTCAAATAGGTTTAGATTAGATTGAGATGAAAAACTAGGGACAGGCCAAATTAGGACTGAAAGCAGCAATTACAGATTATTGTTTCCAGCAGTAACTAGAATAGGTTATTTCACTGATAAAAAGGCTTGCTGAAAGAAAGAATGGGTGATTTTCCTTAGCCCTAAAATAATATCAGGAAGAGGACAGAAAAGGAAAATATAAACAGAAATTCATAACAAATTTGTTATGCTGTATGCTAAAAAGTCAAGATACCTGTAGAGCAAATTAGCATATGAATTATTGAGCTCGCTTAAAATGCACAGTTTAACAATATATTCTCAGAATACAGATATCTGCATATGTACAATATGGGTGCTTTAGTAAACTAGTAATATACTTTCCATTGTGTACTTTTTTTTTTCTCATCTCGTTGAAAAAAAAACAAAGCATACCATTCAGCCTGAAGGATAATAATAAAATTCAGCTCTTAAAAGTAATTCCTTCGATAAAATAGTTTCTGAGGGGGAAAAAAATGTGTACAAAAGTGTTCAAATGATACTGACAATAAGGCATGGAATTTAAAAGGCTTAACCATGTCTTATCTTAGAGTCTGTTTTATTTCTTCATCTTCTGAGCACTTCAAACATATGAGCTGTTATTCCATCTTTAGATCAGTAACTTTGAATTGTTCTACCTGTCATTCTGCAGTGACTAGCACAGCTAGATGTCATACAATGATTGTTTGCACTTTCATTCTTTCACATTAAATGGCAATCATCCGGTCCTTTTGATTTGTTTCTTTTATTTAGCCCTGAAGTTTTTACACTAGAATCTCATTAAAGCTGAACTAGTGTACTCCTGTCAAAAAACTAATGGAAAAAAAGTTTAAAAGAGAAATGTTTCACCTATATTGTCACTTGCTGGTGGAGTTGCATTTATCAAGATTTGCAGAGTTTACTTCTTTGTTTTGCGTTCTTTTGGCCTTATTCACCTCTCTCAGCTTTCTTCCTTCTATTGTACAAAATTAGGATGATACGGTCTAAAAAACCAGATACCTAAATAACAACAACAAAAAAGACAACAAATTTTCTCTCCTGAAAAGAGTCTTAATTTTTTCATATTCTCTGCCAGTTAAGGATATTGCCAGAGAAATCTCCTATGCACCTCATTGGACTAATGTAATTTACAGAAGTCTAACTACAGGTCTGAGTTACAAGAACAAAAACACATCCTCTGTTGCTGATAATGTACACAGTGCTGTTCTTTGTCATTCACAGAAGCAGCCCAGTCTCACCCTTGAAAATAATTCTGCAGCCTCTTTTCCCCCTCTGGCTATATTAAATTTTTGATTCAGGTAAGGCTACTAATTACAACATCTAAAAACATATTTGTATATATTATTGAGCTCTTCATAAGAATTCTCAAATTACAAAACATCTCTGCAGAGGTATGACTTACTCTATCAGGAACAGAAAAAAAAAATCATATGAGACTTTCATTTAATCTATGGTATGAAGGACAATGAAAAATATATCCATTCAATAAGAATCTTCTTTTATCTTATGCTGCTGCACTGACAGATAAGAGAAATATATCATGTGGATTCTGATCCCGCTATGAGTTCAGGAAAATAAGATAAGGGTCTGCAAAATGCTGGCAAATTAATCCCAGTGAAATTACTAACCATTTTGTCTAAAGATCCAGTAGTCAGGAGGGATAACTTAGAGGTCACCTTTACTATTAACGCTAAGGGTTTTCTAGCTGATATTGTGGCATACATTGTACATCTAAATGCCTGATCTAAAAATGAATTCCTCAGCGTTTCTGAATATGCTCCATAGACTTAACTCACAAGATGTGAGATTCCCTCCCCATATAAAACATGATGCTTTAAGCCTTCTTTCCTCCATTTGCCTGTGCATAAATAATGACCTCTTCCTCAGAAACTTAAGCGATGTGCAAACTGCTAGATGTCAAAGGATCTCTGCAGCCTGAACACAAAGATAAGATAATGCTTATTAATAAAAAAATATAAAATTACTTTGACTTGTAATTGTTACAGAAATGCATATATAAGAAATAATGACCAAAAGAGAGGGCATTTCTCAGCAGTTAATGACTGAATAGAAAAGTTAATGGCTGCAGGTGAAGTCAAGGTCGCATAACTCAGCCTGTCATTAATAGCTTGGAAATGCCCAGCCAGGAGGTCATCACTGCTATTATGAGCCATACGAATATAAAAATATAAAGAGGAAAATAATTACCTTTTCCTGTTTTGAAAAGTTAGAAATAAAACTGTAGGTTGCCATGGATATGTTGTTCTGTTTACTAGAATGATATGCTCTTAGCAGTTAAAGGCCAGGGTTACAATTCAGCCTGGTGCTCAGACAAAACAATTAAAGCACAGAGCTCGAAAAGCAAACCTCAGCATACTGCAGGACGAAGGTTCAGGCTTATAATGAGTGGAAAACCATTCCCTCAGGTTTATTCTGAGGCAATAGTTTTAAGGTAAATCATGCCTTTTAATGCACCTGTTTTCTGATTTTCCCCACTTATATTATTATCTGGTTTGTAAATACATCCTTCTAGCTTTGCAAAAGTAGCATACCAGATGACATTATTTATATGACCTTAGGTCCACATTTATTTTTGAATTCCTTTATTTTCAATATTCTTATTCTTTTCATTTTTATCAATAATTTCCAGCTTCGGGTATTATCCTCATCTGTTTACTCATTTTAGTTAGTATATTTTAGTTAATAAATATACACTGTACAGACTTACCCTATTTTGAATCCTGCTGAAATTGTGAGTTAGATATCTTGTGGAATGAGCATCAAAGATTAATTAAGAATTGTAATAAAATATTACTTTATCAGTTTTTCTAGTTTTTCTTTTTAATTTATTTTTACTTATTTTCTCCATATTACTTGCTTCTTCTTTGATCTTTACTTTTAAAAGAGGATAAATATCAGCATCCAACTCTTTTTCACGATCATTCATTATGTGCATGTCTCTGCGATGTCCTCCCTTTGTCTTACGTAATGGTCTATGTACTAGGCAATAAAGAATAGAACTATACACAAAGAAGGCATGTAAAATACACCTTCAGCTTTCTAGACCTTTCTATAGCTTACAACAACATATGAAAACAGGCCAATACATTTAAAATTCTGTCGTGAATTTTCATTTTCCTGAAGTAGCAGTTAATAATGTAGCATGAACATCCCCCAAAATGGATTTATCAAATCTAATTAATCTCTTCAATAAAAAATGCCAAAATATACTTTCAAACAAAAAATGAGCAGATAAAAAAAAGTTATCTTTAAAAAAGATGCCCTCTCATGTTTATATTATTCATGTGACCAAAACTATGCTATCATTTAGCTAGACAGAGAAGCTTTCTTGGCCAAAATGGTTTACAGTTTTCTCTCTGAATGTTTTTATAGTTGCTAGCTATACAATAAACCAAAAGAAACATGCCAGCATAAGTTCCAAGGTAGGTACCAAAATAATGAAACCCAGGCTGGCAAGCTTGATTCGATGTCTCTCCCAGATACTTGCCACTCTCCTGTGGCACACTATAGTTGTGTTTCGTAGTACATAGTATTTATTTACAAACATTATTCTCTGGATTTATGTAAGACCAAGAGTAAAACAATAATGAGAATTAGCGATTGACTGTACTCAGCAATCACAATAATATGGCTGGAAACAAGACCAGAGTTATATACTGTATGAATTTACACAAAAGAACAATAAGAATCTCAATAGTCATAGTATGTTTTGGGTCAGATCAATTCCTTTTACTACAATCATGTTGAAAAATAAATATAGTTTTATGTATAAACACATATATGTACACACATATATGTAGACATATATGTATACACAAATGTACATATATGTATACACAAATGTACATATATGTATACAAATGTACATATATATATGTATACATTTGTGTATACATATATGTGTACATATATATATGTACATTTGTGTGGGGGTGTGTGTAGTTAGTATACATCTGTGTGTGTGTAAGCACACAGATATGTAAAAGCCATTGGAAAGAGGGCACAAGAACATTGAATAGCCACCAGATAATCTGTGTAGACACTCAGAGCTTCCATATGACATTCAAGGATAAACCTGCAACAAATCCCATTTACCATCTGAACCACTGTACAATAATATAAATAGTTCAATGAAGCTTCTAAAACTCTGCACATAAACAAATACTTACTCTTCAGCACCGTAATGTCCTTCCTTTCCATGAAAGGTTTGCAAAACAAATGAGCCTTTCAGCATGGCCTCATGATCTGCAAGTCAAGAGATCCTGAAAAAAGAAAGGAACCTAGAAAAGGACTTCTGAAGGAGAGTCCCTGCAAAAGAAAGGCAAGGGAAGGGAAGGCAAGGCAGGGCAAGGCAAGGCAAGGGAATGGAACTCTAAATGCTTAATACCACCAAATTCTGTATCTACAAGGCACACAGGAGTGTATACCTCATAAGCTCATAGACCTCCTTCACTGAGAGGAATAAGGAATTAAAAATTAATCTGATCTCATATAAACAGATATGGACCTCCAGGCTTGTGTAGACTTGAGAGGGATTTTAACTCAGTTCAGAAGCTCTTAGTGCATCTCCAGACACAATGAATATGTTCTCAGTCCATATATTTCAAAGGTTTTCATTAGGATAAGTCTATAGAAATTCCTGAATACAAGATGAGTTAGTATAAATCAGTCTGATAAACTGACATGATTGTTGAGAAATTTAACTAGTATATCAAAATTAGTAAAAAAGGCAAAGACAAACTTTTAAAAATATCTAGGACACAGAGCTAATTTGGATTTTGAGGAGTTAGTTACATTACGATACGGTTGTTTTTTTCTATATATATTTTTTTTGTGGGAAATAATCTCCTATGGAAAAGCCACATCCATTTGGGACTATTCATGTGAATTGGAGAAACGTCCCACCTTTTCTTAAAAATGAACTTTCCAGAGCACTTCCAATCTCTAAGATGGTGTTATTAAAAATAATAATATGAATAACAATGACATATCAGCAAAAACCATTCTCTGTAATTTAAAGATAGAAAACTTAGATCTTTTTGGTGAGATTCAGTTTTAGTGATTTCCAGTATTTCTCAATTCTAGAGACTTGGTCTTTCAAAAAGCTCCTGCTTTCTGGACTACTATCCAACTTTCCTTCTAGATTTAGCAATAACTTTTAGGTTCTAAAAGCCCCGCCCTCTGAAAACATGAAATTAACTGTGAATTAATTATCTCTTTCTTTTTTTTATTTGTTGAAGTCCGCTTTAATTCTTCATCTAAATTCTTCATTTTCTTGACCATTTTTAGTCTGTTCTGTGGTCTGGAACAAGCAATTCTGTAATAACCAATATAACTGATATCTAAAATACTCAATTATTCTTATGCATCATATAAAATCTAGTTCTAGCATGCTCTAAAATAATCAAATTTAAATTTGGAAAGAAGAAACTCCACTCCCCTTTCACTTCCACTTGCCAGCCTTGACCATTTCCGTATGCGTCTGCAATTGTGACAGGAAAATTTTAAACCTCTTTCTCCATCATCGACCTCTAATATCCCTCTGTGAAATTTTCTGGGTTACTGGGAAAGTTTTGAGCATGCAGTTTTGAGAGGGGCCTGCAAAATCAGCCAGCTCCTGGACTCAGACAGTCTAGATGCATACCAAATTCAGTGCAGTGGTTTTCTTTATATAAACTTTCTTACTTTTAAATCTGTACCTGTAAAAATCAAAACACCAAAGAAAGATTTCTCCAAATGCAAATTATCTCAGAACCAAAGTATATGAAACATTATTTTTTATATAAAGGGGAGGATATATATGTTGCATATTCAAAGAGAATTTAGAGTATTCTTGAAATATTTGGAGTTTATTTGATGAGTTATACTCAAAAAGAGGCATTTTTGCTCACATTTATGAGTTGTATGCGTTTCACTTTATTTATTTAATTCTATTTAGAGAATAAAAGGAGATAAAATAAAGAAGGAACAATAAAATGTTGCAGAAAAGAGTTCCTCAGGTGTATGTTTCATAAAACATATGACAAATTCCTTTACTTCTGAGATTTCTCTTAACAGGTCATTGCTAAGATTTGCATCTTCATTTCCCCCAGCTGACCTCCTTCAAGATAGTCTGGCTTTCTGGAAGAATTGCTTTGTGAAATCAAAAGTCTGTGTGATCAGATAAAGCTTTCCAGCCATGCAGTTCTGTTGCTCTGATCGACACCTACTGACATGCAAACTTACCTGGATTTGACTTCTGTATGAGAATTTAATCAGTCAGAAAGATGCAGAAGGAAAAGACTTAGAAACTGAATTATACTTAACTGCCAAGCAAATGGAAAATTTGCAGAGCAGACTAATACACTGTGCCATATTAGAATAAAGTAAATGAGTTAAGCAATTGCTTTCAAGGCACATAGAAACATCCCTTAAGCCAGCATTCACAATTTATTAGCGAGTTTATTTATTATTAGAAAAAAATACAAAATACATTTTGAATAAGTAAGTTTTTAATTAACGACAGCTCTTTCACCTAATAAAAAGAAAGAATAAAAACCACCTGTACAGCTTCTATTGAATTTTACAAAGCAGAGCAGCAAGATTAAATCTGTACAGCAGATCTAAAGAAAAAGGAATAAATAACCTAGGGTAAGACCTCTAGAGACCAATTTAAATGGAAACTGAAAAGCAAAGGGTTCAATTGGCCTCCTATACATAAACATATCTTTGGATTTATTATAATTACTTTTAAAGCCAGAGAGGATCCAAACTGATTTATGGACAGTGTAATAGCTGGGATTGAAATATCAGGATGAGTTACAAAAAGAAGAATATCATCCACATACAGTATTCATTTATGTTCTTGCTTGTGTGCATCAGTAATGATACAGTAAGTTTACAACATTTCTAAAAGCTTCAAGAAGTGTTCTGAAAACTAATGTGAAGAAAGGTGGAAAAAGTGGACAACAAAGCATAAGTACCTAATTCAAGGAAAAAAAAAAAAAGGATTTGAAAAGACTGTGGATGTTTTATTATCAACATCTTGTTTGAGGAATATTGGAATTCCTATCCAAATCTCCAAATGCATGTCTGTCTATAGTTCAGTTTTACCAACAACAAAAAGTGAAGCCTTTTTATTCTCATCAGATACTATCATTGCAGCTAGGGAGACTGCAAGGGCATTATTCTTAACCTTGTCTGACCAATGCATTAGATTACTCTCATAAAATCTGAGAAATATTGGACCTTTATGTAACAGCCTGCTTAAAAGCTACTTCTCTCTTAAGGCAAGCTGAGTTTGAATAATCCTGTTTACAATGCATTTCCAATTGCCTATTTTTATTTCAAGTCTAGTAAAACTGATTTAGTTCTTTTTTTTTTCTTCTTTTTTGTCACATTGTAAAACACAGTGACCCTTGTATAAAAGCATTAGAGGTGTTTCTAAAAGAATTCACTCTCCTGCATGTATTAACTGTTCCCAAGTCTCAATTTATTTTCTAGGAAATGCATCTCCTTATATGGCAGTATTTTATAAAAATAAATAGAAAAGAAGTTCTGAAAAAAAGCTTGAGAACTTGAGGACAAAGTTTTTATTTGTAACATACATGCCCCCATTATATAAGCATCCATATCTGGCAAAATTGGTCTTTATTTTGGACAGATGGGGGAAAAGGAGAGAAGGGTAAAAAGGAACATGTGAATGCGTATGTGTGAGAGAAAGGCCACTGTAAAATTTCAAATCCAAATGGATTTTCAGCACCTGTTGCTGCTACTGAAGTGAATGAGAGTTCTGGGAGTTACTAGGAAAAAAATGAATCTCTAAAACTGGAAATCCACTAAAACATGAACCCTAACATGTTTCACATTAAATAGAAATCTTCAAATTTGTTCATAGAAATATTCTAAAACTCTATTTAAATAATTTATTATGTGATCTTTATTTGAGCCCTGTGCATTGTACAGATTTTTTTTTGTTCTTTGTATTGAAATTAAGAATATATATCTATTTCTGAGAAAAAAAAAAAGTAGGCTAAAGGACCCTAATCTATCATCCTTAAAGTAGACATGGTTGAGGTTCAAAAATTAGTTTTGTAGTTGATGGTATAAAAAAATCAATTAAAATACATTCTCCTCTTTTCAGTTTCTCAGCTTTGATGTCTTCCCATGCACTTTCTCATCTACAGATATTCAGGAAGTTGACACAAATGCTATTCTGTTAGTAGTGATTAGAGTTTTCTTGATAATAATTCAACCAAATTCTCAAAGTATTTAACAATTTAAGGCTAGACCTTCCTAATTTTTACAGAAGAAATAATAAAGTCTTATTGAATTTCTCTTCCTTTTTAATAGGATGCTAAGGAAATCCCCAAATGGAAAACATTTAAGGTTCTGAGTTATTTATAGTAAATTATTACAATATAGTAAATTCCATTTTGTTCCACAATGCAATGGTGGCAATTTAAGAGACTGATATTATCAAAATAAACCCGCATGAAATAAATTAAATTCTCTATTTTCCACAGATCAATTCATATACATACTTGTAAATTCCAGAAATTTTTAACATGTAGATTTGTACTTTTTAGTAAAAGAGTAACTCCACAACAATGCAGATAAATATAGCTATTCTTAGTTCTGTTCCTCTAGTTATTCATTATCAGGCAGTATTAAAAGGCATTAACCAGTTTGACCATAGGTTCTTTGTGTATGGACCAGGAAACACAGGCCTTTTATTTAACATTTCATTTTTAAGACACTTACTTCCTTAACAAATATCTGCAATACAGTCCATTTGTAGGAGCGATAACATAGAAAGTCCAGTTTCAGGATGTAATTGGTGTCTCCCACACCAGGACCGTGAAATGGTTTTGGGGTCTCTCATTACCTTCTCTCTCCATACTTCTTAAAGCTGTATGTCCAACAACATTGTTGGCCCTTATGATTCTCTTAAGAAGGGATGGCTAGCAACGAGTCACTTAAACCATTAAAAAATCCAGTTGATAGCTGTAAACCATGATTCCCTTTCCTGATATACACTTCATGATCTTTACTATACACTACAGATGGCTGTAGAGTAGATTTTACCCAGTGTCTGTCTCCAGATGATTTTCAGATATAGGGTCATAAAAATAAGAGGGGCTATAATTAGCTGGGTTGAAAACTCTAGCATCTATATCATGCTTCTTTAGCTAATGAAAAAGTGTTTTTACTATATACTACTGGAACACATAATAACATAGTCTATATACATGATGGTATGGCACAGACATTGGATACCTTTTGCTGTGCAGATTGATTTCCTTATTTAAAGCAAAGAAACTGTATATAGAATATCCTGCCTAGGGACACAGATCTTTTTATAACACCTGTTGACACCTGGTAGAGGTTGTCTCTGAATGAAAAAACCAGTGCATGCATTTTGGTTCCCATGTCCTTTTCCTTTCCTGTAACTAAGCACACAAATACGTTTTCAGAACGTATGTTCATATATTACCATTTGCTGCTCATTAAAAGATGAGCTGTGGTTATTGTGATAGGCTTCTCATAAAAGGAGGAGGTTGAGTGAAGGGTGAGTGTGAGTTTTGCTGAGCAATAAAAGAGTAAAGATGCAAGTACTTGTCTCTCACACAGTAGGGTTTAAATATAAGCATACTCCTACTTTCACATGGGGAAAACAGCCTTTGTTACATTGCTGAATTTAGAAGATAGGAAAGGGCAACTAACAGGTCACTCCGCAATTTCTGAATCTTTTGTACATTGAGTATGTAACATTCCAGTTGGAAAATTATAACTAAGGAGCATTTGTCTCCAGCCTTTCTGTAAGTGTACAGACCTAGAGAGACATGCACTAAGCAGTGACATTTCTCTTCATTTTGTAACCACTTTTTAAAACGCGTTTGAGCTTGAATAAGATGAACCTTTGCTGAACTATGTACCTGTACGTAGGTAGAACAATTTGGAACTACTTATTCCAAGGACAGCAGTTTGTTTAGTAAAATTGCATTATCTGCTATTAACTACACTCCATCTCCTACTTTTATCACTGTACTTTCATCACATGCATTTCTAAAGTGCTCGTGCCCACAGTATCTGCTTACTCTCTCTTCTCTTTAACTTCATGTGACACAAGCAAAAATGATCTGTTTCTCACTCTGTTTAAATGATGAATGGATCCAAATTCCTTTCAGATTTCCAGAAATAATAAAGAACAAATATCTTACTTGACATTAGAACAAAAGTGTTGGAGCACAAAATAAACATGCAATCCTTTGACCTCCCTATACTTAACATCACAAACTTAAAACATATATTCCTTGCCTTCTATCCTTTTGTACTCCATATTTCATGTTGGAGTCTGGTTTGGTAGTTTCAATTCACATATTTTGTCTTCTTTCTCTTTACTACTTCTCAGTAGGTGGATGGGAAACTGGGAAAGGTAAAGAGAAGGGCTAAACTTACTGTATATAATTCAACACAAATATAATCATAAAATAATATAAACTATATGATTCAGTAAAATTGCACATTATGTAGTTTAATTTCCATTGAAACATAACTAATAAAATCAAAATTAATAAACTTTATTTATACATTATTTACTCATTACTCTAGATTTCATTTTTTTTTTGCAGTTTCTGCTATTTCTTTCCTTGCAAAAGCATTGGCTTTTATTAAAGCTAAAGACAGCTGATCTATTCATGATCTTCAAGTTGAAACCATGTATAAACATTTAAAGAGTAATTATCTTAGTCTATTTTCATGGAAACCGATTAAGTTATAGGTAAAAGTGCTGGTCAAATAATCTTTCCAATGCATGAGTACTTTAAAATATGAGTTTGAAATTGTCATTTGAAAGATTCCATATATATGCTTCTCTTTTCTATCATGTTATTTAACACAGATTTCTTTTCTTTTCTGTTTGATCTTATGAAAAATATTTTTCAATAGAAATATTTGAAGATATATATCTTACCCAAAGTTTTGTAGTTTTATTTTGTTAATATAACATGATTTATCTGTCATATGAGAGAAAACAAGCAGCTATTTAATTCTGCTTACAGTTTTTCGATCATCCAAGTTTCGTTTAAGTGTACTTATAGTCAAATAGTCACTTACAGTCAAAATACTTTGAGTTTGGAAACTTAGTGTAAATATTTTCCTAACCTCCCAGAATAAGATGCAATATGATGAAATGCACAGAAATATTTCTGTCATCTGAAATACATAGAGCTCTTCAGAGTTATATTCTCCTTACATGGTAGCTCTTAAAGGATTCTTGGACAAATATGAAATAATATTTAAAAGAATTCATCATAAGACTGTTCCCTAGGGCATTACTACCTTAGCATTTAAGTTTGAGATTGTATCTAGTCTCTTCCTTTTCCTTAGGTTACATTTATTCTCAGAAGACAAAACATTAACTGTAGTTCTTCAATAAATCACAGAGTAGGTGAAGTGGCTTGAACACAGAAACACATTTTTAGCAATGTATATTTTTAACATTTTTACTGTGCTTACTCTTAATCATTCACTATGGAGAAATGACATCACAATGAATTCTTTTGAATTTTATTTGTGCCTATGTGTATTCAGCTAAAGACAGTGAAGTTTTCTTGGGAAAGTCAAGTATATTGGACAAGATGCTTAAACATAAAAGAATAGGAGCACTTCCAAAGAGTACTTGACAAAATCAAAGGAAAGGAAAGAAGAAAAAAATCATAGTATTAGAAAGAGCTCTCTATATTTTATTATTATTGCTCCCTTGAAATTTATTTTATATTTATACTCAGGAAAAAAATTTATGAAAAACAAACCAAACCAAACCCAAAACCTAAAACAAAACAAAAGAGCTCTACTGAATTATCTCTTTAAAATCTCTCCAAGATTACATAGACGTGTAAAGATATTCTCAAAGACAAAAACTAAGTGTCTCACTAACAGAAGCTCCCTAAATTGTATCAAAACTCAGTTTATATTCCCACAGATGTCTAACAAGCTGCGTATATGGTCTTGGATTATAGACTGGGAAAAATCAATAGCTTGCTGTCTCAAAGGCACCGATATAGATTATGAATCACAGCCAGGAAGTTGTCAGTGATCTCAGCTGCCAACAGTGCTTCAGTAAAGATATTTGCTAGCTCATATTCTTTTAATGTGTGGCTTTCATATATGAAACAGAACAGGTCATTTTTTGACCAAAAAAAAAAAAAAAAAAAAAAGAGAGAGAAAGAGAGGGAGAATTTTAGGAAGAACTATAATAGCCCACAAAATAAGAAGCATCCAATCTTATCTAAATAGTAACTTTTTACCAGCACAGGATTTTTTTCTTTTTTTTTCTTTTTTTTTAACAAAAGAAAAACTTTCCTCCTTTTTTTTTGTTGTTTATTCCATATATTATTTGTATCTGTTGAAACTAGTTCATATGACTGTAGGAAACAACGAAAGAAGCAGAAGTTCACTGAAGGAAAGCAATGGCAGGATTTTTATCTATTATCCTTTGACAAAAAGATGGTAATACAGGAACGTGTAAGATCACCTCAGGGAACAGAGAGGTTTTTTTAAAAGCACAGTAGCCTCTTACAGTGCAGCTACATAAACTGTCCATGAAAATACCTCACTGCCATTGCTTTTCAAAGAACTCCCTTTATTACAATTACAGAAACAGTGAGCAGAGAGGCTTTTTTTGCCACTGCATTATTTGCAGAATCACTTCAATTAAGCTAATAGCTGCAAAAGGAATGAAGTACATTTCTAGGAATTAAATCCATTGTTAAGCATCAAATCTAGGAGCACTGAACTTTGAAACTGAACTTTGAAAGCAACTCTCTCCCTTGACTATGTAGAGAATGTAGAAAGGTTTTAAGTCTTGAACAGAGAAAAGTAACTGCTTTCTAAACGTTAAAAGACAAAACAAAACAAAACAAAACAAAACAAAACACTCCCCCACGACTGTTGCTGCACCAGAGTATTGTTTTGACCAAAGGCTCTGGAGATTTTCAAGCTATGATAGCCATAACAACTCGAACATACCCATAAATCAACTCTTGGATGGTAAACTGGGTTAAGAGAAATCAGCTGTGATCCTGTCATTTGGAGGGGACACCATCCATCCCCAAAAGAGGGATACTTAGACTCAAATTTTCCCATGGAAAATTCTCTTCCCTTATATGGAGATTATATAGATCTGGAATGAGGGACATAGGGCAGGAGAGCTTAACTACAACATCCATATTCCTTGCTTTTTTATTTGCTTCTTAGACATCACATATAAGCCTCAACAGTGGTGTAGGCTGCAGCTCAGCAGGCTTTGGAAGAAGAGACAATGATGAGAATGGGAGTCCACCTGCTCTACATCATTCCCTTACAAGACTGCTGATTTCACATTGAACACTATTGAAGCAGCATTTAATGCCCTCAGGGCTTCTTTGTGGTTGCTGTTACATGTTGTAGGGTGATTTACTGACAGCACTGGTTTCCAGAGTAAAGCAATCAATGGAAAGTATGAGACCATTGAAGAAATGGGCATGGCATGTGATTGATCCACACAATGTGAGAGAAGTATTGCAGGAATATCTGGACTGCAGTTAACCCGCTCTCCATAACAGCTGACATGATAATTTTCATACATATTCAATTCCAAGTAGAAATTAATCAAAACCAAAAGCAGCTTTTGAGATGCTCTTTTGAGGAAAGGAACAGAAAATGGGTGATAGAAACTGAGTGTACCTGATTTTTTTTCTATTTACAGGAAATGGGAGAAAAATTGAATGCAAATAATTAATACTATGCAAAATTGACCTAACTTCTTTGAAAGAGAGAAAAAAACCCAAATTCTTTCTATGACTAAAGGCTTTCAAGATCCTGGCCATCTTGTATTTTACATCGTCTGGTTTTATTCTCTATCACTTTGTCAGCATTTGGCAGAATATTAAAGCTAGATCTTTCAAATACTGTCTGTTACTGTATCAATAGCTTTTCATATTAGTGTAACATTTATATCTCTAAAGCTAGAGTGTACTGCACTGTTTTGGTCAGTGACAGAATCTATATGGTTAACAAAATAAGAACATTTAAAAGTAAAAAAAAAAAAAATAGGGTCTTCCTGAGCCAGAATTTCTCTGAGAGGGGAAGGATAGTTTATTTTACTTATAAGCATCCCCCTTCTTCAAAGATACCCTGTTTATCTTCAGGTAAATACATTAGCTAGCATTTACTACCTAAGTACATTTAACATAGTGGACTATTCAACACAAATGTATTTATAGTTTCTGAAATATAAATACAATAAGAAAAAAAAAATCAACATATAAGGTAGCTAAGGTATCCATAGTAACCATAAAACTGCTCCATGTTTCAAACAGCAAATCTCAAGGTACAGATTGAAAGTTGAACACTTTTATCCATTTGTAACACCTGCCCACTGTTGAATGCTGAGTTCCTCCTACAGAATTTATCTGAACATTTATTTTAACAGCCCCATGCTTTTAAATTCAATTCTCATGATCAAAACCATTGTAAAAAAGAGCTGGCTAAGCTCTTTTACTTATATACTTTGCCTCCATATAAGCAGATTTGGCCTTTTATTTTAGGTTAATGATTGATCCTAAAATTGCAGTTTCAGGATTGCCAAAATTATGGTTTAAAGGACAAGTTTAATTAACAGATAAATCTTAAAAAGAAAGGAATCAGAAACAATGAAAACTTATTTTGGCATTTCTCAAAAGAACTTTGAAAGTTGTTTTTATTAAGTTGATAGGAAAGCCTTCGTTTCCCACTTGTGAATAGTGATACATATCAGGGAAAATAACCCCTTAAAATAAAGTAAAAGCAATCAATTTAAAAATGTATTTTAATCTTTTGGACCATCCTGGAATTGTGTTCTTAATGATTACCGTATTTTTTTAAGCTATCAATTGGCATTGGCAGATCTCATTTCTTCTATCACAAGCTTTCAGAATGGATGAAAACATCTGCCAATAAACTCTTCCAAAGGTATTGTTGCACTTCATTTCTTTGCCATTGAGATGAAGTTTATCATAAAAGCAAAAATATATGTTATATAGGTTAGTTAAAGACTTAATTTGACAATAAAAATGGCTAATGGCAGGTGCAATCTCTCCTCTTCTGTTAGGTAGCTGCAAAGATTAAGTGACATAGCCATGACACACTCTTATTGGCCCTGCCCAACTGTCCAGGGGCTTCCCTGGCCCCTCAGTGCAGCTCAAGTCCCCATTTCAGCTCAGAATAGACCGTCAGTTGCTGCCAGAGCAGGAGGCTGCATCATAGTGGCTGGTGGTTGCTCTTAGGGGACAGTGATGGGGACTCTGTTCGTGGTGCCCTCATGGCCCTGAAATTAAGTATTGCAACAAAAAGAGCTAGACCTATAAAAGCCAAATGCAAACACAAAGGATTATTGTGGAGGCTGTCTGTGATTCACAGGTATTTAACTTTCCAGAGAGTCATTACAATCATACAGTATAAAATTTTACCAAATTTGGTGGGAAAATAAAAAAAGCCTACAAGATTTTCACCTGAACATGACTTAATATTTTGTTGGAACATGAAAGCTAGTAAGTAATAACTACAAAAGTCTCGATCTTGCTACCTATAATAATAACAAGACTTTCAAGTTCTGGAATGCTGCTGAATCGTCATCGTTAGCAGTGCTACTTAATGCAGAACAGGCATCAGTGATTATGCAGGGATGCTGAATTGCTTTCCCAAGCAAATTTAAGCAACTACTTTTGATAATTATTCTCTCCCTTGGTTGCAAGGCCATTGCAGAATTACCCAGTAGACATGGAACGAAGTTAGACTAGCCATCCTTCAAGATCCTATGGATTAGGACAGAATTGAATGAGTTCTCCTCTAGTTTCTTTACTTACTTCCAGAAAAAAACCTTACATTTAGGTTCAGATTTTAGATTAAGCCTATGATTCTTGGTCTTGATAATAACAGTTTCATGATGAATCTTGAGCAAAATAAATAGCAAAAGGATAACTGTAACTCCAATATAACAATGCCTTCAAATTGATATAATTTAATCCTGCTATGTGGCTTGATGTTTGACTCTGTTCAACAACAAAACATTAATTGTATCTGTATGACTTTAAAAATGTATTTTGCACCAAAAGGCCTTTATTATATCCATAGGTCAGATATAGCTGAATAACTGACCCATTTACTTTTCCCAACAAGTGTTCTATATGCTATTTATTTTCCTCTTTAAAGTAAAAGAATAAAATTTATCAAATCACAGTGAGAATTGTGAATAAGTGACGGATGCATCACAAGTTGAACCTTAAGAAATAGACTTCCCTTTTTTATCAAGACACTACTACTAATAAAAGACAAGCAAACAAAACCAGAAAATGTATGTCTTTGAATCTGTGAATAGTCTCTGAATAGTGTTTCACAAAGCTTTTTGTGATTTGACTGCATTGCTTCCAAATGTCACCATAGAATTTTCTTTCCTGGGCTATTTTTCAGGTACCAGAAATGATAAACTGACTAGAAGCTACTCCTGAAGTAAAACTACAATATCTAATAAAAAACCATGCAAACGTACAATACATAAAACAATTTTTTTTTTTTCTCTCATGAATAGTTTCTTATACTTTTCCTAGTTCTGGATTATCATGCACTTATGAAAAGAATCCCATCAGAGAACTGAAGGAAGTTAAGGAAAAAGGTACTTAAAGAGACAATAGGGAAAGACTTTAAGAAGAAAAATTTCTGTGATCTTACTACATTTATATTAGAAGACTGTACATATTGACACAATATTAAGTGCATTCAATAATACAGGAAAATAAAAATTACTCCCGTGGAAGAAAATTTTCAAGAAAAGAATATAGTGTTAATAACAAGCTTATTAGCTTCGGCTAATACTTTACTGAAGCTTACAAAGGAAGGGCGAAAATGGTTTTTTAAAGAATCCAGGATTACTTCAAAAAAAATGAAAGCGTAATAAAATGAAATCCCATCTGTACTCAGCTGCTCTGTAACTGAGTTCACAGAAAATTTTTGAGATATAGTAAAATTTGGAGATCGTTCAACTTTCTTTTGGCCAGAAAAGCCACTTGGTAATATTCTCTTCAGTCTTCAGGTGACTGGAAATAAAATTTTAAAAAGTTCCAAATATTTTTGTCATTCAGAGGTATAGTTTTCCTTTCTTCCTGGTGCAACCATTTTCTGGAAATTAGAATATATTTGGGGGCTTTCTTCTCTATGGCTTCCTTTGGATGCTTTTCTGAATATTTTTCAGAAGTGCTCAGAACTATAGTCCATAACCATACAATTAGTTGCAATTAGTTTCTCAGTGGGTCTGTCTATATATAGTAGCATTCTATTCCATGGTTTTGAAGCATATTTCCTAATTGTCCCTAGTTATTGTTATTTGGCTTTACATAAGAGAGTGTTCTTAAACAGCATAAACTGATATTGTTTCAGATAAAATCCATCTGGAAATGCACTCAAGAAAGCACCTAGTGGATTAGTTTAGTGGGCATTTAATCCATAGTACCCATAGAGCTATTTTGCAGTGAAATTCCCTGAAATGCATGTGGTTTGAAAGCTGGGTCCTTGATACCATTGTGCAGCCCTCATTCCTGGAAGTTTCTGAGACTGGTTCAAGACAAATACTACATTGACTCACCTGAAATGCTCTTGATAGAGCAAACTTTAAAAATGTTAGGTATAATAGCAATCCATTTGACTGCATTTTCCTCTAATTTCAATCTCTATTGGTTTTCATCAATCAGTTTAATATAGCTGGCATAAATAATATGAAACATATTTTTTAATCAAGAAAAACACAATTTATGAAAAATTATTTTCTACTACTGTACAAATGTCTTTTGAACTTCATTTTGGAGTCTAAAGTCAGGAAGAGAACATCCCAATCACTGAATGTCATCATGTGCAGATTAAATGAAACTCACTGCCAACAATCCATATCAACTATACCACCATGACCTCTCTGAAGGTGATGGAACAACTAATTCTGCATATTATTTCCAGACAAGTGACGGACATGACTGGTAGTATTTAGCATGAAGTTGCAAAGTGGAAGTTGTGTTTAACCAACATGACAACCGTCTATGATGAATGACTAGCTTTGTGGATATGCAGGAAACAATAGGTTTTGTCTACCTTTGCTTTAGTAAAGCTTTTGACATAACACTCCTCATAAAAAAGTTGATGAAGTATTAGCTGGATGAGTAGTCAGTAAGACAGACAGACAGAAAACTAGGTGTACTGTCAGGCTCAGAGGGCTGTGCTCACAAAATTCAGCTGGAGTGCTGATCCAAGGGCTGATACTGGGTCCAATACTGTTTAACTTACTTAATTTACGATCTGGATGATGGAGTTGAATATGAACTCTACAAGAGTTGAACTCTACAAGTTTGCATATGATACCAAACTAAGAGGAAAGGACAGAGACCTCAACGGTCTGGAGATATGGGCAAGGAGGAACATCATGATGTTCAATAAAGAGAAATACAAAACTTTGCACCTGGGGAACAGTAACTCCATGTACTTACAGAGACCGGGGACTGACCAGCAGGAGTGCATTTTGCAGAGAAGGACTTGCAGGTCCTGATGGACAAGCAGTTGGACATGGGCCAGCAGTGTGTGCTCTTGTTAAAGAAGACCAGCAACATCTTGACTGCATTAAGAAGAGCATTGTCAGAGGTATGTGGGAGGTCATCCTTGCCCTCACCACTTGTAAGGCCACATCTGGACTGGCAGGTTCCATTCTGGGCCTCCCAGTACAAGAGAAACATGGATTTACTGCATGGAGGCCAAAGAAGGGCTACAAAGATGATCAAGAAACTGGAGTCTCTCTCATAAGAGCAGAGAGAATTTCTTGAGAAAACTCAAGACTGTAGAGACTAGAGAAGGATTAGGGGGAACTTATCAGAGTTTATAAATATCTGATGGGAGAGGATAAAGACCACGGAACCAGATTTTTATCAGTGGTGCTCAGAGACAAGGCAAGAGGCAATACACACAAGCTGAAACAAGGAAAACTGAAATACAGATTTCCCAGGGAGATTATAGATTCTCCATCTTTGCAGACTCACCTCAAAACCAAAATGGACATGGTTTTGGGTAATGTGTTCTAGGTGACCCCTCCTTGAGCACGGAGGTTGAACCAGAGAGTCTCCAGAGGTCCATTCCAAGCCCCTAGATTCTGTGATTCAGTGATCTTGTGATTCTGTGAGATATTGGTCTCAAGATCTGAAGGACCTACCACATGGAACTTAGCTTTGATCTATATATAGCATGAGATGCAGGCTGATACTTCAACAGTTTATCCTAAAATACAATTAAGTTGGCCTACCAAATCTAATCACTATCCACTAAAAAAAAAAGTCCTTTTTATCATAAGATATATTTCTGAAGCATAAATTGCATATATTACCATTCAAAATAGCCCCTTATTCACTATGTAGGACAGTGTGGATAAACAGACTCACTCTACCATAACTGGAGGGATCATAAAAATGTGGAACTCATTAACGAAAGATTGGAGGAAAAAGAAATACCACTTAAGATGTTAAATTCTGTCATGTGTCATGGGCTAAAAGTCGGAAACATTTCCAATAGTCAGACAGTGTCAGACTCAAAATAAATAAATAAATAAATAAATAAAATCTTACTGGTGTAAATGACCACTTTTAAGTTTATTATGGGACATTCTATATGCAATTATTGTAATTTTATTGCAAATACCATTAATAGAGACTTTTTTTTTCCAGACAAAATGTGGGCATTTTAATGAGAATGTGGCTGCCCTGATTTCAGTGAAGTCGTATCTATTTATATCATATTTGTCTCTTGATATAAAATATAAGACTTCAGAAAAACAATATTATTTAAAATAGGTCTCTTCCCTTGTCTCCTATAATCACAGTTCAGATCAATATGGTTGTTTTTGGTGTTTAGACTCGAAATGGATTCTTCCAACATGACATACAGCTTTTCCAAATGGAAGGCATTCCCTTTTCAAGTCTGCCAGGATTTTTAATATTTATTTCAACTTTTCTTTTTCATTGTTTGTGGCCTAGGAAATAGCAAAAAAGCACTAATATAGTACTTGTTATGATGTTTTTGCTAATCATGTAGTTTCTCAATATCTTCTTTCAGTATATGTTAGACACACAGAATGGATATTAATGTGAGATCGTCAAGAAATGAGCAGATAACTTATATGCCATTTTAATTAATTGATTTATAACAATGTCTTAAGGTCACCAAGTGTCAGACTGCCTTCCAAAATTTGCATTTACTGTTTGAATATTTGATAGCATATATGGCTGCACTATATTAATTATAATCTTTTTCTGTTGATATTTTATTTGAAATGCATCGTATTTCTGGAATAATCCATGTGTTTACACACACATTCACTCACATTGTGGCACACACATCTTGGCAGATAAGACATGAGACCTGTGGTGCTCCACACCTTTTATAATGGTAGCTAGAGACCAGCCAGCATATCAAAGAGACCCTAGAAAATCTAGGATAACACGACATCAATCACCAGAATCACTCTCCTCACTCCCAAAGCAATGAGAAAACTATTCAAAACAAACCATCTTCTTTCCACAGCTTTTGATCAAAAAAAAAATTAAGGTAGCATGAGAAAGCATTTCAAAACTAGGAAAAGACACAGGCAGCTTAACAATGAACAAGTTTTAATTATTTATTTAAGGCCTTTAGATGCACAAAGAATTACTCATTAACATAATAAATATTTTAAATTCACATGTGTTTGCCTGCTTTACAGTGGTTGGTGCTAGGACATTACATATTTTTCAGTAAAGTAGTATCAATCTGTATAAACAAGTGTGTAACTTCAGTCATATAAGTAATGTGATATACTCTTTACAGATTAAAAAAAAAAATAGTGTGCTATGCATTTTCATACATATTATGTATGAGTGTGCTGTGTCTACCAGCACACTCGTTCTTAGGTGTACTTCAAAATGTGAAACACTTAATTGTGAAACAAACTTCATGTAGTGTACAGTGTTACTTTTTAATTAATAATTAGGAAAGGAAATAGATGGAAAATGAGATAAACTGCATCCTGTGTTCACCATTTTTGATGTGGATGGCCCAACTCATAAACAGCAGGTAGCTCTCAAATTTCTTTGTCAACTTAAAAAGAAACCTTGAGGATATCAAGAACTCTTTTGGAAAATGACATCCTTTCCTACTTATATGAGTTTTTTTCAGGACAGATTCATATCTAAGCATAAGTGTTCACAACTAGTCTTTAAAAAATATGTCCTCGTTCTATTTGCATTTCAGTTTGATGTATATCAGGAGCACAGGAGCACTGAGTTTGCTTCATGCTCTCACACTATTTCCTTATTACTATATATTTGTATTATATATTTTCTTTTTGTACTTGAAGAATTAAAAACACATATCAGTACTCTTGGTAGAGCTGTAGTTATACCTATGCAAAGATATACATTGATTCTTTTTAACTTTATTTTATCTTTATGGAATAGTAAGTTGATTATGAGAACATAATTGCTGACTTCTATTTCTAAGACTAAATTCACTGTGTAATCATAGATAAGTACTAGCTTTATAGATCCAAATGATGTTCCTCTACGCATGCATAATACTACAGCTGCCATTCCTGTGTCCTATTTCTTGTTATCATAACAATCACCATTGATTTATTCTTTTTTTTATAGTCAATGGTCAGCCTTCTAAACCATTTCAGCGAAAACTATGTATGGCCACACTAGAACAGAAAGAAAGGTTACTGAAACAAGAAATCTCAACATGTAAAGAATCTTCACATTTTTTTTTCCTGAAAAACACATGAAAATATTTTTCTAAAGCACCTCTAATACTCTCAGAGTATTACTTACAGCACAGTACTGATCAGAGTTTACCATACAGTCTCAGCATTTCTAAGATGGTTGTTACAAAACAACTTCTATTATTTCTTCTTCCAATCTGATCTCCTTCTATGACCAAGTGTACCACCTAGTGTGTTAGGGAAAGGGCATGAACATGGCATACTTACTTAGACTTCAGTAAGGCCTCTGACACAATCTCCTACTGCCTTCTCCTGGAGAAGCTAGCAGCTCATGGCTTAGACATGTGGACTGTTCACTGGGTGAAGAACCGTATGGACGTCTGAGCCCAGAGAGCAGTGGTGAATGGAGTCAAATCCAACTGGAAACTGGTCACTGGTTAGTGGTATTCCCCATGGGTCAGTATTGGGGCCAGTCTTCTTTAATATCTTTATCAACAATCTGGATGAGGGGATTGAATGCACCCTCAGCAAATTTGCAGTTGACACCATGCTAGGAGAAAAAGTAGATCTGTCTGAGGGTATGAAGACTCTGCAGAGGGATCTAGGTAGGCTGGATCAATAGGCTGAGACCAATTGTATGAGGTTCAACAAAGCCAAGTGCTGTCTCCAGCACTTCGGTCACAACAATGCCATGCAGCGCTAAGGGCTTGAGGCAGAGTAGCGGAGAGCTGCATGGCAGGAAAGGATCTGGGGGTGCTGGTTGACAGCTGGCTGAACATGAGCAGCAGTGTGCCCAGGTGGCCAAGAAAGAAAAGGCTTAATAAATTAAGATATGCAGCAGTAAAGGAAGGAAATATTAGAGAACTGCTATGGTTACAGCAGTTTGATGATATAAAGATCAACCACATGTATACTAACAGGAGTTCTCTTAAATAACAATACTGAGCGATTATTATTTGTATTTTAAGAGTAGCAATATTTACTATAGCACAGAATTTTACTTGGTTTCTCTACATGTGATATTTATTATTTCAAATGCGGGACAGTACAGTATAAAATGGTGTAGTCAAGTGCTCTTCAGTGATAAATACAGATATTTTAAGAGCAACCACTAAACATGAAGAAGCTTTTTGTTCTTAATGCAAAATAGATTGCATTATTTTTAATCTTAGTGGAAATTATTAATTACATATTAAAACCAGCTAATTTACAGTGATTAGAAGAAATCCTCAAGTCTGACAATAAATTCACCTTACTGGAGCAAGGTAGGGAAGTTTTCAATATGAATATCTATACCCTATCTTAAACAAAGGCCATTTGAGTTTGTATAAATCTTATATAACTAGTCCAATATGGAAAAAAAAAAGCACACACACAAATTTAGTGTTGAAGCAGTGCCTTACTGATTTGATACAAAAACTTAGCAGTTCTTCCCTTTATTACAAAATTCCCAGCTAGTCACAGATGCCAATTTAAAACATGAATATACTTCTCAAATCAATGCAATTGAGTGAAACCCAAATATCTAAAAGCCTAGGCCTTTATTCCCTTGAAATGGTGATATAAAGAAGGAATTTAATTAGCCATCCTACACCAAATCTGTTGGGATTCTACACCTTGGATAATTTTTATCCTTGTAAAAGATTAAAAAAAAAAAAAAAAAAGACAGGGAAAACTAATCTGTGTTTTTTTCTGCTTTTTCATAACTAGATATGAAGAAAACATTAATCTACGTCATGCATGAAAAGTTTTTAATATTTATTTTCTTTATTATAGCATTATTATTGTTTACAGTTTAAGATATGTATGCTACTCAACATAGCTAAGGTAGAGCTGCTGTATGAACTTCATACTTTTTTTTTCAAACAGACAAAAGTCACTCAAATTAATTCCATGTGAATGAGGTATGTGGTTTCCAGTTACAGCGGTGATACACAACCACATAGTGGTGTGAGCTCTGTCGGAAGCTATGTAGTTATAGCCCTTACTGCTTCAGTTTCTTACCTTACTGTATTAAGTTCTAATGCCTCGCATAATATTGGAATCAGATTAGTGAGACTCTACACCAGTGCTTTGACCATTTTCATTTCCCTTTCTGCAATTAAGGAATTACATTTTCTATTTTGCATGAAAATGGTAGAGCTGTGACTTGATAGATTTATTTAAAATCTTTAATACCGGATCTTACAATTCTACATGGTAGCTCTTTCAGTTTTCGACAGTGCCATGATGCCTGATTTGATTATAGTTGGTTAAACTTCTAGAGCTTTACTTCTGCTTCAGATGTTGGAATTTTCTTGTGTGTTTTCATAATTAACTAGTGATCCTGACTTCTCCTTAATGTTGAGCACTAGATGCCCATTGAGAACTGAAGAAAGAGACTAATGTAGCTTTTGAAGCAAATGTAGATATTTTTAGTATGGATTCAGTACTAGATTTTATAATTATTATTCATATGACTATTTAGGTATTCATTATTTGATATTATTTTCTTTGTAAGACACAACTCTGCTTACATAAGACAATTCTTACATTAACCTTGCACATTCTGATATTTAATCTTTCCTTTTATTTTACTTCTTGTTCACTCTCTACTTTCTTATGGTAGAAATCTTGAGGTGGCCAGTTTCCAGTGAGATCCATACTTATTCACATACTTTCCTTGCTTAGGATACAGCCATATCATGTGCAAGCAGATGCAGTTTAGGGGCTGTCAGACAATTCTGCCTCCGAACTTCCCTATTTTTCCCTATAGAGGTAGCTTTGAACTAAGCAGGGCAGGATATATGCCTCTTCTGTGAGACAAATACCTTCTGTGTTTTACTGGTTGCTCTCTTTCAAATAAAAAATATGTCAGAGGTTAGGAGTATTTTTTTATCTGCAACAAATAGGAAATATTATTTATATTCAATAGGAAATACTATTTATATTCTGGTGATAGAAAGCTCCAGGATCCTCCAGATCCTACAGAACTTCAAGCTAACCATCTACTTACTTGCACTGCAACTGGAAGACAAACTCCCTAGAACATGAGCAGTGTTAATATCATATCTCGGATACCTTGAGACCTGATAGACTGATAGCAGTTCATAAGATAATTCCCAAATAGGTTTGCAAAACAATGAATGATACAAAAAATGCATTTTTATTCTGTAACTTCATAAATTTTGCGCAGAACTCGAGTCCTAACACACCAGATTGGTTTGTGTGATGTCATTTAGCAAGTTTATTTTAGTTTGGAATATGCACAGATTGGAGCCCTTGTTTCATGCATTATAAAAGTACCTTTTATATCTCTATCATTATATAACCTGTACTATAGTGCCCTGCCCAGAAATTAGAAGGTAGTCTTGCGAATAAAGAAAAAGAAAGACTTTAAGAAAATGAAGTAGTATTAGGAGATTTATGCGGCTTAGTAACTCAAAAGTTAAAGGCAATAAGCCTTTCATTTTTAGGAACGTAGGTCTGTGAAGGATCACTGATATCATCAACTTCAGATCTTTGGTATTCCAGGAAACCACATCATATAATCTCTTCCATAAACTTATTAAACTCCATTTAAGATGCAGTTCATTATTTTTGTTACCACTGATTTTCCAGAACCTCACTGCTCTGATGGTTAGAAACTGTTTACTTATTTCAGCCCAATTTATTTGCGATCAGTTTCTGTTTTGCTGAACACTAGTCAAAGAGACAGACTAAAAACACCTATTTATTTCTCTAGAGAAATTAGATCTCTGGAGAAATGCCAGAAATCAGTGGAATTTGGTGCCAAATGTTGAGTAGGCAGTGTCCAAAAATCCTATATGGCACAGCATGTCCTATCTCTGTATTTCTGATGAGAAAATTAAAAAGCAACATCTATAGGAACTTAGAATTTTCTGAGATGGAATAATATACTGTTGACTAATCTAATTCTGAGTCTAAAAATTTGGTTATCTTCACCCTAAGGGTTTTGACTCTGACAACATTAAAGACGAAGTCAGAAGTTCCACAATCTTCCTTCCTGAATACGGCAATTAACATGCACGTAGCTTCTTACGCATAACTTAATCTGAATATTGAAAACTGATCCTTTCTCTGAAAAGGAAATCTGAGTTTTTCTTGATACTAATGGAATAAGTGAAGGACCTTATCTCCAAATTTTCTCTAGGCTTCTTCTTCCTTGGATGGGTTCAAGGGCTAGTATTAGAAATTACATCCTATCAGCTGGTCAAACAGATAAGACGACATTTTTATTTTTATCAGCAAAACCCTTACTGCTCATGAAAGAGTATATCTTTCAATATAGTGCTTCTACCACACTATTGTTCAGGTTAGCACGCTGTGTGTATATTCCTGTCTGTTTGCCCCTCAGGACATCCTTGAAAATGAGACATGTTGTTTTAAGGCCGCAAGGGTTTTATCCTTGTGTAAAAAATTAAATAAAATAAAATCAGAACAAATATAGCATGAATATTTTATACACATATTGCTTTAATATTGCATCAGTAGCAAATTAGAATCCAAGCCTAGATTTTCATGTTTTGAATATTAACTGCTGAAGTTTCTATAGTAGCCTTAGGAGGGTTTGTTGGATCTTAACAAATTGTGACAGAAATTATGGTTAGTGTTCAGACAAAGTGTGAAATGTCTGTTTGAAAACTGCAATAAAGTGATGTCAGAGAAAGAAATACTCTCTGCCTGATACCTAGAAAAAAACAATAAAAGCAGACCTAGTTCTGCACACTTGCTAAACCTCCCTGTACTTTTGCTTAGTTCAAAAAACAGAAGCACTGGGATGCATTAGATGCACTGCTGAATGATTATTTCCCAGAGGGGAACTGAGATATGCCTATCTTACATAGAATCTACACTGTATGATATGATTTTGCTTCATGTATATTGGCCAGATCTGGCAATATGTTTATCATATAAGTAATCCTCAATCTTTCAAGCAGGCTCATTAAATGCACTATAAATACTTTTGCGAATAAAAATATACATTCAGTAACGTTTGTAAGAGGAGATTGTCAAATGTATAAATTGAGATTTCTGCATGTTGTCATGTTGACAAGACTTTCAGTGACCATTGTTGATCCAGCAACCCAGAAAAATTCTGTTACTCAGTTTTTAAATAGTGTTGAATGAAATCAGGATTTTGCAGCAATTCTTATATACTCTAAAACAAATTAATATCATTTCATTGAGTCGTGCATAAACCAAGATCTTTCTCACAGAGATCAAAACCTGGGAAAGTATATTATTTAAAATTTAAATGCCTGAACATCTGTACTACAACCTGGTAATTATTCATAGACAAATAGTCAGTCATGTTAACAAAGTCTTGGGTGCTACTGCAAATTCTGCTTGACAAGTATGTCTGGTGTAAGAACTCCACAGCGTATTTGGGATGGGATGAAAGTAAAAGTTGCCTAAAATGGTTAAACTATCATTACTTTTTTTTTTTTTTTTGTAAAAGCTTGAAAAACTTAATTAGGAAAATAATTACTGAAAGTTATAGTCAATGCAGTTGTAGAAATGATCAGATAATTTTAGTGATGAGGTGGAGCAGTAGAGGAACATAAGCAATGAAGGGTATGTTGTAGTTATAAATGGGAAAAATCACCCAAGAGAAGATAAACCACATAGCACATATCTTTTGTGCATACTTCTGTAGTTCTTCTGATCCTTAAAATGTAACTTTCTTTTCTGTATTTAACATCTTTCTTTCAAGGAGCGGAACTGCCAAATTATCGCTGGCAGTTTTTCGCTGCCCTGTCTCCCGAGATCAGGGACTGAACCATGACTCACAGAGTCACAATATAGTCCCTGATTACCCCTTGCTCCAGGAAGAAAATAAACTGCATTAGCCTTTTACCTGGCACAGATGATTTCTTCTCTGTGCACCAGTGTGGCTGTGCTGGTCACTATGTCAGGGGCAGGGGTCAGAGCCAGACATTACTCACTCCCTATGCCTCTGCAGAGGAGTGGGAATAAGCTGCCTTGTAGAGGCCGCTCACCCTCTTGTCATGCAATCTGCACTCAGAGTAAATTGCAATGTGTAAGAGGGCACTTTAAGCTCCTCTCTCTGCTGCCTAGGTGCATATGACAAACTCAGATCCTGTCCTGTATCTATAGTGTGTGTTTAGGCAAATGACTTTGAAGCATCAAAGCTGCTTATATTGATTTTACCCACTTTAATCCCTGATCTACTGCAGTAGAAGAAGGTGATATAACTATCTTCTTTTGCTAAGGAGTGGCTTTACAATGCAAAGCTGACGGAGACACAGTGTTCAGCACCTCACAAGATGCAGCCCAGGTATAAACAACTGAGATATTTCTGGAGTGACCAACAGTGACCTGTCTTTCTGTCCCTCTCTTTATCCTGCATGCAATGTTTTTTTTTTTGTAGTCCGCACATTCCTGCCCATTTATCACACCAAGAAAATTATGTTAATAAAGAGAAAAAGAATATTCAGGATCACAATGGTGATTGAAATAGTCTACTTCTCACCTGCGACCACACTAGCAAGGAAAGCATATGGGAAAGTCATCCTCTTTTTGTTCGTTGTAGTTTTGCATGCACAAATCAAGAGCACTTCTTACATGAAGAAGAACATAAAATCTATTGCTTTCAGTCCTGCAACATGAAAGGGAATCAGAGACCCTGTTGTTGACCGGTTCAAGTTGTGCTCCCTTGGCCGATTGCCGATTGCGCAAGGAAAGTGTAAAACTGTAGAGTGGAAATTCAAGGAAAGTGAAAAAAAATCATGCACTATGTCAGAATCCATTATTTCTTTGAAGTTCAGTTTGTTGTCTGCTGTCATGGGACTGCCTTCAAAGAGTGCATGGAATATTTAAAAAACAAAGTGAGAGAGCAGGCAGCACTTTCCTGTTACAGTCTGCAGATATTTTGACACTCCAAACAGTCATCATGGGCTTCCCAGGTGCTTGATGTTACATAATTTGTCATGATGTCTGCTGTAAGTGCCCCTGGACTTCATGTCTTACTATCCTCCACTCTCTTTCTGTAGCACTTACGTGGGAATAGGTGTCATCAAGGAGGTATAGAGTGCCAATAATTCAATATTTTTACAAAGACGGGATTTTCTTCGGAAAGAATGGTATTTATTATTATGCAGGCTAATAAACAAAATGAGGGTGGGTTTTCCCGAGAAGACTCTTTTACTGAGCAATTACCTTGAATAGAGGACTTCAAGCAAAGTGAGAAAAATTAGAGATTGTATGTGTATTTATTTTTAATGACTTTATCAATAAGGACAGTGCCCTGTTCTCTGTCACAAGATACAGTGCAATGCAAAAGATTTTTTAAAATGCTGTGAGATGACTACTCACATATACTCGCATTTACTGAGATTTGTGGTATGTATACAGAAGGAAATAATATACTGAAGCAGTATATTTAACTTAAAGGGAGAGTGGAAGAAGGTGAACCTGCTTAAAAGGGGGGAAAAAGAAAAAAAAGAAAAAAAAGATGAGCTACACATGGCTGGAATAGATAGTCCAGGTTGATCATTACTCATGCAAACATCTCTTATTGCCTTCAAAGGGAGATTTTTTTCACTCAGTAACTAACTGCAGAAAGATAATGTCCCCACATTCAGAAGCAATTCTTCTTGAAATGACAGATATATTCTGCTTTCTGTTCCTGCTTTGAGAATGTTAGAGCATCATGGTACGTGGAAGATCTCACTCTATAATAACCAGCAATATATGTTTTTCCCAGAGGAAAGTATAATCTAAATTAGTCATACTAGGAACATAAAGAAAATAAATGTCACAGAAAACCAACTCCTCCTGACTCTGGAGGCACCTAAAACTCTCTAGTTCTGCCTTAGTCCAGCCTATGTATCCCTGTGTGCTGACACCGAGGTGCTATGTAGACTCAGGAACCCCAGCTGAAGTGGCTGGCAATCTTCAGGAGATCCCTCAAGGGTCGTGGGCCTTGTAGTGTTATTAAACACACACACACCTGACTGGGGGAACAAGGGCCAGAACTGTCAGAGCATTTTGAGGGGAGAGAACTGTCTGATGTTTAGACCTTCACCAGATGCAAAGGGAGATGAGCTGTGTCATGCCTCGCTATTGTCAAGCTACAGGCACTTCCTGGGTGAGCTGCTTCTAGTGGTTGTCTGCTATTAACTCAAAAAAGGGTGGCCTGCATCCTGCGTGATGGATTCAGGCATCTGATTTTTAGGCCTTTTGATAAATCGAGTAGTTAAAGTAAGAAATCTGAATTTAGCTGCTAATCAATATACCAAGTCTCAGGGTTCCTCTCAAGAACTCTTTGGAAACTCACATCTCAGTGGAAAAGTATTTGAATTTTGAGGAATTTGGAAAGTACAGTAACTTTTCTTCACCACTTCAGAAGAACTCGGTCTGTGTTACTATGGAAATTGGAGTGAAAACCAATAATTGAATCAGAAGACTTTGAGGTAGTGTTTGTCCTGGAGTCACTGCTGCAAATTTGGCTATATTTATATGAAACCTTTTGACTTTAAAAGGATATATTGCTGGCTCATGAACAAATTATAAATCCCACTAGCATTACATATTTACTTAATGTCTTTTTTTTTCTACTGCTTGTTTCACCACTAAAATCATAACCTTGCTTATAACTTCAGTAATTTCTGTAATAACTACTTTTGATGTAATAAATAGCACATAAGGACATTGGGTAGGGAGCAATCAGTAGGAAACTACGAAAGAGGGTTTGCTTTTTTTTAACTGAAAAGCAGAGGAAAAAATGAAATAAATAAATAAAAGATAAGGAGAATTATCTATAAATAAAATGCATTCCTAAAATTTTCCCTGAGGTTCTAATCTTCTTTAGTGTCACCCAGACAACATCAGAAGGGCTTCAGCATATTTAAGGAAGAAACCTATTTCACACCTCCCCTAATCTTGGAGAGCTTCCTCAAAGTCCCTGCACAGAATTAACATAACCCTTTGGGCCTAAAGTCTGCATCGTTCAAAGTTAATGAAATCAATGGGACATGTGTGAATGGATCTGTTTGCAAGGTCCGGGCTTTAAATTAACATCCAGACCCCATTTGTTTCCTTGATGGCTTCTTGGGGGACATCATGGGCTGGGAAAATAAGAATAGGAATGGAAATCATAAGACTTTTTCACTGTGGGATGGCTTGGACAGGGAGACCAACCCCCTTCAACCACATAATAAATGTGTAGCTTGTAAAGCACCTAAATATAAAACTATATCATATTTTCCAGTATCTCAGAAACAAATTCTGACCTACTATAAAAGTTGAGAAATCCCACTTTCAGTCATGGTTCTCATTACCAGGATGTTAATGTTTCATTTTGTTGTGAATAGATATTAACTAGGTACCATGCACCTGCTGCTCTAAATTCCCACTGCACTAACGTAAAAAGACTCTCTCTTTATTTGTGGAACAAATGTGATAACAGAGGGCCTGTTATCCCCATTTCCTACTTCCTCTCTGTCATTTCATTTTCCCTGCTGTATGAAGTCAGTTGTGAAAAGATGCTCTATGTTTTTATTAATATTTCAGAGAACCAGTCCCGAAGAAACAAAGTGTAATGACTCTAACTGAAATAATATGCTACCTTCCAAATTATCAAGCAAAATTCCTAGTAATTTGCTATAAAATATGCATAACAAAATCAGACACCAAGAACAGAATATTTAAAATGTGTGACTAATTTAATTCATTAAGTGATGCACATTTGATATTTTCAGTTGGCTGGTAAAATACAAATGATCTTTGCAGTCCTGTATCCTGAACTATATGTATGCATTCCATAATATTAAAATCAATAAACAATCCAATAGGAAAATTCCAAGTCTGAGTAACGCAGCTATTTTGAACCTACTAGATTGAAAATGATAGAACTAATGATAAAACAAGTAGAAAGGCTCTTAGTAGAAAGGCTAAATCACTTATCGTGCCCTACAGTTGCAATCGTTCCTCTTCCCTTACTTTAAGGGAAACACACTCCATAAGAAAACATGTAGCAGAAGGATATTTTCAATATACTGCCAGTCCTAAATTACACCTCTATGAAAGCAGCACTAGTCATGTCATGCCATTTTACTAAGACAAGGACTCAAGAGTGCACTGCCCACAGCAGAGTCACATTTCAGCTGTCCTTCTCCAGCCTGTGCTATACTGACAGGATCTGTGACGAAGCTGAAGGGTTTTGTTGTTCTCAGGTTGACGGGCTTCTATTTGTAGCTGTCCCATCTTCTGTTGGCAGAAGGCTCTGCCATAGATGTAGCAAAGGGAGAACACCACTATTCTCTGGTACCCTTAAGATCATGTTTCCCAGGTAATCTTCTTGTCTTTCTTCTCCTGAACTGTTGGGATGGTTCCAAGAAAAGTAAGAGGTGCTGAATTACTATTTTTGTTATTGTATAGAAGTGAAACCCAACTCCAAACCTCCTTCATTATCTCCTCAAGCCTTCAAGCCTAATTGACAGCAAGTCTTTATATCTTGATTTGTTCCCATTAGAAGTCCTTGTGCCCTTGAATAAACAGGTAAGGTAATAACTTTAATTACTGCTATAATTAGGCATATCTGAGGCACCTGTGCTTTGGCATGAGAAAAAAAGGCCTAAACCTGAACTTTCCTTTCTGCAACAGTGATATGTATATTCTTCTAAATATCATATACTTGGCAGTCAAAGGCTCCCAAATTAGACATGGCAGCTTAAATCTGAAAAGGGGGAAAATAAACTTAGATTGCTGTATTTTATTATTAATATTACTATTGTAACAAAGTAATTAAAAATATTTAATTAGAAAAAATCCTAAAAATATAGAATAGCTTTAGAAAGGCCATAAAGGCAATAGCCACAGACAATACGAACAGGCATAAAAAAAGGAGTAAAACAGCAGGCTACTTCATAAGGCACTATCTTGCTCTTTCTTTTTAGTTAGAAAATTATGCATATATGCATATATATGTATAGAATTATATGTATAAAATTATATGCATATGGATGCAGCTTGGTTTACAAACAATTTAGGTTTGTAGATACAGATGTAGATATAGATATAAATAAGCCTATATTTTATGGAGAAAATAGTGATCATAGAGGACAAGAACAAATAATATTGACTGAAAATTTAGATCCATTTGAAATAATTTTTGAAGCTAATTAAAAAGGTAGCTGTCCTGAGAATGCATAGCCTGTGTTCATACTTTTTTCCAGATCAGACAACAAGAAAAGTAGGCAATTAATTCATAGTCACAGACAGAAACCATTTAAAATAACATTAGGCAAAATCAAGGAAAGTAATAAAATTCCAGGTTAGGTAGAAATTTAGTTTGTAATCTTCATTGTTTCAAATAATATATCATAGCTTTTGCCATCCAAGAAAAATCATCCTCATTTTCAGGATCATTAGTAATACTCTATGTGCAGAGGATTTTATTTGCTCCACCTGTATTTGCATAGACTCTGAAAGTATGGTTTAGGAATACAACTTTGGATTTTGTTTTTGAGCCTCTTACTGTTCTCATTAGATTCTAACTACTGTAATTACCTGGAACAACTTAGATTTGGTCTGATAATCATATTCCTATACTGAACAAAAATATACAGAAGAAAACATAAAACACAAAGTGTTCTGATAACCAGTGACACTTTTGAAAGAGGAATCTTCTTAAATAATGGTTCATTGATGTGTCCACTACTTCATTGCAATATGTGTTCTGAGAACTAAAGCAAATACTTAAAAAATAAAATTGAAGTGAAACTTTGTTTTCACTTGAAAGACTGTTTTAATTTTGAAATTGAAACTGATAAAGCATTTCTAATGAGGTCTACTTTATAATCTAAACTAAAGTTGATGATTTTCAGAAAAGATGATTATGTCTTTTCTGGAAAGTAAGGTCCTGTAAATGCATCAAGGTGGGCATTCTGAGCCAATATTCACTTCTGAAAATCTTGACCTAAATATTTTCCAAACATTAATTTTCATTGGAAGCGATTAGTCTAGTAGCAGAGAGCTGTCAAGCAATGAAAAGAAGGGAAGTGGTCTGTGTGACTATGATTTGGGAGAGGTACGGCAGACTATGTCTATTAAAACATATTCCACAGCATAAAAAGTTTGAAAACCTACCATAGAACAAGGCGCAACAGTGAGATGATGTAGGATAAATGACTTGCCATTAACCACAGTGTTATTTTTCTTTAAATAAATAAAAGACTTCAGTCTCTAGTGCTGTCCAATATATACTTTCATTGAGCATTAAATTTCCTTAAAATTGTGAAATGAAAAATAGCTGATCTGCGAGTGCGGAACATTTTTTAAAGAAATATCTTACGAATTTTTATTAGATGTCTAGATATTTATATCCATAAGAAATAGACATAAGGCATTTAAATATTTGAGCTCTAAAAAACGTGTTACAATGTTTAGTAGATGGCCATATATAAAATCTCTTGAGGCTTCATCAGATCTTCAGTTTCATTTTGTCTTCATCAGAATCCTTCATGACTATTGAAAAAACGTCTTTAATATAATTTTACCCAATTTAAAATCAGACATCTACTTCAAACTAGTCATTTGTGTTCCCTCAATACGGAAACCTGAGCATTTACAGGATATATTCATGATAGTATGAGATGAATCGCCTTGCAAAGATGCTCATCTTTCCCCATTGCCTGCAGAAGGACCCTAATTTCTATTTGATACCTAATTTTTATCTAAGGTTAAGTGAAATAAGTCCCTATCTGTCTAAGGACATCTGTGGCAACCGATAAAGCATAGGTTGAGGTTTTTAAAGGAAGACGTGCAGAGGTTGGAAAACAGAGCTCAGAGGCATTTTTTCCTTAGCAGACTGAATAAGGAAAACATCACTGTAAAACATAAGATTTTGCTCCTTTTTGTGGATTTCAGCATGTCTGAGAGATAACACGGATGTGGAGTATAGATGACATTAGTCTGCAGCAGACCACTGAACACTTGCCAGATTTGCATTGATATTCTTGGCCTGTAACAAGCGCCTCTTGAAGGCCTCCTCTTGAAGGAGTAAGAGATGAGAAAACCCAAAAAAGCAGTGTTGCTTGGTTTCCTCAGTATTTCCTTCCAGCGGAAGGCATTTGTAGATTGTATTGCTTTAAAATGTGCCTGTTGCTTTTCATTTCACTTCGTAGCTTTGATTCTGCCTTTATATTCAATCAAGAACAGCAGTGCAAATGAGGACTCTCTCTTAAGTGCCACACTACTTTTTCATTAGATAGATGTAAACAGCAACAGAAAGTAATAGCTTCTGAAATTCTGCATTTAGAACTGTATGAATCTAATGAAATAACGACATATTAAACAGATTCTGTGTTTCTCATGTAAAGAAGAAACAAATATGTACCTTTGTGATGGTCAGCTAGTATGACAGTTACCCTCCACATAAACCAGTTGCTAAAAAAAACAGGTTATTTTAATTGTGGTGCAACAGAATCATTATGCGTAAGTCATACAGATATTCTTTTTTTGGTAAGTGAAGCTATATGGCATGCTTGTTGTAGGTTAAATCATTAACTGAACACCGTAATGACCAACATGCGCAATCCAATCTGGGGTATTTCTATTCATTTTCCAGGCCAGAAATATTCTGGCACCATATCTCAGTACTAATATTTTGTTGCCTTTTGGCTACTGTGGGACATGTCATGGCTTGAAGTGAAGCAAGCAGAGTTGCAGTCTTGAACCAATATTCTTATTCATACAAATATTGACAGGAATGATAAAAACAGGAAAGATAAAACTAATACCATTGAAACATTAGCAAATGGCATTCCACACTATTGATAGAATTTAATACAGCAAATTGCTAGTTTTTTTTTTTCTGTTTTTTAAAGATGTTAAACATACTAGCTTAGAAAATACTTTTATTCCTGAAAATATATTTCAGTGACTGAACTCTTCTGTATACTATTTTTTTAATAGTAGAAGATGCAAAAAGAAAAGTATCGCCCTTGACTTAAAAGATAGTATTTTTTATCATTGGGCCCCCAATTTAATGTGATTTAACATGAAGCTTTCTGAATTTTACGATCCATTGTAAGAGTCTCCTTTTGCAAAGAAAAGTAACTCTATCTGGCATTCACATCCCAGCATGATTCCAGCATTTCAGAAGGCAATGACTCCTAATAGCTTAGTTTTTCAACTGCGAGTAGAATACAGCCTAATTGCAACAAAGCCTCTCAGTTTAGTAAAACTTGAATCTCCTGACCAGTCAGACAAATGATTAGGATTTTATTGGGTCCTAAAAAGAGTTATGTGATTCCCTAGGATCCAATCCTTGTCAATCAGGCATGGTAAATTGGATTCTTGAATAGGGAAATCCCTAAGGGAGAGAAGATGTTATCTAGATCAGATGCAGTGATTTTTCGACTCTGTGCTCACTAGGTTCTGTTCTCTCTTTAGTGAACCAATAAAACCATAATAAGTATTGATTAACCCATTACTGAGCATTATCCACTGGCTTCTGCCTGACTGTATTTAAACACAACACAGTGCCTCTCTGCTGCCATTGTACAGCTGTTTGCCTTTACATTGGCAGCCTTGGCAAGCTCATGACAGGTTTACTCAGTTTTCAAAACATCTTCAGTCACTTCATGTACATTTCAAATGCACTATTTTTTAAACATGCCTAGGAAACAGCTATATTTCCTGTAAAAGAGTAGGGAAAGGAAACAGTGATCAAAATTGTTATTTCATGCTGGGTTTTTGAGGATGATCGTTTTCGCTCTTAAAAATGCAGATGCTTTAAAATTAACATGTCATAGAACATTCATACAACCCCGCAGAAGGAATATTTGTCACTAGGAATGGCACAAATGGTTGCTTTTTGGTAGCTTCTATAATTCTGAGCAATATGACAGCTCTGTAGGTAGCTTTTATTTGCAGCCACCTGATTTCATTAGCTGTTGAATGTGTCATAATATTCTAGATAGTGGACTATAGACTGTCTGAAGCAGTGAAATTTTAGTGGTGTGCGTGTAGGATTTCACTCGAACTGGAATGCCCACGAACTTTATTTTGTGTAGGAGCTGCTCTACAGTACTTTGAAGACTTCTTTCTAATCATTAGCTTTTTGGTGACTTTCTGAATTTGTTTCTGAGTACTACTCAATACTTGGGAGTACAGAGATCACCTAGATAAATTAAGTGTGATTACAGGGGACAAGGTCAGGAACTGAATGGACATAGGTCAAACTGAGGTATCACAGAAAGCTATTTTTTTAAACATTCACATGAATTATTGTGCTTTTAGAAACTATTTCATATTATCTTATGCTGAGCACATGCAACATTTGCAGGAGAATAGTCATATGTTCTTTGAAAAATTGATGTATATTTATGTCTTTTTTTTAGGTGTAGTTTTCAAGGCTATATGGTGTTTTGTGTTCATTACAGAATAGTCATTTGATCAAGTGATTTTCAATACATTGTCAAAATAAATTACATTCACTTCATTAGATGTACAGGAAGTATAGCTGAAACAGGGACAAGTATTAATTTAGGACTCTGCAGAAACTGACACTCCATCTTATGACCCTGAGGCTGTATTATTCAAGATACCCCATGATGGAAGGAAGTCTGTCTCCATAGCAATTACCTAAATCTTTTATCAGTCATTTCTGGAAGGAAAATTAGAGCAATTGTGTCAGGATGGTCATATGGGCAGAAATTGCACACTCATTCAAACCACTTATGTCTCTGACTTTGTCCCTGCTTGATGGCTGCTTTTGTTTACTACTACGCTTTTGAAAGTTTGATTGGACATGAGCAGATGTGCTGTACTGTAACCACAAAAGGTTGTCCTTTGTTTCCTTCCCATTTCTTTCATTTTTTTCCTCCTAGAACTGTCACTGAATTACACCATGTTTCTGTTTATTAAGCAAATTTCTTTTCTGAGGGGGGAAAAATGCCCAACTGAAACTAGTTAAAATTATCATCAGCAAAATTCTCATTGCCATAGATTTAATTATTAGAGAACAGGAGAGTTTTTAATGGCACAGCTTAATTTGATTGGGCACTGAGAAAATGCTGTTAAGAGCAATACCTATTTTTATCGCATCATATCAGTTATATCACACTTGTAGAATTTTATTGACTAGACAATTAGTATAGTTCTGCAGGACTAGCTGCTTTTAGCCAAGGAAGCCTGCAAAGATTTTAGTATCCTATTACTTTCAAAATGATTAAACTGTATTAAAAGGGAAAGCCTACTGTCAAACTATTAGGATTGTCTCTTTAAAAAACAAAACAAAACAAAAGAAGCACCCGCTTTCTGCACACTTAAGGGTTTTTTCTTTTTTTTTTCACTGCTGGATTTTGAAATAAGAATAAAAAGCTTAACTGTAGATCAATAATAGTTGCAGCCTACACTGAGTGGTATGAACAACAGCCTAAGCTCTCCCTTCAAGTTCCTTGTTCAGGAAAATTTACAATTAATGGCTTTCTTACAACAGCAGAGATATCCCCTTCTTCATGGCTCAGCTAGGGACCTGCCAGACTAATCTATTCCCAGTTTGCTGGCCATGGTCCTTTACTCTATCTGTCTTAGCATATTGATTTCTGAGCTGTCTTATTGGTTCCTAACATAATTATACCAGGAGTGGGTCTCTTAGTACAGCTAATACATTTACACCATGGCATCTAGGGAAGCTTATTATAGCAGCATCCGGTAGCACCGCTACAGTTAAGGGTCAGTTGCCATTTCCATTATAAACCCCATTTTTCAGGGGTTTATTCCTTAGCTGTTTTAATCTGTATCAGGCTAAAACTTGGCACAGGCATTGTCAGTCTGAATAAAAGTATGTGCTATTAAAAACATGAGTAAGTCAGTTAAAGCTGTTAAAAAAAATGCTGCTGCACACACAGATATAAAGATATCGTTAGAAGGTAGAAAGATTTCATTTCTCCCCTTTGACTCTCTAAGATTGACAGCTTGTAATCTGAAATATTTTGTTAGAAATGTAAATGTTTACCTTACAAAACATGTCTTCAAGCATTTCAAAGAGAAAAAAAAAAACCTTGACTGCAAGAAGCATTGATAAAACATCATATTAAAAGCATAATGATTCTTTTGACACAGTATCTTATCCAAAGGACAAGCAACTCTGATGCAATACCAATGAAAATGCCTCATACAATGTATGAATAATTGTTTTTTAGAATTTTAAGTCAATTTCCTGCTACGAAAGATGTCAGATTAACAATCTTGGAAATTTAAGTCCTCTGTTTAACCAAAGAATGAGTACTCACAGGCAAAGGGAAGGGGGAAAACAGTGTGCTTTAACTGCAGATGAAGATGTAAAAGTGGGAATAAGAGGATATTGCAGCCTCTTTTCTAATTTGCTTCAATGCTGACAGTATAAAAATAACCAATAATGGTATTCATTTGCACCAGATCAGTTTAGATTTTTTTATTTTTTTAATGTGAGATGGTCACAGATCCACAATTAACTTGAGTGAGACCTGACTCCTTCCATAAGAATCACTAAACAATGATAAAGTAATCCACTAAAGATGAAGTGAATTAATCATAATATACTTGTTCAGAAAGCAGACATATAAGTTGAAACCAGTCAAACGTCCAGCAGGATTAGATCATAGGTGTCAGATCTGAAGAAGATGCTCCAGAATCCATTGGTGGAGGGTTGTCTCCTACAGTATACTTTACCTAACCATTGCTTCTTTGAGCCTCTTTATTGCCATCGACTAAACTGGTCCAGTCCCAGATCTGATCTTTGACAAAGGGTGAGAAGAGTGGCAATATGAAAACTTTATTCCCTGGCTATTGATAAAGGAGAAGGGCTCTGGGCCCCCTTGTGCTTGTTGTCTTTCTCTGCCTTAGGGCTCTGTTCCCCTCACTGTCCTTTGGAGAAGGACGGACAGGATTAGCAGGCCTGTGCAGGGAGAGCACAGGCAGAAGCTCTGGAGACTGAGTTTCCTGCTCTCACTCATATTCTTCTAGTGGAGGCAGAGGAGCCAAAGTACAGGAAATGGAGCTGCAGATCCAGCCTGTTCTTCCAGCTTACCCAAATGGGCCAGCAGGTCTTGGCTGCAGGGAGGATAGGAGGACTGGGATGCCTCTTATTGAAGTGCCTTACATACAAAGCACAGAACAAATCCACAACATTTTTTTTTCCTCAGAAATGTGAGACTTCTAAAAATCATTTATTTTCCTGCATTGTGAGGATTACTTCTTCCAAGACTTTTCACATTCTCTGAATATGTGTTTATTTTAGATTATTTTCCCCTTATAGACTTGTTTATACTCTTAAAAGTTGATTCCTATTTCTATTCTCCTTCCAACAGTCGAAGTCTTACAAGGTAGGGCCGTTGTTTTAGTTTTCACTTCAGATAGCTTTATATTAGTTAAATACAGCTGCCAATCTGAGTTACTTAGGAGTTTCTCTGTATATGCACATAGTACATCAAATTAAAGGATATGTACTAGAATGTCATGGTGCTTCTTTTGGAAGCACTCCTTCCATTCAGATTTTATTTTGTTTCTAGTTATAAATATATACAGATAATTTGTTTGCTTTATTTTTTAATTATATCACTGGTAAAGATAAATCAAACACTTTAAAAACTAATAATGTGAAGGATTTAAGCATTACTGATTTTAAATAAACTACAAGTGGGATAAGAAAATTAGATGCTAAACTATCCTATTTCTTATGCTCATATTTTCCTAGCTGTTACAACACAAATGATGCACATTTTTTTCTAGACTCCTATGGTACTTCAGAAAGCTGAGCATAATATGATGGAAAGACTGTGTTAGTTTTAATGCTGATCCATCCAAATGCATTACCTTGCCAACAAAAGATGGAAGTTTATTAATTACCATGATAGTTAGTATGTGTGTGTCTGTTTAAATAAATGGCAAAATATTAAAACATATGCTATGTTATTACTCATAATAAATTCAGATATTCAGAATTCATGTTTCTTTAAAGTAAGCACATGCTAAACATCATTTTCATTTCAAAGGGATGTTTTAATGGTATGTTACCAAGTCTTCCATCTCTTCTTTCCCAAATCCAAACAAATCCAGAAAATGTAAGAGAAGAACTGTAAAAAAAAAATCAATGGAATTAACTTTTTTTTTCTCTTTTAATTCACAAAATCAAAAAAATACATCTTTAATACATGTCATCGCTTGACAGGAACAGTATAGCTGATATCCATGAACTAGTCATATGAACACATGAATACAAGCTTTAAGAACACAGCTCATAGATGTAGAAAATACCTGTTAGGTAGGTAATCAATCTATCTCCCTGTCATGGCTCTTGCATTTTTTAGTGATTTATCTGGTCTAGTTTAAGTGTTTTAATTGATGAGGCATGCAAAAGTTTGTTAGAAAGACCAAAGGAAAAATGTTCAGGTTGAGTTTTGCATGTTTTAGTTTAACAATGAAAACAGTTCCAGCAAAGTTGAGGGAGTATTTCCATCAGTCTATGTAAAATTTCATCACATTTTAGCTGCATCAGATTTAAACAAAGAAGTTACCATGCTCTGAAAGAGGCATCACAGCATAGACATGTAAGAACCTTACCTAGCAGACACATTGCAATAACATAATTCATAGTCACAGACTACCGTGCTAGTTGGCAAAGAAAACTTTGCATAGCCTGTCATAACAAAGAATTGCCAACTATTTATTTCAGTGCTCCTAATTGTTGTCAGAATATGACCTGGGTCTGTGACACAGAATTTTTCAAAGTCAGCCTGGGAAAAGAAGTGTACATCTATCATTGTTTTTTACTTCACTCACCAATGCAGCAGCACTTGTGAAGGTCTGTTTTTATTTAATTCTCAAGATTTTGTTGTTAATGGAAAAGCTGTCTCATAAATTAGGGAAGTGCTCAATTACCAGCCTGACAAAGATTGATTTAGCTTGGTTCTTGGTCACTACTGGCAAGTGAGGGCCAGTAAAAACTCACTCAGAACTAATGGTACACAACCTTAAAGGTGATCAGGCAGTAAGTGTATTTAAGAAGAAAAAAAAGATGATTACATTACAACAGGCGTTTTTAATATTTTTGTATCCCATTCACAACCTGTGAAGGGCAGGTTGGAAGATATCTGAAGTCACTCCAAATCTTTCCACTGCCCCTCAGTGTGCTTTGTCACCAACACATATTTACAAAAACTGCATTGGGGTGGGTATGACGTGATGAATCTCAAAGAATAGATCTTCTTTGGGAGAAATAGATAGGTGGGTCTTGCTGAATAGGTATCACTAGCCTGGGATCTTAGGTGTTGGTGGAAAAGAGCAGAAACTTTTAAAAGCTGTTTTACTGAGTATTGATTATCAGTGATAAATATCAGATTTACATTGTTTTTATAGTTGAATTTTTACCTTTCAATTCATGGTGAATATTATTGGTAGAGGTCTAACTCTCAGAGTGTCAGTGCTAATGCTATTACTCTGAAGAGAAAGAAAAGTAATTTGGAATAGAGTCATGCCTCATTAGTAGGTAGGTAAGGTAGTTAGTTACCTTACAAATTCTAGATACCCATCTAGAACTGAGAAAGGATGGAAATCACAAGACGTAAGAAGCTAAAATTTGTTAAAAAATCTATCCCAAATATTACTGAAAACTGGATATTTTTCTAATGCAATACAGATGATCACCTGTTTTTTCTCCACTAGCTCAAATACAGAGAATGGTTTAGTGGTTGTTAGGGGTCTCACGCTAACTAAGAAGATAAGATATATAGATATTGGTATAGGTTCTATTACTCAATATGTTAAGAAATGACATAATTAATGTTGCTCATGCCAACATGATACAGCTTCCTTGTGCATTATGCATTATGATACAGTCTTTGCTTCCATAATTGTATGGTATATTTCCATAGAACCAACCTCTGATTCAAATAAAACGTTATATTAATATATTTTAATGTATATATAAACTAACTTTGTCTAGAAGCTCTTTTCTCATTTGCTATGGAAGGTGAATATGGAAGAGAGGGATCTGAAACTACCACAGTTATCATCCTAATATAGGTGGGCAGATCTCAGAGAAACTGGGTCGTTTGGAAACCCTTTGTTTCACAACTTGTTGAGCCACAAAGATACTGAGTGACCACATTCAGATAACTCAGACCAGTGTTTTCAAAGGTGGTTTAGATGCATTTTCTTTTTCCTTTGGTTAACTCATTTAGGTTTCCTTTGTTTACTTCTATATTTTGGTCCATGTTTGAGTAGGAAATACCTAACTTCAGCTGGATTAGATAGAAATTGTGTTTGGACTAATAAGAGCTAACTAAAAATGCAAGCACTCTGGAAGAATCTGATGTTTTGTGCTGGCCCTATGTTGAGTTTTAGAAAGGTTATTTCTGACATGAATTTCTTTTCTCTGAAAAGCTGCTTCTTTACCTCTGTTAAGTGTTATAATGCTTTTGCATAGTACAGTGATGACTAGATGACAGACAAGAATGCAAAGATATGAAGAGTTTGCTGGTTCATAGCAAATAATGATTCTAAAGAGATTGCTCAATGACTGAGCCCTCTTTGAGATGTTTATCATTTGAGACAAAAGATTCAGAACCGATATTTTTATTCAGTTAAATCCATTGAATTTAGCCCTTTGAAGTCTGCATAAAATTCACCTGTAACTCCCGCCTTGGAAGTCACCATTGCCATTTTCAGCCGTTGTCCTCTTAGCTAGAGTCACACAATTAATTGTGCTATTGTATCAGTAGAGGTGCATGGATCATTTTGTAGAAGTACCAGTAAGCCTGTCAACCCTTTTCCCCATTGAAGTCGATATAGTTAGTCTTGATTCACAATGATATAATGGGGTGTATAAATTGGATATCTTACTCTGGCAACCAACTTCACTTTCAGTCTGAGTCTTCCTGCTGACAGTGTTAATATTTTGTGTCTCGCAGTGAATTAAGGAAAATTAAGCACAAAGTGTGCAGTGCAACTGATGTGGAAGTGCTGAAAGCCTGATGTGTTACAGTAAATGAAGAAAACAAGGCCTTCTAGGGCTAGCTTCATACAAGAATTAGAAGAAAGGGTTGCTGATGTTCGTGTTTAAGAAAGTTGTAAATTTAAATGTTCACGTAAGACCAAAAAAAGTTTCAAATAGATAAATGCAATTTATAAAGCATACTTTCCAAGAAGAATAGAGTAAATTTTTTATATAATATATATCTAATAGAAGAATTTTGTGACTCAGGGCTTGCTATCTATTTGCCTATCTCCAACCAATGAAGTTAACAGTAGCATCTGTAGCTCTGGTTCTATGACACCAGCTCACACAAAGGTCTCTCCAGCACAAAGCTTGCTTTATTTCTGCTTGTGAAGGGCAGATAGGAAGGTTTGGATCTCACAGCAGTCTGTTCTTTTTCAGTCCTAGTATTTCCAATTTGCCAGGCTTAATCAAGATAAAAAGAATACTACTGAATGGTTTAAGATACCATAGAGGTATTGAAAACTGGTCAGTGGGGAATGAAATATATTGCTTTGCAGAGACTCTACACAAGGCTCATGTATAACTGAATACTCATTTAAAGTCTCCCTATAGGTGAGCTGTACATAGGTATACTGTGCTACAGAAGACAAGCTCGTATCATTCCAGGTTACAGCGGACAAATCTGGAGATTTCCTGAATGAAGAAATCCTTTTCACACACTTCGCTCATAGCAGTATTTTCTTCCTTTGCAATGGTTTATTCATTTTACTGCTACCAAGAAATAATGCAAGTATGATTTATTACCATGATTGACAAAAATATCATCATTATGTTCTTCCTCCTTCCTGCTTATAAGGTGCATAGAATTTTGGATAAAGTAAATAAAAGCCAGATGGTCAGATATAAACATCTGCTTGTGCTTAACACAAACTGGTCATTCTATTCACCAAGCAAAAAATTGACTTTACATGCAGTAACATCTACAGTATTTACTTTCATTATGCTTGCATTGTTTATGTATTTCCTGTTTATTTTCCATAAGAGCAAAAACAAAAAGGCACAAAAAATAATTCTTCAGTTTCTTTGAATCTCTAGAAATTACTTTTTCTCTCAGCATCAAATATAGCTTACTAAACTTGGAAAACAACAAATAGCAACAACAATAACTGGCAAATTGAAAAAGCATGTGCTTTCTTATTACATATGTTTTGTGAAATTACTTGAAAAAATCAAAGTTTTATATGCTAAATTAGTGTGTGGTTGTGTGGTTTTAAAGACTTCTGTAGCTTAAAGATAGCATATGTACTTTAAAATATGGTAGTTATTAAATAAACAGTAGGTGTTCTCATGAATGGTAAAAGAACAGGCTTATAAAGTCTGTGCAGTGTAAATAATGCACAAATGCAACTTAATTTTGTATGCAGTTTTTAAAGGAATTATATGTCTGCTTCATAGTTTTAATTAAAAATATAGAGCTAGGTAAGAAATGAATAGAAATGGCATAGAGGAATTAAGGTAGAGAAGAAAGGGTATGTTCTCAACTGACACTTTAAAACAGCTGGTGTGTGGGGAGGCATAAATATTGAAGATAATTCCAGATGCCTGCAGCTGTAGAGAATGCTGTGGTCTTAATGGCACTGAAGCAGATGATTCTGAACTGGCCAGTGCTAAAGGGCACTACTGGGACAGTTTCTTGGAAATAAACATAGGCTCCAGGTGCAGATGGGACAGCAACTGAGTTAGTCAAGCCCAGGGAACGAGTAGCATAGCTGTGTGTGACTGTGTGACCTTGTTATTTTACTTCCCAGAAACACTGGGAAGCTGAGATAAAGTCGCAGTGGTACAAAGTGAGGGGGGAAAAAATTTGAGGTCCTGGAGTTGTAGTCTCAGCAAAGGTTCACACTAAGTTTAAAGCGACAGAGACAAATGGGAAGCACAAGTCTTAAAGGTACATGCAAGAGGCAGATTTATGCTTCATGGTTCTCGTGTGGTAGCATCGGAAAACAAAAGAGCCTGCACTGCTCTCTTGACAAAATTAGATCAAAGTAGATAAAACAAAAAACATTCATATATTATTTCCATGTGTCAGTGCAACAATAGTTACACTCTAATGAATTATAGGTCTTCAGTACTCAAGAAAGAATGGTAACTGTTTCTCAAAGGTATGAATGTACACTTAATCAACCCCTGATAGCAACAACTTAGTTCATCCTTCAATATAATTTTTTTCTTTTTTTTAACTTTAAGACTGATAGACTGATATTATGACTGAAGGCCTAAATGAGATATAGGTACACTTATTTTATGTACCATTTAAGAAATTGTATCCTCTAATGACATGCAAATAGGAGCCAATACATTCTTATTTCATACAGAATGTTTAAGAGAAAAAATGTATTTACTATTACTATACAACTACTACTACTAAAAAAAAAAAAAAAAGTTGAAAATGTACATTAGTTTTATGGAAAGGGAACTACAAAATGACTTTCCAGAAATTGAGTGCTTTAGGAATTCACTTCACATTTAATATGTACCAAAATGTATAATGAGTGCTTTTATGCATGTGACCATGACACTCAGCGATAGAAAGAAGAAGGAGAAGTGGCAGAAGGACAAACTTGAACAAAGAAAATTGTTAATCATAAACTATTTTTTTTCTGTTTCTCTGTGGGGCTATATATGTATGTGTAAGAACTTATGAACTTCTGTATAAGTACTTATGAACTTCAATAAAAATAGAATTTTGCATAACAGTTATTGAAATTTAGGTCTGGTTTTGCTATGCCTCCCAGTTGAAGTATATGCAATAGTGCAAATATAGTGATAAGGATGACAATTCAGTAAACACTCATTTTGACACTTTCTCCTTTAAACTATAACTTTTATCTACTTAAAATGTGTTAATGATGTACAAATCAAAGGTGTAACTGTTCCTCTTTTTTAAGAAGATTCTTTATGATGACCTATAATCCTAAGTATCTTAAGAGAGCAGAAGGGAAGAGAGGAAATTAATTCCAGTAACTCAAAGAAACTAACAATATTTTTCTAAGCAAAAAGATTTTAAGATCATAAACCTTTTATTCATCTTTTTTGCAATTCATGTGGAACTTCTCTTTTGATTTATGGCAAGTCTACCTACTTGGCGCAATTATTTATAGATATGTTTGAAACAAATTATAAAGCTTGGTATAAATATTCTAAACATGATAATCAACATATTATAGAGAGACAATAACTGTAAGCTGGCTAGAACTTGAGTATGTGCCAAATTGTGCCAAATTACCCTCCATTAGTTCAGTTATTGAACCGAAGATACCAGCTGTCATTTGAATGCAGCTTTGGTATTTTGCCTTCTGTATTGGCTGATATGAGATATTGGCTGATCTATTGGATATTTCTCTCTGAATTTAAGGAACCATTACTCCCATCAGGAATCCATCTAAATTTTGCACATGACCCTATAAGGAGTATACTTAGATGCTGTTGACAAGCTAAAGGACTTGTATTGTGTATATAAAGTACAAAAATGCAAGACAAGGTACTGCTCTGCTAGCATTCTAGTGTTCTTTCAATATGGAAGTATTATATATGTCAATTAACTGCTTGGAATACAGTCACAAGTTTAATGCTAATTAGAAATGTACAATAGGAATAAACAAAAGAATAAATGCAACTTTATTATTCTTCATTTGTACTAAACATTCTGAATAGCAGATAGGATCAGTTGCAAAATGTTAAAATTACTAACCAAACTTACATGAAACATATATGAAAATATAATATCTTATGCTTGATGCAATTTTCTCATCTAGCTAAACCTAAGTGTTACACCACAATCAATGAATTGGACTATTTTAATAATATTTTATCAGTTTTAATTATACTTAATGGAATACATTCTATAAAACAACTGTTTCAAAGAAAAAGAAAAATTACAGGTCTTTAAATACAGAACAAGTATTTAAGAGAAGCATTTGAAGTTTGCTGAGTGAAAAATAAGGTATGTTTCATAAATTTGGTGCACTGAATTAAATTTTTAGTTTGCTAGTGTTAATTGGTTGTGTTTTTTCCATCTGATGCAGAGAACATGTAGCATGCATCCCCTATATTTTTTGTTCCAAGTACTATCCTAACAAAGCATTCACAAAGTTTAAAGTCAATAAAACATTCTCACAGAATTACTCCACATGATAGTGCAATCAAAATTATAACAAATGCACAAATCAAAATTATAACTCATGCATAGTATGTTGTTCAGGCTTAAGTTTCCTCTGACACCAGTTTATGCTGGAATAAATTCCACTTACTTCAAGGGAATATTGAACAAGTGTGAGAGGAGAATAAGACCTTTTATCTTATTTTAGTTTCTCATTGATCAATATGTCAAATTTCATGCCTGCAAGGAAACGGTGCATCATTTCCCTGATGCCTGTTGATTCTTTTTGCAATAAAAATTTGTATCATCAGTTTGCGCATCCATCAGAATAATTCAATTTGCTCTCATTAGCTTTCAAAAAGCACTGTAATTTAAAACATGATTGAAAAAAATGCCTCATCCTCTTAAAAAAACAAAACTAACTCACTTCTGAACAGCAAAAGTTCAAAATGAAATGTTAGCCTGCATAATAATCCCACTTGGTATGGGACCTCAGCAAGGACACATACTTTTGATGGTCTCTTTTGTTCCTTAATAGACTTCTTTCTAAAAACTGCTTTATGTACTGCTAATTAAAATCTTTTTTTTTTATTTATTTAAATGACCAAAACTTTCAGACTATTTGAATCTCCAAAGCTACGTCATGTTACTGAAGTAATTTTCCTCAAACTTGAAGTCTGAGCGGCATTTTCCCTTTAAATTTCACTATTCTTCTGATTTCAGACTTTTTTCGTTTTGCTCTACCAAAAAATTCTTTTCCTTTGTATGCTTCTCTAGTAACTTACTGATTCAGTTATTCCTGATTGCTTGCACTCCTCTCAGCACTTTCCTCCTCCCTCCCTCCCCAATTTATAATGCACCATATTTACTTTATCTTAGATAGATGAGCCTTCCAGAGCATTTCAGAACAACAACCTCTGGCACTCTGTTTTTATTCCTAGCAGAAACTGTGACGTAACTGTGGCATCTACACTCTAGACCAGTTCTAAAAATATTCCAAGAATGATCACCCTCTGCAGGATCCCTGTGCTTGTAAAGTGAAATCCAAAGAAGGAAGTGACAATGAGTCAGTTAAGTTAGAGACGAAGCACCAGTTCTATCACCTTCAAGAATATGCACAAAGTAATATTACAATGACTTACAAGACATACAAAGAAAGAGGCACATCTATTTATATAGCGTAGTTCCATCTATTCTAGTAAGTCCTCTGCTTTCAAAGAAAGTCTATATAAGCCACACAATTCAAGAAGGTGGAAAGAGAAAGACAGGCATAGTTTTAGAGGAAAAAATAGTAATTTAAGAAGTCTTATATAAGATCAATGGTGTTATTAGTATGATAAAAAATTAAAGAGTATCTGTTTCTGTCCGTGGGCTCTGGTCCAAAGACCACTGAAGTCAGCAGTGGTCTTTCAGCTTACTTCTCTTGGCTTTAGATCTGCTTTGCACACTACAGCTGCCTCATTCACAACAGTCTGCAATGGTGTGTGTATATATAAAAAAAAAGAAAAACCAAAGCAGTAAGTTCCTACAATGCACTTTAAGACTCACCTCTATTTCCACTACAGTGAGCAAGTATTAGATTCATAGATCCTATCAATAATATAGAGAAGTCTGTGGCTAATTCCCACATGCATCCTTAAGTGATTGCCTGTTTACTGTGATTTTAAAGCCAACCATTTCTTGAAACAAGTGAGCAAGAAAAAATAAACCAAAGAGAAAACAATTATCCCTTTTTATTACAAATCCTAAAGAATATGTCAAGCAACTTTGTGTAGGCTTTATAAAAGTTAATGTTATCTAGATAAGAAACCTTTTGGGTTTTTTTCCATATTGTGTGTTTAAGAAGAACACGTAAGTAAGGATACCAAGTGTTTATCAGTTGTACAACTCTATTTTTAGTATTTTTTTCCTTAAAAACAGTGATGTGACAGAACCTTTTATGATTATTTAAATATTTGCTATATTTTTAAATGATCTGCAGGAGCCAATTTTTTGCCATGCTCATCTTTCTTAGAAACTTCTTTAGTTGGACACTAATCTACTCATGGCATTTTTGGATAAATACAAATAAGCCTTTCAATATCTTGATATACTGAGGCTTCCATAAGCTTGAGAACAAAGGAACCCATAACATGGGGAAATGGCAAATTACAATTTTTCAGCAGTTGTTCACAAAAACAGACCAGCAAACTTGTGGAGGAATGGGAAGAACGCCAAGAGCATGCTATCATCTGTAAGTCCCTTCATTTTCATGATTTGAGGTCATTATACAGACAAACTTTGAATAACTGCAGTTTCTACAGAACCATTCTGATTCCTTCCTTCACTGAAGCGATGTAGACTGGATCCTGAAAAGATGTGCCAGGGACTGGATCCTGCACAGCCAGAGATCACTGTTGACAATTCACTGATGTTACTCTGTAAATGGTAAGACAGCAAATTTTAGTCTTGAAATGTAGTTTATCACAGTAGAATAAAAGTTTTTGAATATTCACAATGTCTATGCGGCAGAGCTAGGAAATGCATATCACTGTGCTAACTAATAAACATGATCATTGATGACTTAGCAACAAAATAGTAATGTTAAGCATAAAAAGTGTTTAGGAAACAACTCTAACATGTATCTAATAGTCTCCTTGAAAGGAGAGGATTCCAGTTAGAACACATTTTTTTTAATTTTGTTTTACATAATCGCTCTTGCAGTATCTGCACAAGTCTAGGAGCCCTCTACAGCCTCTTGCTACTGTCTTTACAGCTGTTATTTTCTGCTTTCAATTGCTTCTGCTTTGTTTGGGGTGGGGAGACTTTTTCAATTAATTCTTTAAACAGATGTTTTCTAAGCTTGGGCTGTCTTCCCTACGCCCTCTTTCAGATGTCTTCTGCTGCTCCCAAGTACTTCTGGGGCTATGTGAACCTGACTTAAGCTGTCTGCCTGTCCTGCTGGTGCCATTTGCCATTTCCTTTTGAAAAGGGCTATTGCTCTAACAGCTCTGTTCTAGGCAGGGAGTGGGAAACCTTTGAAACTGATGCAGCTTCATTGCACAGTCTATCAGAAGGAAGCAACATTAAAGGAAAATCACATTGTATTGGTTTAACTGCTATAGCATTTAGCAAAGTTTTAAACAATGAACGGTGTGTATATATTTTTATATATAATACACATCTATATACTTAATGCTTATTGCCTGTTTGATGAACCACACTGATTTCAAGGGCATTTTCTCCCTGCACAGCATTGGGGGCAGAAAAAAAATGTTCTTTGAAGAGAAAATGCCACCATCAGGAAAGAAGACAGCTCAGGTAGCTCAAAGAGTCCCAAAAGTGTTAGGGAGCAGCGGAGGACATCTAAAGGGGAAAGTCCAGGTTGTGAGCAGCCTGAAGAATTAGTTTAAAAGAACCCATTTTCCCCACAGAAATCCTTCAGATGAAGCAGCGGCTGTTGGATTCTTTCACAGCTGGCAGAGAGGGATCAAGCTCAAACAGTTCTGAAAGTCCTGCAAAACAGCAGAGGATAACTAAAAGGTCTAAGTTAAGAGCAGGTTCTACATTAAGGCACTTTTTTTTTTTTTTTTTTTTTTACTGGCATGTTAAAGTGAAGAAGATGAGGGAGTGAATATCTGGTATGATAAAGCACAGAGCAGAAAAATGAATAATGTCATATGTAAGATTGTAGCTTGAACAACCAGTGTAGCTTACAAATTTAATTAGATGCAGTGATTTACTTTTGCTATTAAAAAGCTGCCATCTTTCACTTTAGAGGGGACTACACTTCAGCAGTAGGTGATGGCTAAGGTATTTATGTTTTGTTGCATAATGCCCCAAGCACCATATAAAGAAAACTACTATTTTACATTATTGTAGCTTGTAAAATCTTTTGAAATAAAAGATGGGCTATAAACATAACATAAAAATTACAACTTATGAACAATGACATAGTCTTGTATTTATTACCAAGTAATTAAAAGTAGTCATCAGATCAGGGCAGATGAGGGCTTTTATCCCAATAGTTTTGTAACTATATTTGTGAGGTATTTTGACAATTAAATTTTGAGAGATGCAAAATACATAAAATTAGAAAAAGGTAGTGAAAAGAAAGAAGGGGTTTTTTTTAATATTATATTTTTACTAAAAAAAAAACCTTAATTGAAAAGTACATCTCATGATGAAAAAGATTATTTAGTTGTGACTGATCATCGACATGCATTGTCTTCATCTACATTCACAAAGGACAATCAGAAGAGCTCTAGCTGACATTATGGTTGAGATCTGTGTTAAAAGGACTTGTATGTAGATACATACATCATACAAGATACATGCATTTCTCCCATGGCATCTCAAGGCACAAGATCAGCAACAGTAAAATGTTTGGTGATATTCTGATGCAGACACAAGGTGATGAACTGTCTGAATGGTCTATGCCAATCCATACACAGAAATGAAATATGCTCAATGTCTAAGATGTAAAATATTGCCTCAGATATGAAGATATGAGGTTGAGGTATTTCAAGTCATGTTATTCAAAGGCATGTCTCAATGTTAATGCCTGAAGCAGAAGTGCACAAAGTTTTTTGCCTTTAATTAGTATGAAAAGGAAGGAGAATGGAAATAAAGCAGGCCTCAAAGGGCACTGTCCATACTTTTGCCTACTTTTGTTTGCTCCAAAGGAATATTTACATTGATTTCAATGTTGCAGTTTAATGACTGCAACACTTCATCACTGAATAGATTTTTCTCTCAGACAGGACACCGCCAGATGTGGAGTGGGCCTCCTTAGGGAAATTAAAGGATTGTAATCTTGATTACCTTTGCATGACTACAACCCTGACTAAAGTACAGGCAACCATGTCTACAGCATTCCAGTGTGGTCTGGAGAACAATTCATACGTTCTGAAGCTTTCCGTCAGCCATTAGTACCTCAAAATAATTGCAAAACTCTTGAGAAAAAATCAGAAAATGAGAGGAATTTGTCAAGTATATTTTGACAAATGAGCAAGATATATGAAACTGCAAAGGGATATAATATCTTGCTGAAAGAACTAGTGCACTTGTGGTCTCTAATATCTAAGGTCTCTCTGCTTCTTATGCCTCTCCATAGACATAGCTGCCACAAGTGATGAAAGACTTGAATGCCCAGATAAAATTTAATATTTTTTTCAGGGCTTAGATTTTCCTACCAACCTGAACAATGATGCAGAAGAAGAAAGGTTGGAAAGGGATTTTTTCCTATGATATAATGCTTTTCATAGTACTTGTTCTTCCTTTTACTAGGAGTATACAGAGTTCCCAGGATAGAATCCGGAACTTGAGAGTTGGTTCTCTGAAATGCCTCTGTTTGCCATGAGAGGCCCAAAGGTATTGCAGTAGATATGGTGGAATAGAGATGTAAGTCTAATTCCCCAAAACAGGTGACAACATTATTAAATATTTTTAGTTCCACATAATTTTATGTAATTTTCTCAAATGAGTGAATATTAGCAAGATGTTTTACCTTTATCCAACTGTCATGGAAGTTGAGGTATGTTCGTTCTATCTCACTCAAATGGTTGATAAAAGCTGAGATCTAGGTATACCTATAAGTTGGTACCTCTGCACGATGCACAGAGTATTTTGTTTCTGCACTTTGTTGTCTTTTTTTTGGGTTTTTTGTTTTTTTTTTTTTTAAAATGCATAAGGCAGCAGAACTCAAACAAAAGCTTTCTGACAAGTACAAGGTGCCAGCTTGCGAAACAAAACAAAACAACATGCAAAAAAAGCCTCACTGGATAAAAGTGGAGTTTCCCCAGGGGAAAAATATATATATATATATTTGAAAATGTCATAAGCAAAATGAGCCAGTCAAGAACATATTCTGAACTCAGTAAACTGGAATGTGAACAATTATTTTCAGAAAGATATTTGGAATATGCAGGAAAGATTTTAAATGCTGCTCTCAGAGCCAGGCCTGAAAGATGCTGTTGAGGCAAAGTTACCCTCAGGCAATCAGCACCAATCTGACATAGATACAGGCAAATTAGCTGCACAGGCACTGCTAACCCAGCTCACTCTGCAACAGAAACAGATGGATTTGAACACAGAAAAGCATAAGCTGGAGACAGTTAAGAAGAGGCAGGAGACAGACCAGGAAAGTTGCTGATACTGCTCAGAAAGCTGCAGCTGCAAAGAAATTAGAGGTAGTTTGTACTGGTGGAGCAGCACAAAGAGCCAAAAGTGAACACAAACTAGAGGCAATAAGTCAAATCCTTTACTTCCCAGCTGCTCCTCCAGGACTGACCTAACTGGAACCTCATTTGACTTCTCCACAAGAGGGGTCTGTGGTGTAAAGCAGCACATTTAAACCAAAGAACCTGACTTATTTGGTTAATGTGACACTTTGTGAAAGAGTACATAAGATCATGTTCCAGACAGTTATAAGGAATACTAGGCCATTATAGTCTTGCCTAATGCCAAAGATGGGACCTCTGAACATTTCTGAGCTTTTACTTCAATGTTAAGTTTCAAATTTGCAAAATATTCGATAAAAGCCTTGCATTATTGTCCTATTCAGAAAATATTGTCAGGAAAAATGAAAATAGGGCTCTTTACCCAACAAGATAAAAAGAACAAAATATTCTACTAATTTAATTTAGGAAAGTAAATCTTATATCCTGTGCTTTAATCCCCATATTTACCACGCAAATAAGAACTAGTAGAATAAAGACTAAGGCATGAACAAACTTTGCAAACAATAAGCTAATAAATGTCATAACTTGTCTGCAGTTCTTCTGAAAACTATATCTAAAAAGGTTTGTATTTTCAGTTTTATATCTGATACTGTAAAAGAACTCCCTCTTTGACAGGCTTGCAAAGACATGATACAATGTTTTGCTAGTCAGAATTTTCAGAAACAGAAAAAGTGATTCTCATATAAAACCACCCTCTGAAGTGATACTCCATAGTAACACTCTAAAACTTGCTTAACTTATAAACTCATAGATGTGAATTTTGTCAGCCCCTTTATCTATAGCTAGCGGTCTTGCAGAGCTATGAACATACAGCAAGTTCTTGCATTTTACTGCATTTAATGTACCTCTGCCTCTTGTACTAAAGCTATTAAGCCTCTTGATCTTGCAATCTCCTGCTGCTGCAACAACTGAGCAGTACATCTCGATACTGAGGTGGTATAACACTAATCTCCAGAGCTCCTGCTACAGTGGGATCGAGCAGGGATAGTTTTAAATGGTTATAAGCATCTTCTAGGGAACACTGTCACAACTGAATTAGATGCACAGTAAAATGGATATAACCCCTGAATATCCATGTCTTTAAGGATGTCATATAATCATTGTGTCTTATGAGAAATTCTGGTATTACAAAATAAGATATGCCATGTATCTGTATTCATCTTCTTCTGTAATTGTTATGAGGCCTTCTCCTAAAGATGAGTTTGGTTGGGACTTTGGTTTGATTTATTTGGATTGGCCTAATATTGTTTACATATATTCACAGTGATGCCACTACTATTGTTCCAAACTTACCTGGTAGAGGTTTAATAACTAGACACAAGTCAGGATACAATCCCAAACTAACATGCTTTCCTCTGTTTTCTCTCTATATATTTATAGTTCCAGGTAAATCATACTACTGCAAAACACAAGAAGAGGGAGGTATTGCATACAGCATTTTGTATATTCAGCCTGCAGCTCATCTGAGTGGGATTCATCTGACCACCTACACCTGAACTACAGATATGGACAGCTTAGTCCTTTGATTTGCTTCTATAGTTTCCAGAGAGAATCAGACACTTCTAATCTAAGATTGATCAAATGATTAATTCCTGAAAAGTACCTTTTTCTCTACATTCACACTACAGTGAGGGTAAGAAGATTAGCTCAGATGCAGACATTGATAGTGTAGATGTCTGCAGTTATGATCCCACTCTTTAAATCATACTTCAACCTTTACTAAACTGTATATTTGTGCCTTTAGATTGTATTTAGATCATACTATAATGAAGCAATTATACTTTTTTTGGTGTTCCTAATGATAGGCTACAGTATAGCTTTAGTCTAGCCTTATTTGTACAGAGTAAATCCAAGTCATCCCCATAAATACCCACACAGTGAATGCAAGGTCCTCCTTCAAATGCCTCTTTAAAACACACCTTTATCGTGTTGTCTAGAGACTTGACAGGTTTTCACTCCTGCGATCACAATCTACCATATAAATCAATATTTTCTCATTGGTTCAAAGTATTCCCCTGATCACCATTCATTGTTTCTTGTTTTATACTTAGATTATAAAATGTATACGATTACGAGACCTGTGTTTATGTTCTCAGATTGTAAGCACCTATTGTACCAGCCTTTATCTGTGACGAACACAGCTTTTAAGCACTGTGTAATGCGTATCTGTAATGTGTACAGAATATAAATTAAAATATACCTTGTTCCAGAGACTGCAGGATGATTTGAGCAGGATGACCACCTCCACTGTTACAAGGTTTGGTAGTCTGAGTCCCAGGCACCTTCATACCTCGTAAGCCCTTTGCTACTTCAGATGTCAAGAATCAAGGAAGGACCCTTGTAGGGTTAATATGATTAAACCCAGTGTATACATCCCCATATGATATCGTTGTGAGGTTTTACTGTACATATCATGCATTATCTGTGTGTATTATGCATTTAGGCTGAGTACTCTAAACTGAGCCTGTCCACACTAAATACAATAAGACCACTTGAAAGTTTAAATTGAGTGTCCAATTCTGCTCAATCTATCTCAAGCCCATACCTGACTGGGGACTCAAATCTGGACAGATTAGACATGAGGTTAGTTTGTACATGATTTTCACTTGGGAACACTTGAAAAATAAAAAATTAAAAGTGTAAATTCACTTTTTTGTGATACAATAATATTATTGTTTGCAAAATACTGATAAATTGTGCTCTTATTATTGACTCTAAACACAAGTAGACCCCAGAGACTGGGATAAAATAGGCTCATGAAGACCTAGAAGACATCAAGAATTGATTCAATGCCTCAATGGTTAGAAAGGATTAATACATCATACAAAATATCCCATTCAAAAATACAGGAAAATAATATAAACTAAAATAACTTATTTGAAAGCAATATGAGGTAGTTTCTCACTCACTTTTAACTCACTTTAATGACAGCCTCTTCAAAATCTTTACTGAGGAAGCTTATTAGTGCAATTGTACTTAGCACTATTTATGACACTGCTTATGGCACACAGTTGAAGAACATTTTTTCCTGCATTGTAATGAGCTAAGCATAGTAATGTCCTCCAATGGATGTAATGTGAGGTACTCTTTAGCATAGGTCTTTCCAGTGACTGTGTCATCATGGATAAAAGCTTTAAGAGTACGATACAGCCCTTAGAGATTCTCTAGTTTCTTAACTGGCAGGGTGCTTTGGTTTTGGAGCACAAAAATTACTGTGTTCTTTTCTTACTTACACTTCGTGAATTCTGTGTGGTCGTATTATATATAAGTGTGCAATGGTAGGAAGTGGAACAGTTCACCACCAAGCCTTCTGCAGCCACTGAATGGTTTCTTTCTTGAAGCAATTAATGTATTTTTCCCTGCTAAGAAGGGTATAATCCACAATAAAAAGTGGAACAACAATTCTATGATATTATTAATACATTTAATTTTGCCTTAATTGAAAATTTTTAGTATACAGAAGGAAGTTATCCGCCAACCATCTGTTCTTATATATTGGAACCATTGCTAAATTATCCTGTATTTAACATCCGCTAATAAGGTTAAAATGGGAACTTTAGCATAACACCATTGCTTCTCTCTGTCCTTTGTCCATTTAAGAGTGTATTTCATTGCTATCCAAGAAGTCTTCATACGTACATTCAACTCTGTCCTCTTCAAGTGTAAAAATCTGACATTGTCCCTTACTAAAACTTTTTGCCAGTGCTACATATCAGTAGTTTGGCAAGGAAGCAAAAAAAAGCTGACGTGACAATATCAAAAGTACTTGAAGAAACAAATTTATAAAACTGACATCTTGTATCAGTGATTTGTGAATACTGCTGATCTGTACCTTATATACCTCCAGGGTAATTTCAGCAATTAATCAGTGTATGAGGAAGAATCTCACATAGACTACAGACCTTCTACACTATCTTGATAGCAAAAAATGACAAAATGGACTTGGTCCTAGTTTGGGATAAACTTACTGAACATGATTTATGTAGAGAAACTCATGTAAGCTCAGAGATTCTTTTCCCAAAGTCTCAAAGTTGCCATATAGAGAACATATACAAGTATGTTATATAATTGAGGAAACTGCTGAAGTTATACAATAGCTCAACTTCACATGCCACTTCATCACAGTTAAATTTCAAATTCCAAATAATATAAAAGAGGCTGAAATCCATCTTGACTCTTCCCTTACACAGACTTGAAAACTGTTTTATGTGTCCAAAGATAGATTACAGTATCTATACACATTTTGAACTGGATAACTATTTTAGTTACTAGACTTTTTTTAAGACAGATGCAGTTGAGAATGACAAGTATTTGGGGCGGACACTCTTCATAAAGAATCATTGGAAAATGCAGATATACTGACTGTTACACTCTCGCATTAAACTGAACTAAAAATGGAAAAGAAATATCAGTGCTTTAAACATGTACATTGCAAGCTAAAATAAACATTTGTTGTCTACTTGTAACCTCATAAGTATTTGAACCTCTTCCCTCAGAAGATATGATAGTCTGCAAGCACTGTCTATGTGCTAAACAGGGGAAGGATTGGAATTGGGCATTATTTCAAAGTCCAGGTTTAGGACAAATTTATTTAGGGGGAGGGGATGTGAGAGAGAGTTCTTGAAGAAACAGAATCTCTTTCTATCTTTATAATATCCCCCCAGAATTAAAACAAACAAACAAAAACAGATGGAAAAATTGCTTGTAATAGGAAGCAGCTTGAAGAAGTATCCTTATAAAAAGGAAAGGCAGAAGTGGGGCTTAAGTTCTTTATTTATAAATTCTTTTTTGATTTCCACGTCATGTTTGTTCAGGTTACTTAACTGAAGAATAAACTTCTGTTACTGTCATTTCTGCAAAGTCAATCCAACAGATTAAATGAAACCTTTTTTTCTACTTCACACATCATAAAAACAAAGCAAAACAAAACAAAAGAAGGTGATTGCTGTTCCTGCTATCTGCTGGTAGTGATGGATGAAACAGAAAGAAGAACGTTTGATTTAATCAGAAAGCTTAACCTTGCAGTAAGAATAGATGCTGATATAACACATTCATGTATATATTTTATATATAGACATGAGCTCATGCATATCTGCACACTGTAGGTATATGGCTCTATGATGGTGCACTCTTTATATTACAGTGAATTACTAGAAAATTGTATTTTCCTGTCATCATTTCATGCAGATGATATTTGTTAATCTTCCTTACACAGAATAGCTTCTCTGTCCAAAGGAATCTGGAGAGCCAAATCTGGTCAAGACATTATAGAGGGAGTGGGGAAGCAAAACATTCTGCTTTTCAAACAACGCGCACGTCGTAAACATTTAACAAGGGGGATTTCCCATCTCCTCAGTACTATTTCTGTATCCTGTATTAACCTAATGGCTTCATTTTTAACAAGGAGACTTGTGTTTTCCTAGTTCAGCCTTCACCCTCTCATTCCATTAAACACAATGGTCCAGATCCTGCAGATGCTTACAGATGAGCTTGTCTCTTAATTACGCGTTAAAATTAAGCACAGATGGAAGTACTTTCAGGATTGAAACCTAAATTGCACAATAGCAAAATAGCCACAGCTCTTGTTGGCTATTATCTTTTCATGAAAAGTTGCTTAACTGTCTGACTTGATAGATATATTGGGTATATTTAAGCTGTGAGATTCACAGAAAAAAAAACATGCATACTGCATGCTTCCTTCATTCATTTGAAAATGGAAAGTGGATTGCATCATGAGCATGCTGTTTCAATTATATTTTGATATTTTTTGCCATTTGAAAGATAGCATGTTACAAATCATGTCAGAATATTTTCCTACTGGACTTTTATATCTATCCAACAGTCAAAATATTATTTGTGAAGCGTGAACATTTTAATAACTATTCTTCTGGTTTTGTGAGCTAGTTGACACTGTATAATAGCAGAAAAATGAAACCGTGTTGAAGATTTATCAGAACAAAACAGTGGAAATGATGAATCACAAGTAATGAAGCAGGAACTAAGGAAGAAAAAATGTGCAAGTTTTTTTGCTTGATTGAAGAAATGCTAATACAGATGGGTATGTAAGTTGTGACACCCTGATACATATGTACAGATACAACCGTATTTTATAATCAGAATAATGCGGGAGGAAGGAATCGCTGCAAAGCGAATTGGGAGGCCTCGTTACGTGCGTGGTGTTAACCAGATCAGCGCAGCCACAAAATGAGCTGCTGGGGTCACTGCCAGGTCAGCCCAGGAATAAAAATTGCTTATTGGGGCTGGGTGGGAGCAGGCAAAACATGTGGCCTCCAAGGGGGGACAGCAGAGGAGAGATGGGGTAGAAGAAGCATATAGGTCTCTGGAGAGAACATTTACTATTGGGGGAATTTCAAAAACCGGAAAGTCATGATGGCTGTAAGCAGGGTTGCCTCTCTGTTCCCCTGCTATTGAATATTCTTTGAAAGTGAAGAGCAGGGTCACAGCCGCCAAGGATGGAAAAGAGGGGTAAGTAAGTGGCTAAACCTGGGTAGGAGAACGTAGTAATGTCATTATTGCATCCATCCATCCCCTTATGTGCTCAGGAGAGAAGTGGTCTGGCTGTCTACCAGTTCATAAAATACAGGCTGTGTGCTGAGAAGGTGCGAAGACTGAAGGACTCCATCTATTAGTATTTCAAACCCACTTTCACATGCCACAGCAAATGTGCCTGTCTTCTGAGTCTGAATATATATACCAAGCCAAAACACTTTGAGGACATCTTAACGGGTCATATGGACAATTCCTTGTTTTCAGCTCATATTTTGAATGTGGTGTGTTCTAGAAAGGGCCTGTCAGATTAGGATACGCAAACAAAATGCACAAAGATTTTATTTCTGAGACATATGAAGGGCCCATCCCCTGTATCTTCCTTTCCAGAAGCTACATTTTACTCACTTTCTACCACCAGAAGCCCTTTTCCTTAGGACTGACACTTGTTCCAGATGTAATAATAAAATAAATTTATTATTCTCCAGGACACCTTTTCAGCTTCTGATTTAAAGCACCAAACTACCAGAAAGGTAGTGATGTATGGATAGGTGGAGTGAGCTCCTTTCTCAGAAATGCAATGCAGTAGCATCAGTCATGGCACAGTTACCATGGTGGGCTATCATCTCCCATGCCACAGGCATACAGTAGTGTTGTCTAGCTGCTGAATCCAAAACTTTGTTATTAATTAGAGATACTGACTGAAATTCTGAAATTCTTAAACATGAAAAGCAAAAAATAAGAACAACTTTCCCAAAAATCAAAATAATTAAAATACTGGTAGTCCTAACACTCAAATACAATCAAGAACTAATTGACAAGGGATATAATGAGCAGAAGGAAAAAAAATCAAGTGTATTTTAATTAAAAATTGCTACAAACCTTCTCAGTTTTTCATCTGTGAACTATGCCTCTGCCTCGTCTTTGTCCATAACATAGAGTGTAGTCATGTCCGTAACAAAGAGTGTAGCGCAATATGGACACAGCAAAACTAATCTACAATCCAGGAGCAGTCTCTCCATTTAAGGAATATAGGTGTCATATGGTATCCACAAATTAAGAAGATAATGTAGCCAGTATGAAGATCTACAGAAAAAACAGAGAGCTAGTTCTAAGTATCTACACTAGAAAGGATGCCTATAAGCACTTGGGCATAGTTCACATTTTTGTCAAAATCTTGTAACAACCTGGAAACCTATCAGTCTCTGTACCTCAGTTATTTATTTTACATCTTGGCTGATTACTTGGATGATACCAGTGATAGTTTAATTATTTGTTATTATTTATTATTAAATTTATGCTGCAATTAAGAAACTATGTTAGTAATTAAATTAATAGGCTCGCTGGATTACTTTTCCCTGGCTCTTGGAGACATTGTTTCTCAGGCCTATGCAAAATTTGAGCAAAGAGAATTTGGGCCCAAGATGAAGTGTTTCTTAATATGTTTATGCACAAGTATGTTTATGCACAAAGGTCAAGTCAAAATTCTTTTATATTAAAGATTACTCAGAACTTTTGAGGTCATTTCCTGTTTTCTAGATCTGTTTATTTGCATAATTTCCACATTCTACAGTAAAAAGTTCCTAAAAGTAAGCACAACAAAGCAACTTATATGTACAAAATAAGATTAACTACCATTGAAAGGAATTGAAAGGAAGGCCTTTGGCATTTAAAGAAGTAAAAAGTATCAGAAGTGTCCTATAAATATCTTGTTTTTATTTTGTATATACAGGCCAGTGCTAGCAGTACTATGACTTCTGAAACTGGACTACTGAGTCATGGCTTGTAATAGGTATATACAAGTAGCACTCAATTGAACTATGTCACTAGAGAGAGAAAAAGAAAGAGAGAAAATTGCAGAGAAAGTCTGCAATTCTTTTTAGAATAGGAAGTTCTTTCATTTTAATTAATTATTTAGTTTAACAATATGTCTAGTTGATAATGTACTCTCCTAGGTGAAAGAGACAGCTTCTTTCACCTACTTCACCTACCACAGCAAGGATACTTGCTGTGGCTTTTCCCCTTTACATGCTGTAGTGTCAGTTATCATCTCTCTGATTGAGGTATCTTGCTCATAGTGCATCATACAGCATGGATGTCTTGAAGAAGGCATGGAGTTAAAACAAAAAAAAAAACCCAAACAAACAAACAAGCAAGAATTCCCCTTAAATGACAAAGCCAAACTGCTCTGAATCTTTTTTTTTTTTTTTAATTAAAAGCATAAACATACATTTTTAACTTACAGTGTTTCTGATCTTTTAACAAATATGGAACATTTGGTACATTCTTTATGTATTTTTACCACTGTAATTTAATTGTTCATTGCAGGTCTGTAATTAGACATGTTTTAAAAAAAGAAATTTAAATTTTCAATATACGATAAAATGGCATTAAAAGATGAAGAAAGTCACCACTATTTTTCACTTCACTGATGAATGTGGAAGGTATTCAATATGAAATGTCAAAATGTCAAAACCCTGAAATGAACAAAAATTTTACTTTTTCTTAGATTTTCATTTGATGTTCTGTTAATTTTTAGTTTGCTTCATAAAATTTTATATACTGTAAGAAATGCCTCATTTAACCAAGAAGTGCTATTTTTTCTACTTTAGTAATGAATAACTGGAATGGAGAGATCCTTAGGAACTTTCAGCAAGTCATACACAAAGTCTGGAAAAGAATAGGAGCCAGATGTCCATTAAACCACAAAACCAACCCTCATCTTCTATCCAATCCTTGCTCCATTCCCAGCACACTCTGTACCTGTTTCACTGGAAGAAGCAATAGACACCATTCTGTTTCACTGGACATCATTCAGCCAGTGTAGAGCACAGGGCAGAATACTCTCAATTATAGCAGTTCACTGGAAAGCTTAAACTCATTCAATATCAAGTGCGTTCAGTGAGCAAGGTAGTGTTCTTGCAGAAATAATATATTATCTCTGCATAATAAACAATTCCACTGCAATGCACATACCATAGCTGATCATATTAAATGACTCGGACACCTTCAATCTTGATCTTCTCTGGCTTTTTGAGAATTCATTTTGCTTTTGTCTATAAGTCAATGAAGCAATATGCTTGATATCCCTGAGCAGGCACATTCCCAATTGCTAGTGTGGCTCCTTGAAGCAGGCTAGCACAGTACTGCACTGGAGTGACTAGCTCAGGTGTACTGTTAATCTGAAACAGCTTTATTGCTTCCAGGTCCAGAGTTAGTTCCTATAATGCCTGTTTAAGAATTGCTCCAACAGATACATATTTACATTTTGTTTTCTGTGGCTGGGATGGAGAGAGGAATAATATAGGACATTGTGCTATGACTAGAGTTAGTGGACTCTCCTCCTTTAGGAGTTACTTACCTAGCCAAAAAGTCAGTTCCTTCACTTCCTTTTATAGAATCTGGGAGGGAGAATCTGGAAAGAATCAGGACTTCCTCAGAGCCACGTCTCCTTAACAATTCCTATTCCACCATTTCCTGTGAAAACTGAAATTCCACTAAACCTTGCTATATGTGCTTATGCACATATAGCAGAATCCTGAAGCACCATATATTCAGTGGAAATTTCCCATCAGTTTATATATGCTGTCAGAGCCAGCTATAATAAAGAAACCACAAGTTATTTGCTTTAATCTTCAACAGAACACCAGGGTTTTGGCAGGAGATACTTTCATCAGAAAGTTTATAACCACCAGTTGTGCATGTTTTCAGCTAACATGAGCATACGTCAAAGGTAAATACAGTTTAATTATAGCATGTGTGTTTACTCTTTGCTAATGAATTTGATTTTCACTAAACATATTTAGTAATCAGGGAAAAAATATATTCTGCTAATTTGCGTCATCAACCTACAATTAATTCACTTAGCTCTTACCCTTGTTCATTCCCTGGAAAATATTTTCCCAAACTGTTCACACACATACCTTACTTTTTCATAATAAAACACCGGAGTAAGCAGCTGACAGACAGAAAACGCTTATTAGGCAATATACTTTATTTTATTGCAAGGATAGGTTGTCTTTGAAAGTAATAGCTTCTCCGCCAGGCCAGGTACTACTTCTCCAGCTTCAAAGCTTCTACTCCTTCTATTGCTACACAGCTTCTTCAGCTTTGTAGCATTTAATTCCATAAAATAGAATTATATTTAAATGTATCCTGAAAATGTGCAGATGCTATCATGCAGGAAGAGAAAATGATTTAAAAATCCATATCAAAAACTTAAATCTCAGAACAGAGTTTCCATACTACTTACTTTCTTCCTTATGTTTCCAGAAGAAAACCTTATTGCACTGCTAGAATGAAAAAAACAATGCTGCATTTTGTGCCTCTTCAATTATCCTTTTGTCTTTCTATAAAGCACAAGCCAAAGAAAATCAAGGCATACAAAAATATGGGAAAATTTCAATCAGCAAAATAATTTGCCAAAGACTACAGTGCAGTTAGATCAGTTACAGCTTTTTAAAGAATTTAAATCATTAGTTATGTTATTGAGATTTTAACATTATTGAAAAAGCTAAATTCAACCTTCCTTTTGGGTTGGCTACATAAACTGTTTTGACAGATCTGATTCATCAGCTTTTGTGTCTTGAGCCTACAGCCCGAATCAATGTGTATATTTTAGTAAGACTTTAAAATTATAATTATTTACATCATAATTTTAGACAGGAAGGGACAATCTGGCTCATCAAATAAAGTCCCTGCTATCACAAACAAACATGGTGTGTCATGCTATTCAATAGTCTATCTGTTGAAATCTTAATTCGTTAGGTATTTAGTCCATTCTTCTCATTAGAAGTATGTTTTAGAATATGGAAAAGCTAGACACCTACTTATAATTTCCAGACTAAATTTGATCATTAAACATTAACAATGTTTAAATACTTTTGATTTTTTTTCCCTGTTAACAGTAGAACAGTGTAGCCTGTAGTGTATGCTGGGCTGAGGAATCCAAGCTCTTTCAGCATCTAGTCTTCTCTTTCCACAGATTCTTCTGGAACCTTTATCTGTACAGATTCTAGTTTGAACAAACCTGACCTTTAGCAATTAATTTACAGATCTGGAATGGTTTGGCTTGTGCTTGCGTCTTCCCATCGTTCTGAGATGTGTTATATTAAAATTTGTTAGTGATGGTGTGCTTCCTCTGATTTGTTAACAAATCTTCTGATGAGGTTTTCATCATATGCTGCCTTTCTCACAAGTTTCATGGTTTCCCAAATCTACGTTCTTACTTGACAAATGCAGTAGGAGACCCATAGCTACTCTGAAAAGGTACTTTCAAGCTAGGTAGTGCATAAAAGCTGGGGAGAAAAACAAGCAAACAATCTTCAAAGTGATATCTTCAAAAGGGAGATGGGACCTTAAAAAGCTGTATACAGGCATAAGAGATGGCCACAGCACCATATACACAATTTCTGAAAAAGATCTGAAATTGCAAAAAGTCTGTATGTGTACATTCCATTTAGATTTCTGCCTTTTACTTTTTGCCCCAGCACAAACCCAAACCAGCTGCAGGAACAGTAGCAGGTGGTTTCCGGGAGGAGGGCCAGGCACGGAGACTTCCAAACAGCCTGAAAACAAAAGTGGGAGGCAGCCTCTTTGTGTAGCGGAGATATTCTCTCATGTTTGTTTTTGTAGGTCCAAGCATCTAACCTTTTTCAGCTGGATTGCAGCCGGGCTCTCTAAAACAGCTTTAAATCAATGTATCGGTTAAGAGGTTCAATGTCTTAGGGGGGTAGAGGTGCCTGCAGGTTTTGAAGGCAGGAGCCACACAGCAATCCCAGAGCTGTGCAATCAAAACTGTGCCAAGTCAACTCCTGCAGCACCGTACGCTCTTACTGACCCACCTTTCCCCTCATAACCTCAGGCTTTAAAACATTTATCCTTACACTTTCCAAGTGTAGTAAAGGGTATTGGCCTCTCAATAGTATGCCATTAAAACGTAGTATGCCACTTTGAAAACCTAAGTGGTAGAGTTTTGATGTCATTTTTTTTGTCTTCCCCGTAAGATATCTTTTCATTGCTATTTGGAACGTAGCCCCCGTATTTGTGACATCTTCATTAATTACATAGTGTAAGTTTACAATGTATAATGCCAAATTGTATGAAGCACTGGCTGTAAAACCCTGTCTTTTGTAAATCCAGCTTGTGTCTGTTTGTGCTGTCAAACATCTGCGAGTCTCAGAATCTTTGTGTTACTTATAGGATGAATTTTTATTTTTCTGGCTTGCAAATGGTAAGAATCACACCTACTGCACAGTATTTTGTTTATTTTTATTCAGTTATTGACTTTTTCTTCCTGAAATAGATTGTGTCTGAATGGGAAAAAAAATGGGGATCCATTTTTCTTTTTAATAAAAGTTTAAAGCTAAAAGCTGCTTAACCACAAGGGAAGCAACACAGAGCAGCAGTAAAGCCAGTAGCCTCTATTTTTAAAGCTGTCTTTTATTTCTGTAATGCTGATGGCCAAACTCTAGCTTTAAGTAATGCTTCCCCTTGTGACTGGGTTGCTTTCAAGTTTTCCATTTTATTAAAAGAACTAAATTGATGATTTTCCATGACTCCAATTTAGGATTTGGTTGTTATTGTATTTTTAAAAAAAAAAAAAAAAAGAAAGTCAGAGTGGTCTAGTCACAGGGGAAGCAGTACATGAAGTAACGCTGGGAGCAACCCATACTGTGTTGAGACTACAAACTGTTTGGATATCATGCTAGGCTTGTGAGAAGTATTGGTTTATGGAAACATGCCAGAAACTCAGAATATGTGCGGCAGTAAATAATAGCCTTTATCTCTTTATTTATTCAATCTTTCTTTCAAAGAAGTTCTTTTAAAAAAAGTTCTTAAAAGTACAATTTTAAAGTATTGCTGGAATATGATTGTTCTTGTCTGATTTAACTTCTAGCTCTGCTGAAATACTTTAATATATATTTTTATCCTGGCAGCGTTTATTGTTTTTTCAGCCAATCATAATAAAAGTTTTCTGAAAGCTTCACAAACATATTGATAGACTGCTTTCTACTAAAAGTATAAGGTTAGAGGATGGAAAGGAGGCATAAGTAGCATTTTTTTCATCATTCTGTATTTGAGAATATCTCCTTGAGACAGTGCAATGACTTTAGGCTTTGACTCACACAATGATTTTGAGTGAGAAGAATCAAGGAACCAATTGCAATCCTCCCCAAAATGTATTGTGAATATTGATAGTCATGCACGGCGACTACACAGATCGTGTGGAAGTTCAAGGAAATGGAGGCATCTAAGAAGAAAGCATTAACTATGAATTCTTTTCCTTTCAGTTGCTTACCTGTACTTTCTGCTCACCTTGGTTGAAATATCCATCACGAAACCTACAATGCAAGCAGTGAAAATTCTAGCATTAGCAGTTGTTTCTAATTGATGCTTTTTCTCCATTTATCAATTCATTGGTATCTGAAACAGCATACTAAGAAGAAACTGCAGGCACATTCTGTTAGACACAGGGGTGACATGAGTTAATTTCATTGCTGTCAGGAGATATCTTGATGGGTATATATTGTGCGTTATCATGAGTTACCACAGCTGCAAGGGATTATTTCTTCTACTAATAATGGCATAATAGAATACCATAACTTGTCACAAGATTTCAAGTCAGCTATGAAATTAACCTATTTCACCACTGAAAAGAAAGGTCCCTACTGATTTTTTCCCCTCCTTTTTTTTAATGTGACTGTGGTGCTTTTATAAATAGAAATTGTGAAAGTTTCCAGCAACTCTGGAACAATTTTATTTCTTCAAGAACCTTTGCATATGCTGTTTCCAAAACTCACTGATATCCTATTCTGTGCTTACAGATGATATGAACTGCATCTAAGTTATATAGAAAATTAACAGTTAATATTTTAACCCAATATCAACCAAAAGAGTAAAATCTACCATCTAACCCCATTACCCAAATGTGAAAAAGTAATCTCAATATATCTTACAGCAGCTCCTGAGGGTCATCAAACTGCACATTACTGGATAATCACCTTTATACAAGCCCTGACAACAGCATACCAGGCCCTAATTTGTACTTCTTCGTCTCTTTGTAGGGTGTAATTAGATGAGATAACATGAGTCAACCTAATAGCTCATTCTTAGAGAAAGAAACACTTCTCATTGCTTGGTTAGCTTTATACCAACTTAGAGAACTGAGCTCACCATAAAACTAAAAGTGTTCTACAGGACACATCAGAGAGCCACTGGGGCATACTGAAAGGATAGTGAGGATACTACTGTCCCCTGGATGGCAAAAAGCCATTAGGCTGGTCATCTTAACCTGTCTAATCAGTACTTGGTCTAAGAGAGGGATAAATTTTGAAGTTATGTGGACCAAATTATATACATATAACTTAATATATAAACACAGGTCAATAGTGAAAAACTAAAAGAGGTCTAGAAGTTTAATACAAATTTAACCACAGCTAAAAGACACAAAGTACAATCAAATATTACTGCAATGAAGTCCTTGACCACAAAAGCTTTTGAAAAACTCTTAAAAGTAACTCTGCAGACACTTAAATTGCCCAGTCATCTTACAAGTCATCTAAACAGCTGGCCTTATTATGTTAATGAAAGTTAAGCAAGTTAAAGAAAACCTACATTAGCAGAAAAATAGCCTATTCATCTCCTCCTTAGGCTTTTCAAGTAATTTGGCAGCATCAGCTCTCTTTTATCTGGTTTGAACTATAGTTCCAGTTTCACATATTGTTGTTTTCCTTTAGTGATGTGATATGTATACCAAATAGGAGGAACAAGATGTCTTGCATAAGACCACATCAAGGCAAAAGAGCCATCATCAGCTACCACCCTCTGGTTCTTTCCTAAGAGAAAAGAATAGCTCAGTCAATTGCCTCTCAATAATTCTTGCTAGGGTTTCCATCAAGGTCAACAAAGCTTCATGGTCAATGGCCAGTGTGAGAGTGAAAGGACTAGCAAAAGCATTTAATTTTTGTCCACTGATGGCAGCAAATCACTGAATAATAAGTTTCCTTTTCTTATTACTAGGATTATGTAGAAGAGCTATTCCTACTGAAGTTGCAGGAATTAAACTTATAAAATATGCTTTGTAAAATTTAGGGGAGGAGTTAGATTTGATTTTAATTGTTTAGCAAGCCCCAAGAGCTATAGTTCATAAATTAAAATGTTTTGTGAGCACATACATTAATTGAGTTATATGTGCTTTCTGAAATGTACTGTCAGTTGTTTCTTGAAAAGATTAATGTTCTTGTGATTCTTTTGTATGCATGTCTGAATTCTCGTCCTGTCCCTGTGGGTTCTGTTTAGTGGCATTTGGATTCTCCGACGGAACAGATGACTTTTTGCAACCAACACTGTTGTAACAGGGATCAGGAAAAAAAAAAAAGTATTCCTCTGACTCCTCAGTCTGGGAAGAGAACTAAAAATGTGGATATAGGTAGAAACCAATATTTAATGTTTCCATTCTATTGATAAAATCAGATTTATTTTCTCTGATGAGAGAGAGCTAAGCCTTTCCAGAATCTTACTAAAGCCTGTTGAAGGCTCCCTTCTGGATTTTGTTTTCTTTCTTCATTTAACATGCAGGGTAAGATTTTTGAGGAGGAGGGGACAGCAATCATGAATTAGCAGGAAAATTTTGTTCACATGGAGAATTTAAGGCTTGCTCCTAAGATATCCAAGAAGTGCCCCTCCACTTCCCCTGCCCCAAATACTGAAAGAAGTTTCTACCGTAATAACATTGTTTTTTCTTCTACCTGCTTACCAGAAATTTTACATATTTTAATGATATTTCTGTATTAACAGTCTGGGAATTAAAATTTGTTTATGGCTTCCTTTGTCCAGGTCACTGGAGGGAGCACCAACAGTGTTTTGATTTAGAAATACCTCCAGACAGAAGCTGAATACTGCTGTTCTCTTTAAAAACTCTGAACTATCAAGAAAAATTGCAAGAAAAGTTGAACTGTACCTTAACATAGTCATGAAAGGATCTCTAATCATCAAAAGGAGGTAGCAACATACAAGTGTCTTATGAGGAGTAGTACACAAAACCAGTATTACTATTCAGTAATAGTATTACTGTATTTAACTTTATAATTCATAGAATTATAGAATACTTAAGGTTGGAAGGGACCTGTAAAGGTCATCTAGTCCAACTCCCCTGCACACGCAGAGACCCCTAGAGTATCTGGCACAGGGTGATGTCCAAGTGGGTTTGGAAGATCTCCAGAGAAGGAGACTCCACCACCTCTCTGGGCAACCTGTTCCAGTGTTCTGTAACCCTCACTGTTAAGAAGCTCTTCCTCAAGTTCTTGTGGAACTTTTGGAACTTCAATTTTTGGCCCTTTCCTCTAGTTCTATTGCTGGCTGCCACTGAAAAGAGGTCGGCCCCATCCTCCTCATTCCCTCCCTTGATGTACTTGTATACACTGATCAGGTCCCCTCTCAGTCTTCTCTTCTCCAGGCTGTAGAGGCCCAGCTCTCTCTGCCTTTGCTTGTAGGGCAGATGTTCCAGGCCCCTAATCATCTTCGTGGCCCTGCGCTGGACTCTCTCTAGCAGCTCCACATCCCTCCTGCACTGGGGAGCCCAGAACTGCACACAGGACTCGAGGTGTGGCCTCACCAGGGCTGAGTAGAGAGGCAGAATCACCTCCCTCGACCTGCTGGAGACGCTCTGCTTAATGCACCCCAGGATCCCATTGGCCTTCTTGGCCACGAGGGCACACTGCTGCCTCATGGTCTACTTGTCGTCCACCATGACCCCCAGGTCCCTCTCTGCGGGGCTGCTCTCCAGGAGGTCGGTCCGCAGCCTGTAGGCGTGTCTGGGGTTATTCTTGCCCAGGTGCAGGACCCTGCACTTGCCCTTGTTGAACTTCATGAGGTTTCTCATCACCCAGTTGTTGAGTCTGTCCAGGTCCCTCTGGATGGCAGCGCAGCCGTAATTAACAGTGTTTAACTTTGATATTGCGTTTACTTATGTGGGTTTAATTTCCTTGTGTTTGTTTAAATGTTGAAAGTAATACCATAGCAGCTAATGCTTGTCTTTGATTTTCTTTTATTTTGACTGAAAGCTTACATGGAGTTGATAGAAATTATTGTCCCAGTTTTAACTGTTATGCCAGCAGTAATAGAATTAAACATTTCTAAGCATGTCTCTTAGAGCTGACTTATCCAAAGAGAGAAATTTTCAGTGTAGCTCCTAAAAATGAAAGACCTCAGGTATGTGAATACAAGAATTTTGGCTCAGAGTTTTGGCTGACAGTAAGTAGCTTCCAAGCATACATTGGAACTGGGGTGAAAGCTAGACTTCTCCAGGCTCTAAGTTCTGTATTATAACCACAAGGTAACCTTCCTTCCTGCACAGATAAATTGAAAAAAGAAAAAATGTGATCAAACTCCAGAAATCCTAGAAGAAGGAAAGAAATTGACCGTCCTGTGAAGAGCAAGAAGACAATTGTACAATGAGAGAACTATTGGTTGTCTAAAACAGAATTTAATAGGAAAAAAAAATCCAAATTTGCTCCTCACGATGTATTTAGTCAGAAAACAAAGTATACCTGTTGGTTAGCGGCTGGTAGGAGCATTATCTGTAAATATAGAGTATGTTTTTCCATGTTATGTATAGTTGATTTATGCATAGGACCTTATGAGGAATACCCTTGCCAAGTGTTTAAGTATCTTACGTTCAGAAGAAACCAGTAAATTTTACGAAAGAAAAAAAAAGGCATCCAACCTGCCAAGAGGCCTGATAATAGAGCATTGCCCTTTTCACTGGCAATAACAATATTCCACAACCTTGGAGGTAAAATTGAAATATATGTATGTCCCGCTACATGCTTTCTCAGGAAGCTTAAGATGGTTAAGCACATAGGTCCAAGTCAGTAACTGAGACCATACCTCTGAACCACATCTTAAAAAGCAGATTTTAATTATTACTGCAGGGTAAACATAATTTACTGTTGCCGTTGGCACTCTTACAAGCCATTTCATTAAATGCCAGGTATCAGCAACAAAATGAGTAGTGACCTAATTAAATATAGCACAACACAAACTTTCACTGGAGCTTGAGTCTCATGTGCCAGATATGACTGGAGAACAGAGTAGGTGAAGGAGTCCCTAACAGCTGCCACAAAATCATAGGGTCGCAGTTGTGAAACATCAAGAAACTCAACACTGCTTTTTTAAGTGGGTTAGGTAAACCACATAAAATCTCTGTGTAGACACTCTCATAATTAAAGTGCCCTTACTCCAGTTAGATTCAATATATATTATTGTTGTTTTAACTTTGAATGAGAATGTCCAATGAAGTTGAGTGCAGTTTTACCAGTTTATTTTAAGGATGCATTTTTAGTTAAATTTAGATTTGCTTTCCTGAATGCCCCTACTTCTCTCTCAGACAAGCTCTAAATAAGCATGAGCTTTAAAGTGCTGTTTAACAAGGACAGGAAACAGCTTTCAGCAGCTCTCTTCTCCTCCTCCTTGTAGCTGATGCTGATGAGCTGCTCACATGCTCTCCTCTGCCTGCTATGCCAGGATCATTGCAGGGTGTCGGGGGATGACAGAAGCTGTGCGCAAACACAAGCAAAATCACCTGATATCTCCTCAGGGTATCATCCAGAGCCCAATGAAACTGGCTTTTTTTTTTCTTTTTTCTTTTTTTCGCTAGGACTGGATCTGAAATATTTCAGCATTCTTCAGAGGTGAGCTAAAGTTTGTGTCTGTCCCTATTTTATTTGAACTCCTTCACCCCTGCAGCTTGTATAAAAGGTACTGAAGGAATAAGAATGTGCCCTTTCCGCCACTCATTTACAAACCAAACAAAGAGGGAAAGATCATTATGTAAATCATGATACATATATTTCATTTATTTCACTTTTACTTTATTCAAACAGTAACCCTGGAAAAACAAAGTAGAACAGCAATTTGTGTCACACACAGAAAAGAACAGTGATACTGAAAGACAGAAGGTGAAAGAGTTTTTATTATCTTATGAGAAAAGGGATACAACTTACAAGCTAAGAAAAAAAAACAGTTTGATTTTTGTAGAACACACAGCTGTAATTCCCGAAGTAGCAATAATTATCACTTTCAGATTATTCTCAGATTATTACGGTGGTAATGTGTTGCGTATTCTGATCAATGCATTATCATTGATCCCCTGCCTAATGGAGAAGGGCAGGTACACATTGTTAGCCAAAGAACTTTTTTTTTGTAGGTGAATTTTTCTCTCTCTCTTTTTTTTTTTAAGAGAATATTCCTTTTAGCAGTATGCTCTTCTGAGATATCCTGACTCTAGATCAACCGTTGCAACCTGAATGCACTTATAGTGAAAGCTGTGTGAGAATTCTCCCTAGGCTTCTGGGAATGCCAGATTGATTTGTGTTACCAGCATTTAGTAGAGCAGTAGGTTACTACAAAAAGTGATTTTGAGATACTATCTCAAGTCGAAATCCATAGCTGTAGGGAGTGATACTTTGAACTGGATATTTTTCTGCATTTTGAGACCCTCGAATTGGCATCAATAGTCAGAAAGCACATTCTTCTGAAGTAATTGTAAGGCATTTACACTACATAGATGGTGAAGCCCAACTCTGACTTAACATTAAATTAAATATTGAGGTATTTTAAGTTTTGGGCTTTTTTTAGTTATTATTTACTGAAACCTAGATAAGAGAATGTAGTGAACTAAAAATACTGAGTGAGGGACAAAAATCCATTTGATAAATGAGGTCACTAAGGGACTCTCTGAGGCTTAAGCTGTTGAAAAGACTTAATTTTTTAAGACAGCCTTTTTTTCCATCATGCCGCAACATAACCTTCTCTTTCTTTCTCCTCTGTCCCACTCAAGCTGCTATACTTTAGGATCAGTTCACTCTGTTGAAAACCCATTGTAAAAATGTCAGGGTTCATATACCTCATTGCTATAGATGACCTTGTAGTACTCTTTGCTCTTACATCACTTCTTTTAATTTCACCTTCCATTAATCATTCCTATTACTTTCTAGTTACAATGCATCCATTACACTGTTGTTAGATTTTTTTTTCTTTCTTTTCTCTCCAGCTGTCTTTGTCTTTCTAACCTTTTTTTTTAATTTTGCTTCTTTCCCTCTTATGCCATTTACTCTTTTTATCTCATCCACATCTTCTTATAGACATTCGTTGTCATGACAGGTTTCTTTAAATGTGTGCAAAATTCACGTGTGTTCAGGAAGCACTGTAAAATTATGCAATTACTCTTGGTATTGATACATTAATTGTACTTCATTTTGCTTTGTTTCTTTCCATGTATTTCCCCTAATATGAAGTATATAAAATTTGTCATAATTTTGGTAGTGGTGATTTTATTCTTTCTCCTTTATCCTTTATTTCTATGCTGTTTTTATCTTAGTCTTTTCATTTAACTTTACGCTCTCATATTCAATTTGTATTCTTGGGAAAATTCATAAGATTTTGGTCCTTTGTTTCCAACTACCGTAAAATATGGATGCGTTAATACATATTGCTTCTTTTAACATTTCTTGCTAGTGCCATTTTTATTAGATATTTTTAAATTTGTATGCATAATTTTCTCAATTCCGAAAACAGTAATTTCAAGCTACTATTCTTCTCCCTAAATATCATACTCCAGTATTTTCCTTCCCCTTTTAATAGTTACGGTGTCACAGATATTTATTTAAAGTTCAATTTTTGCATTTAATTTTGGTTTAACTTTGACTATGTTATTATTTTTTAAGTAAAATGATAAATTTATATTGATCTCCAAAGTATACTGTTGATCATCACAATTCAATATATCAATTCAAACCCCTAGTTTTTAGAAAAAAAACCCTTCTCAACCCCAAATTTCCCTCACAACTGGTTGCTAAAAATCAGAGGAAACTCTAAGTTGTTAACAAATATTTGTTGCCATTCCATAAGATAATCATACTAAAATTTAGATAATTTTGTTTTTATGTGTAGTTACGATGATTTTTGGGCATTTGAGCAGTACGTATTTTCCCCCTCGACAACTTCCTTCTTATTAAAGTCAGCTTAAGTATTTGATCTATAATTTATGTAATTTATTCTCCATTCTGAAATTTGGAAATCCTTTTGTAATGCTGATACTCTGTACTGTTGATCTGTCATCTAGAAAGTACCAACATATTTCAAACCTTTTCTTCCTTCATACAGTTAATTTTTAAATGAATATGAATCTTTTAATGATTAGCAAATAGAACTCTTCTAGTTTAAAAAAAAAAAAAAATACAATGCACATTTGATACCTGCTTACCCTAAGCATTTTTTCCCTCCTTTCCTGTAACTTTTAATTATCATTCTTCTATTACACAGTCTAGTTTCCCCCAGCTCCTACCTACACGATTCAATTAATATCACCTTATATAAAAACATGAGCACTATCACTCTACTTTATGTTTGATGATTTTCCTTCTTCTGATTCTCCTGCCACATAACAGCTATTATTAATGATCTCTTTTTCAGTGGCACATTTCCTGAAGCTTTTAAAGTGGCTACTTTCTCAGCACCCTTCCTTAAGAAGCTTTTATGTGGCTCAAATTCCATTGCTAACTATCATTCTATTTCTAACCTCCTATGTCTCAGTAAAGTTCTTGAAAAGATATTCTGTTCTTAACTTTCCAAACACCTTGTTAATAATAATCTCTTTGATTGTTTCCAAGTAGGGTAGATTTTCATCTCCAGCATAGCATGAAACTGCTCTGTTCCACTTATAGGAGTTGAAGATCTCTTGAAATCTTACCTAGTGATCATAGTTCTTTCCCCTCCTCATTATTTTAGATAAGAGTATGGCATTTGGCAATACTGAGCTTAATATTTTATTACACTATTATGAATCATATGACAATGTTTCCAATTCCCAACAACTTTATTTTAATGTTAATGTTTTTTCCTCTGTTTGTTACCTGTCATTATTCACTTTGTCATGCATACTTGATATTATCTTATTTTTTCTTTCATACCTAGCAGTCCTACAATTACTTGAAAAATAATATAATAGTAATACCATCACACTTCAAGATTTGCATTTATAATTAAAACTCTGAACAACTTTTAACTTTGGTCTCTTCATGACATAGTTCTTAAAGATGCTAAAGAAGTTCTATCATTGATTTCAGGACTTAATTTTGTATAAGCTACTTTCATTTTTGTACAGTTAGGGAACAGCCTGTGTTCCTCAAAGCAAATTCTGCAAATTAACATACTGTACTTGCATGTCAGCTCACTAGCTCAGCTAATTAAATATTTCTCATGTGCGTTACATATGATGACTACTTCGGTTTATGTTTCAGAGATGTTTTCCAACTGTCTGTTACTTATTTATTAGGTATATCCATGGCACTAATCATTGGAGTATTTGAGCACATAGAAATGATTAAAGATACATCAAAATTACTTCTAGAAGGTACCGCTTTTCTTTCTGTGCTTTGAAGCTGTTTCTTTACCATAATTCTGGAGGATGATTCCTCCTGTGTTCAGTGTCCTTACTCCATAGCTTTTGGGAAATGCTAGTTAGTAAAGAAATGCCTTGTACTGAGCTTGAAAGTCATCTGCAAGAGGCTCCACTTGCTTGGCACCAGCTTTGTAGGAAGTTTGTTTCATATTTTTGGTCTGTCACTGAAAATGCCCTCCTTTCCATTGTCACAAGATAAAAGCCAGGGATCTATCAGCCAAGTATCCCAAATGAGTGTTGCAATCACACTGGGAAATCGTGAAAGACAGTACTTGAGATAAGTGGGCTTCAGCCTTTCATAGCTTTGATGATCATGGGGGAGGGAAGAATGAGGACAATGTTTTCAAGATACACACTTTTAGTAGAAAGAACACGCTCTAGTTTCTATTTATCCTTATTGCATAGCCTTCAACTACATTTTGTGGCTAAACAGTTCTCTACTAAAACTTACAGGAACCAAGATTTCTGCCATAATGTTTAGATCAGACAACAAACATATGTAAAGATATCACAAGTAATGTTAAAAATGAATTCCTTAAATAAAACATGTGATGACAAGCATGTGCCTTAAAATGGAGCGTGATATCTTGACAAAAATCTAAATGATAACACAAATAATTTCCTACCCTGTTGAAGGCAGAGTAAATTGTAAATAAAATAATACAACTAGACTACTTCAACAATCTCAGATTCTGTGAGTCTGGCCCTTCTAGAAAAACCCACACTAAACCTTGTACGTAAGTTCTGGACTTTTCTTAGTTTCTAATTTCCACAGAAATGACAAATTTTTGGCCGAGAATTGAATCTGGTTTCTGTGCAGCTTTGCACAGAACTCTCTTATTTGGAGAGAAAGGAAGAAATGAAATTAAATTGATGCTGTTTAAGTTTGGTTAAGCATAAATTTAAATTTATTTAGAAATTATACATGTCCCATAAAAATAAGCAGGCATAAAAGCCATAGCTTTAATGTAAAAGCCAGAGTATGTTAGAATTCCTTCCAAATGATCCCAAGATCCCATTCCAGGGAGGCAGGCAAATAAACAAACAAAACAAAACAAAAAAACACATATATGGTCACTGGTAGCTGTACTGACAGAGACCAATATCGCAGCTCACTGTACATTAAGGACAAGATTTCACAGTTTTAATAAAAAAAAAAATCATCATCCTAAAGCAGCAACAGATGAGCAGAGGCCTGAAAACAGAAGGCGGACTTCCTTCCTCCCTCCTTCCCTCCCTCCCTTCCTCCCTTCCTCCCTTCCTCCCTTCCTTCCTTCCTTCCTTCCTTCCTTCCTTCCTTCCTTCCTTCCTTCCTTCCTTCCTTCCTNTCTCAGAACCAGGTATTCTTGCCTCACTACCCCTTCCTTCCTTCCTTCCTTCCTTCCTTCCTTCCTTCCTTCCTTCCTTCCTTCCTTCCTTCCTTCCTTCCTTCCTTCCTTCCTCCCTCCTCCCCTTCCCTCCTTCCATCCCTCCCTCCCTCCTTCCTTCCTCTTTCTCCTTCCTTCATTCCCTCCTTCCTTCCCTCCTTCCATCCCTCCCTCCCTCCTTCCTTCCTCTTTCTCTCTCTCTTTCTCTCTCTCTTTTAAAATCTATTGTAGAATAAATGTACAAAAAATAGAGATTTCTTATAAACAATCAAAATTAGAAAGTGCAAAATTCTAGATACCAAATGTTATGTGTATAAGCACCCTTTGTTAAGGAGGCATTGGAGTTTATATTTGTATTGCATTTGCATCAGCAGATAGTACTTACATTTCTATATGCCCAATTATCTAGTCTTAACAGCAAGACATTATTTTACTATAAACCTTTTTACTGCAATCAGCAAATATTTTGTATTTTGTTTAAATTGACATGTCATATGTTATTATAAAATATGAAAAGAAAGGATTTGGTCTCAGACTTAGGCAGAATTATCTTACTGCGGTTTGGCTCAAATACAGCATATTTTCTTTCAGGCAAGCCTCAAAAATATGAGAAAACAGCAACCAATAAAATAAACAGATTAAAATGTGAAATACGAACTAATGATCAATTGTTTACATTTGTATTAAATTAGATAAAGATATGACTGCATATTAGTCTAATCAGACTAGAAAATAAATATTCTTTTAATAGTATGCATGATAACTGAAATAAATCAGGTATCAGATTTCATTCATATACACGAATCTCCTTTCCGCTCCGAATACCACTTTATGTGTGTTAGCCAAAATTGGTTGTCAAGATTTGTGTTTAAAAACAATAACATCTGAAAATAAAGTGGCAGTCTTTAAGGGTCCTCATTGATTGTGGTTTATTATGCAATTATCTTAATGCTGAACTCAAGAGTAAATGGGAGTCGCTCATCAGAATCTCACCATGAAATCAAGGCAGTAAGATTAAACAAGTTGAAAAATCTGATAAACTATCAAGAGTAGTTACTGATTATCCAGCAGAATCAACAATCAAAATAGTAGATACTTTAAAAAAGGTCAAGATTTTAAAACAAGTATCACTTCCAGTTATCAGAATAAAGTGATAAATCATCCCTCCATTATTTGTTTTCCCTCAAATGCAGGGCAAACAGAGAAGTTTATCGTGGAAATAGTAGCTGAAGGAATACTACTGAATTATTAATTTATGTGACATTTACTCTCACCTAATAAAGAGAAACTTCTTTCGTGATGGCCTCTTTCACACTGACAAAGCTGTATATACATGATATCACTGGAGGATCATTTGAAACACTTTCACTTCCAACATTTACATACTCAAAAGATTGGTGGCTCACAATATCTTCGTAAAGATGAAGCATCCTACAATATCCATTTACTTGGTATTGTAGATATTTTACAAAGACAGAAAGAATAAAAATAAATACAGGGAAAATAAAATCAAAAACACAGAATTCTGACTTTTATGTAGGACAGAGAAATTAATGGTTTGTATGTAAGATAACAGCATTCCCAAAGAAATAGAAATCACTAATTATTTAGTTGAAAAGCCTCAAAAATAAGCAAAAATATATCTTTGTTATGCCTTTGTATTAAAAGAAAACTATGGAAGGGAAAGAAAACATCTTTTAGAATATCGGGTAATGTGTGAAATGAAAGAAAAGGTCAGATAACAGGCCTTGCAATTTTTGTTTGTATATGATTGCACCAATTTCTGTGCTATAAACATTTACTAATATTTAACTGTAGACTGACATAATTTATAGTTACTACACACAGGTTTAGATTTTTGTATTTACTAATATAATGTGTTATTAGGGCATTCCTCCATACTGGACTAATCATTTAGATAAGAGTGGTATTTTGCTAGAAGTAGGCACATATATTCCTACATTAAACATTTAATTTTACTTCTGCAATAAAATTGATTATTTCTTTAAAAAATACCATAGCTTGTCAACAAACTCTTGTTGAGCTTGTCTCTTCTTCATGATTATAATACCAATAGGTCTATCTTATCTCATAGGAATTTGTTATTGGTAAAAATTTTGTTTGTAAAGACCTTCAGATAACTGCATGTTGAAAGATGCTTCCTGTTTAGGAAGCATTTTCTTTTTAAGGATTATCACACCATTGAGAGAATTCTGAGCTGGGTACACTTATAGTTAAACCAGCCCTGTTTCCTCTGAAAGTTTTCACCTCTCACAATGTCCCTTTTGAGACTTATATTAGTGATTTGTTCTACAGAGTTGTTTTTGCAGTTAAATTAAGTCTTCGTAACAGTGTTTCTTCTCACTGGGGAGAAGAACTTGAAAGAAAAGAAGAACAAATGGTTTTATATGTCCATTTTTGCATTGAGCAGAAACTGAATGAGCACTATTTGAGTTTCCCTCAGGATTTCTTATGACTAGAAGGGAATTGTGTGCTGGAAATATGTGCTACGCACATTGCTGTGCTTTTTTTGATTTGCCAGATACTAAATCCAGTGGCCATCCAGTCTAGGTAGTGCCAATGGTGGCCTGTGGTTTAAGCCCAGGTCTTAGCAGAGAAGAAAAGAGCACCAGTTTTGGAAACATCAGTAAAACATCCCATGAAAAGAAAGGTCTTTTCCCTGGTGGAGGTGAGCCCTCACCTTCAGGACTGGTGAGCTGGCTGGTCAAGCAGAGCATCCGCCCAAGCCATGTTGACTCTTCCTGAGGACTTGCACCCCAACAAGGTCCATGTACCCCCCTACTACTGAGAGAAGGGCCCACTAAGCAAATTCTACTCTATTATATTAACAAGTTCAGTTTGTTTGTCCAATAGGAGTTTTGACTACAATTGAAAACCTTGCATGCAAGAGTAGTTTCAATTGCATTTTTTTTTACCATAAAAACCCCTTTATCTCTCTATATCGATATATCTATGCTATCTGTGTTTGGAAAAAAAAACCCCACAACCTATTTATAGATATCTTTAAGAACTTCTATTTAAAATAAACAAATTTGTTATCTTCACACCACAGCATTTTAGAGATAAATGTACCATTCATTCTTATATAAGCTACCTCAAAAATAATTTAGGATTATGAAGTCCTCTTTAAGAGAGTGATCAATAAAGGAAAGGAGACAGGCAGAATAAATAAATAAAGAAAATAGACGTAAGGAAAGGACATGTAGGCTTCTTTGTAATTAGGAGATAATAATAACCATATCAACACTCTAAAAATATTATTTTTCCACTAAATTGAAACACTTTTTGTATGCAAGAAGGAAAGACTTTTAAATATCTTGGATTTTTACTTCTTATGACTCACAAATGAACCATTTTCCTATCAGAAATTATCTTAGTCATTAGTGAGACTGAAAATATTGCTTTTGTTTTTGAAGAGAAATCCTTCTTTTTTTTCTCTCTCTCTCTCTCTATCTTTCTTGTCATGGATCTTACATCTGCCAACATTGAGAAACATGTTGTAATATTTAAGTCTATAATAGTGACTGTGCACAGCTAGCTGCACTTTAACTAATTTTCCATTATAATCATGAACTGTGATTGAACTGGTCCTTGGGATTATTATTCAAGTTGCTGTTCACTCAGCTAGAGCTTTGCAAAATATCATTTTTTTTTCTATGACATACTCTTACCACTCCATAATATCTGCAAATATTACATTCTCCTTCTCAAATTCAAGACTCTCACAACGTACAAAATTAACTAAATTGCTTGTTAATGTCTCAGTGTTGCAGAGACCTGAGAACCCTCAATTGCTACAGGATGTAAAAGGAGTTGAAGATATTCAGCATGTCTGAAGACTTAGCCCTCTACAGGCATTTGAACTTATAATGGACATGAATTTCTTTTTGTGCTGTAAACAGATCAGTGAATACATATAAAAAATATAAATGAAACCAACAGAACAAACCTAATCCGTCTTGGGGTTATTTTCTTAGCTTCTGAGCCTTGATGTGATTTCATTGGACGCCTTAATCAGAAAAAGGTACACTGTCCTAACTTGCCTGACTGAAATTTTGCTAGATTTTACTAGATTTTCCAGAGATTTCTTTGTAGATGAAATCCAGCCTAAGTCTATTCTGTAGTTCTGATTAGTTTAACTATATTTTTCAGAAGAACTGCTGTGACTTTCAAAGTCAATTGAGTAGACCCTACCATGACTCTGTTCTTAGATATTGCACGTGGAACAAAGAGCCAGAGCAAGTTCAAAAGACCATAAAAGATATTATGATCAAATTTTATTTTTCCCACCAGATCCCAACTTGATTCATTGCATAAGACAGACAGGCTCAAGGAATCAGAGCCTGTTCAGTGTCTTTTATAACTTTACCATTGGCTGTTCGCTAGACATAAGACAAACCCTGAATTTAAATATATTTAATAACATTTTTAATTTAGTCATGGCCACTTCTACAGTGTTCATCACCACAAACTGAAACACACATGATATGAGGGCTCTCATTTTCACAGCACACCTGAAATGAACTAGAAGCTTTTCCTTCTGTTGCAACAGTTTTACAAATGCAAAAAAAAAAAAAAAAAAAAAAAAAACCCAAAAAAAAAAAAAACCAAAACAAAACAAAAAAAAAACCCAAAAACGCTAATTTTGGGTCCTGTACATGAGAGATTCATCATTTTTTTTTAGCATTCACAGTATTTTTTCTGATACATTGTGTGCTCAGAATGCAGTAACCACTAATATTAGTTGCAGCTAAAGTTTCTCCACAGATTTCTCAAATTGGATAAATTCAATTAGCAGCCAACTATAAAAATTTTGCCTGGAGAAAGTGCTCAGAATGAGTTTTTGTAGTGAATCAGATTCTACAGAGGGACTCTAACAATGAGACTAGTTTTTCTTATCCTATTCCTTTTTTTTTTTTTCAGTAAATAAGACAGAGTTTTATGTCTATTTAAGGCTAGATCTATGCAAACATCCTAAATACTGTTGCATCATAAAGTCTGTCTGTCTAGATGGATTTGATCAAAATCCAGAATGGCAATCTAAATAACAACAAAGTCTTCAATTCCTAACACTGGTAACCTATTTTAATGTGATACTTTTGCAATATTGGAACATTTGATTTATTGTACCTTCATTACAATGTGTGTGTGGAAAATAGCATTACTTTTTGCCAAGGAACTTTACCAACTTAAGCATAAATAAAAAATAATTGATAGAGAATTGCAGTTACTAGTAACCAGTTATGGATATGTATTCTGATTATGAAAGCTATCTTCTAGACTCATTAAAGAAGTTCTAGAATCATTAAAGTCTATTATCGGATGTAGTTGTCCTCTTCTTTAACTGATGAATTAAGCTCCAACAAAGCATAAAACAAACAGCAGCAAAACAAAAATTGTACATAAATAAAAAGCATAAGAATTAACTCCTGACCTTTTCAGTGATCGGTTTATGTCCAGACATGTAAGAACTGATAAACTTTATTTTTTGCAGTATAATTAGAGATGCTATTATTGGGCAAAAATTAATCTACCATTAAAAAAAATCACCTTTAATATCTGTATTCTGAACTGTATAAGCATTGCAAGTTTTAAAGTAGCAAAGTGGCATATAACTGATGAGCTATGCAGTCATATTTTTCATCATGCTGTATTTACCACGACTTATTTATCATTGTTTTACAGCTGCACAGAATATCAGACCATAATGCTTTATAAAATGGCAGAACTGAGAAATCAACTCATATATTACGTACTTCCTTCTCCAGTACAATGTTAGTACTGTGCTAATTCCAGTACACTGTTAAAACTATATGATGAAACTCATTTGGAAATTTCAAATAGCACTCATAATATTTCAAAGATATTATAAACATTATATGTTATTCCTAGTTTTAGTCTAGTAATAATGTTTCTGGAAGTATCATCTGACATTTCAAGAATCTTCACAACAGAATGAATTAATATATCTTAAGCAGTTAGCTCTGGTACTTAACCACAGATTTCAAGTTTGAATTGTATTCATGCCCCTCCCTTAAGAAACCCCTAGTAACTGTTCTGTAACACCAATGTTCTTTAAGTGTGTGATCTTCTATTACTTCTTCTTCTCTGACCTACACATAAAATATCAGTTTTGTTGGGCATTTGTCTAAATATTAGGTTGAATAGCTGATTTAACTGACCTAAAATTCAATAGCATAGCATCACATAATGTTGTAAAATGGAAGGGATCTCTAGGTCATCTATCTAAACTGCTGCTTGAAGCAGGTCCAGCTAGATCCGAATGTTCAGGGTTAGTCAGTTCTGAGTATCTCAAACAAAATAAATGAAAAATCTCTTTTCCTTATACCATGTCATACATGTTTTCCCGTGTTCTATCTTCTGTCCATCTTCTTGACCTGTCACTGTGCAACTCTGAAAATAGTCAAGCTCTGTCTTTTCTACATGCTCCCATTAGCTAGTTGTGCACAGCAGCAAGATAGCAATCTCCCTGCTTTAGAATCATAGAAGCATTATGGTTGGAAAAGACTCTTAAGATCATCAAGTCCAACTATAAGCCCATCACTTCCATGAGTACTAACCCATGTCCCCAAGTGCCTCATCTGTATGTTCTCTCAACCTTCCCTTATATATCATATATTCCACATGCTAGCCATCTTTGTGGTTCTCCATTACAATCATCCCAGTTCATCCATGTCTTTCTTGTACAAACTCTTCATTAAAAGATTCTACACAAAGATTCAGTACTATATACAGTTGGTGCAATTTGTTGGAAATACTTCATAATTTGATTAGCAGCTAGGTTATTTGAATATTACTGAATATGCCACATGAATATTACTGAATATGCCACATGAACCCAAATTCTCTGTTCAGCACTTGCGTCCTCTTTGTTTGCAGTAATCTAAATGGCAATGTATAAAGCAGATGCATTAAATTTACTTAGAACAGTTGCATTGGCAGGTGATTTCAAAGGAAATGCACTAATAGTTTTTGATGTGGCATTTCTATTTCTATGCAATTTTGTCCTGCTGTATAGGTATAAAATATTTCATAACCAGATTCAAAATGTTCTGGTTGCAGCACAGGCATAAGGCCAAATTGAGCCATTTCCAGGAATAATAAACAAAGAAACAAACAAACAAATAGAAGGAAAAAAAAAAGAAAAAGGAGAAGGAAAAAGAAAAGAAATTAAAAAGAAGGTGGATGACTTGCTTCTAATCTTTTGTAGAAATGCATCTCTTCCACTCTCCAGAGCAAAAGTTTAACAGGGAACTATATGCTTCTCATCAAGCAACAGCAGCATGGAAAGCTTTCATAGACTGTTCATCCACTATAGAGTGGATATTCATCCACTGACATCCACTATTCATACTCAGAAAAGGAATAAACTGCATTTTTGCATGAATTGGAGGGAGAAGGATGCAAAGCTATCATAGCACCACACTAAACCCAGGATCATTTTCTGTGTTTGGCTGCACTTATATACCGGTATATCATAAACCTATTTTAGATACTCATATAATATTTTCTCCTATGAACAGTAGGAGAATATTAAGAACTGAGTATGCATAGTAATCGAAATCAAGTATTTGCAATTATTTTTTATGATGACTAAGAGAAACAGAATACACTTATTTTGTGAAATGACATTATTTTAACTTTCCAGGGCAACTATTTTAATAATATATCTGTAGCTATATAGCTATATATATAGATAGATAGACATAGGTATATATAGCTAGATTGGGATGAATCTACAGACCCTTTATGATCTCTTCTGGTAGTCTGGACCAAAGCAACAGTAAGAATAATAAGCAAAAATCATTTTCCTTCACCCCAAAATAACACACTGCTTCCTGAGTTTTAACTGCATACAAGTTTACACAAAAGAATCTGAAGTAGAGTTTAGAGCTGAGCTTAGAAAGTTGCCAGGGAAGCCAGATTTTTGACATTTCTTTTGACACTGGCCTTGTAGAACACTTTAAAAATATGGCTTTAGGAATCATTATGCAACTATATACAAGAACCAATAATGTCAGCATGCCATAACAACAAGTCACCATGGTTCGATTTCAAATACTGCTGTGCATTTAATAGCTTCTTGCATGCTTTGTATTTTTGTCCCAACAATGATTGTATTTTGGGGCACAAATTAGCAGATTATTATTGATAGTTCATGTGTTCAATAAAAAAAAAAAAAGTTCATATTGCTCAGGACACTCAAGTAGAGTTTCTCTTCTTTGAAAAGCATACTGCAGTCTCTAAAAAAAAAAAATACAACCAGAAAATTTTTTATATAGTGGGTCCAGCTCTGCTGATGTTTAGTTCATCATTTTTCCTTCACTGCTTCCCTGACACTTTCATGTCAGGCTGTATTCTCACAACAACAGGATTTTTGATTAGGGATTTCTAAGCTGTGTGTGGAAAAAATCCAGGTGGCACAAATGATTCTTGTTCCTTGTTTTTATTATTAATACAGTTTTAATTGTAAGATGCATGAGGTGTTACAGAAGAAACATAACAAAAATGATATATAGAAAGAAAGCTAGAATCTTTTTATTTCAGAATTATTTTAACATCAGTAAACCAGGCTCTTTGCAGTTAAATCCATTTTTGAAGTAGAAGAAACTGTATTAAAAGTTTAGCTTTTTGCATTACTTACCGTTCCTAACACTTTATTATTTCTGACATTTTATTTCTAATTTGGTGAGTTTAACTATGATATATGTCATTAAACCCTCAGCCCCTTATTAACATTTCAGTAGCTTTTGCTTTTACATATTGAAAAATAATCAACAGAAATCTTACTCCTTTGGCACAAAGTAGATATTATTGTGGACAAAATCTGTTACATGTATTATAAAGCCTATATGAAACATCTTGAAAGTTAAATTCTAAAGGGAACAATAAGGCTAACTATTCTCCATATTTCAATTTCAGTACATTAGTATAAACTATCCTAGGAGGATTCAGAGGCTTCAGCTTCTTTTGCATTTTCAATTGTTAACCATAAACACACAAAACGTGGGATATAGCTGATTTGATCCAGGGTGGATATAGATTAGAAAATACAGAAACCTTTATTTCTCTGTCCTGTGTTCCCTTAAAAATGTCTCCTATATTACACTTCTAGGTGATTTTACCTTCTCTTAACCATGCAAAAGCTATAGTGTTTCAAAGCTGCAGATTAGTGATGGTGGCAGCTTATTCCTTTTGGTTATCTACAGCACCATCTTAGTGTCTTGAGGCATAAAAGAATATTATCTGTGTGACAGTTATGGCTGGAGCCATCTATACTGTTCATGCTATCAGCACTCAAAGAGCTCAGAATAGAAATCATTCAGTTTAAGACATCTTCTGTAGTTTCATTAAAAGCTTAAAATCATGAGGTACTGCACGTTATGACTAAGGTTATATGAAAATTTCAGTAAATCTACGATGTGGAAAAGTATATATGCAGTTGGGGTGGTTAGAATAGAATTGCTAATCTTTTGTAAAGGCAGTTGACCATAAGCAAGACAACCTATAAATCTGCTTTCCTTCTTTACTTAATTTTCATCACAAATAATGTGCCACTCTGATTGCATGAAATCATCAGGAGTGTCTTCAATTACTGTGTGCAGCCTCTGATCAAAATGACTTCCTCTATTCTCGATCTGGGGGATGATGGGGAGAAAAACGGGAGAGGGGGGGTGAGAAATGCACAGCTAGTTATGTATTACAAATGTCAGGTTACTGTGAAAGTGTATATATTCATATTTAATAATTTCTAAGCTGGAGTTGTGATTGTAATAATGGCTCATTCATATCTGCATTTCATTTAAATGCACTGTTTTGACTCACTGAACATTTGTCAAAGATATTATAGCTAAACTTTTTCACATGACCACTGAGGTAATGACAGCATTACATTACCAGAAAACTGCATGACTTGCTGATACTTCCATTTTCCTCAGCAGCTTATGAAATAATCAAAATGTGTGCATGAAATGGCGGCCTGTTCTGAATTTATTTTAATGCAGATAGGCTTATACAGAGAAATGAAGAAGAGTGTAGGACCTCAGACACAAGAGACAATGACTACGCACAAAGCTGAATTTTACTAGCAGGAAAGATGGATATATGGGTATTAGACTTTTCATAGCTATAGGAAGGATAATCTTTCAATCAGATTAATGAGAAAATATATTGCATGGGCCCTACAGCACTTTTTGCTTTCCAGGCTAATACGTGATTTAAATCCCAAAAGTACATTTTCAGCATTACAATATCCTTTGATAATAATGTCGCTTGCACAAAGACAGATAAAAATAAAACAGTCCCCCTTGATTTCCCATTTTAGATTTGAAGTATATTTTCTGTTCTTTGCCTGCAATGAAGTGAATTCTATTGAGAAGAGTCACATTTAATAAGACAAAGAGAATTTTCTAATTATGCTACCTGTCAAGATTGGAATCTATGGGATTGCTACTGCAATTGAAGAAACAGAGGAAGCAATTGCATATAGTCCAGTTTACTTTGGTGTATGATTACTATTTGCACTTAGGTATTGCTAAATGTAAATCAAGCACACACATAAGAAGCATGCTTTGAGGTAAACACCACAAGGCAAGTCTGAAAATGGATTGTATAGCCCTCGTTTCAATTTTCAACATCCAATTTCCCAAGCTTTCCTAATTTATCTGTAGAAAAATGGTAGAAACCTGTGAAAATGAAACATATTTAAATTACTGAGTTACATAAATATAGAGTGTACCAAATGATAAATATAATTAAAGCAGGATTTACTAACGGAATAAGAATATATATGCATAATTATGCTAGGTTAAGCATTTATGGATCTTACTGAAGGAAAGCAAGTACTGTATCAGTGAAGGAAAAACAAAAGCCAATTAAAATTAATGCACTAAGACAAAATACCTCTCTGCCTACATTTTTTTTTTGTTTCCATTTTTACATAGTTTATATTACAAACATACAAATATTAAAGAACATATTGCTGCTATAAATGGAGCCCTGAAAGTTATCATATGCTGTCCTTTCAGGGTCTCTGGGGAACTGTTCAATATGCCCCATCAGACATTACTCTTATTTGCAGCATCGCAATCTTGGAAACACTATGGCACATTAGACAAGGAAAATAAATATTGTGTTCTTGATGGTTTCCTTCATATTACAAGTTTACACAGATCCGTGGCATGCAATCAATTATTATAAATTCCTTATACAAATAATAAGCTAGTTCTTTTAGTAGCTTCATTACATTTTTTTATTAAAATAACATCTGATGGGATGCCACAGATTATGAGAAAAGGTAAAGCAATCAGCATAATATAAGCCTCCAAAAAGTTTTTTGTTTTTTAAGCATATGTATGTATACAGACAAGCGCGCGCACACACACACACATATATATATGCACACTATATATATGTATATATAAACACACACACTATATACACACACACAGTGTGCATATGTATATGTAGGCACACTATATGTAAACACTATATATATATACACATACATGAAATCTAAAGCAAAGTATGTTTCATTTAGGACTGAAATACTATTAGAATATATTTTATCTCATTCATATTTGTTTGATTTGCAAACTGACTTTTCCAGCTATTCAGTTCATGTCTTTATTTAGCTGCTTCTGTTGTGTTTATTCAAAGTGGGAAGAAAGATGGCTAGATCATTTTATTTTCCTTAAAAACATTTAAGCTCTGTAGACAATTTTTAATAACTCTCAAGTGGTCTCTCTTTGAGTGCTGCTATCAAATATCTTAGTATTGAACTACAGCTTTAAACATTTACAGTAGGAAGGCTACTAAAAATTCATAAATGATTTGAGCATTCCAGTCTGCCTCAGATTTCTGAATGCATAAATATGTAGCATACTGAATTCCAGACCAAATATTTGGTGTTATAATCCACCCAAATGACAAAAGCAAAGCAAAAAAAAAAAAAAAAAAACCCTATATTGCTGCAATCTTTTCTCATATCTACATTGTAGGAGCTTCCCAATTGAGAAAAATGGGCAAGTTGCACAGGCTGGCAGCAGCCTCCATGATAGGTTGTTGATCTACCAAGCTGCTTCCACTCACCGAACAGTGTTACTACGTACATATCTTCCACATTTGTAATTGCTTTCCCAAATAGGAGATGATGTGACAAAAGGTATATTAATTTAGCTAAATGCTCTCCTTGGCCAAAATTTTCAAAAGTAACCATGTCAAATTGTGGCAGGAAAATGCTGACCCCATGATGGTGAGACAGAGTAGATCTTTTTTGGCTTCGACATTGTCCGTTCAAAGGAACGTAGGAGGTTCATGTACTGAGCTTCTTGCCCTCTATTACTTCTGAAGCCTCCCCTCCTTCATGCAGAGATCAGAGAGAGTTCTGTACCTTGCTGTACAAAAACACCCATGAAGTGACCTTAAAAGGAAAGTGAGATCAGGGTTACTGAGGCTCAGGGTTTCACAGAAATACAAGAGAATGAGAAGATGCTTTCTAATGTGCTTGCCCACTCCCAATTGTCCATGGAAGAAGGTTTTTTTTTCTTTCTTTGCTTTTCTCTTCTTTTTTACCTGATGATCACTTGATTTCTATGGCCGACATCTCTATGTACGTTCATTCAGCTGGTAGGCAGCCCATTCAGTTTCCTTAGCATTTATGAGACTGTTTCTCAAGGCAGACTGGCAGGAGATACTCCTATCATCTGCAGCACCATGAAAAAGTAGAATGGAGTCTCTCGTTCAGTGGATTGATGCTTTTCCCATGAGACTTTCCCTCTGGGAGCCTATGAAAGCTCTCTGTATTCAGACATGGACAAGATTTGGACCAAGATTATCGATCTGAGTTGTTCTGCGGAACTGCAGACTTCTGCCTAGCATGCTTTGTAGCTGACAGATCTTTAGCTTTTCTCTTTAATTACATGTAAGTGCATGTGTTTTTTTCATGCTTGACACAACTGACAATTTTCAACAGACATGCATTGTAGCTTATAAAAGAATATTTTCGGAAGCAGCTGTGTCACTGATATCATACCAAAGACAGTCGTCAGTCATGACCAATACATGGCAGTATTTTCATTCTTAATGTTGACGTGCTGATGGCATCCTGGTGGTGAATGAAGTAATACCTGTACACCTGTTTATGTTTCAGTATGTTAAATTTGAGCTGTATTTAGGATTCATTAGGATGAAAGCACTACAAAAATGCAATATTTAAATGTGGATATAAAAAAAAAAATAAAAGACAGCTAAACCCAGGCATATCCCAGCGGTTTCTAACCATGCAAAGGAGAGGGCATTGGGCAGATTACCTCCCTTTAAGCCTGCCTTTCATATCTGGTATCCTGAATGAATTTGGGATTAATTTTCTACTTCAAAAGAGGCGGTACTGTTTGTATAGCAATACATCTCCTTCTTGCTCTCCATCTATCCTCCTTTGTACCCTGGTGGGACTTTGTGGAGCTGGCTTAATGTCCCTCTTCAGTATGCAAAAGAGTCATCAGAAGACCAGTAGCCTCAGGCAGCAGTCTCAAAGTTGCAGAGAACATTTCAATCTCCCTTTCTTCAACTGCAAAAGCAAGTTATGTTGTCTACTATTGGAAATAAACTATTCTCCTTGATACTCTAAGAGTTACCATCTGGGAGAGGTAAGAGTCCAAGAAATAGTCCGCTTTTATTCATTTTCCACTAAATAATATTAAGGAAGTATCCATAGATACAAGGAGCTGAGACTTGCTATCCCTGAAGTAGCTATTGAGTCTGTTGTTTAAATCTCTGTTGGTTATATCCTTTGCCATTGCATAGTGACATCTTCTCTGAAGAATTCATGATCCACCTTTGATCCTAGTGGGGAAGAGTACTTTGTACATTTTGGTCTGATCTAGAGTTCCTTAGTCTCATGAGGGAAGTGGAACTGTCCGTAAATTAATTCAGGAGTTCCAACAGGACCTAATAAAAAAATTCTTGCAGAGCTGTTGGTTACTGGGAGCATCAGTAGAACTGAGCGTTAAAATATTTGAACCAAATGGAAAACTGTAGAGGGTAGGAAAACTCAGAATTTGCTCTTAAAAAAAACTATTAGGAAGAGGAAAATATATTCTTCTTTTTGGATCTTACCAAAAGTCTGTGTATCAGCAAAATGTATTATGTAAAATCTTTTTAGGTTCTGATTTCAGGGTATCTTCCTTAGATGGAAGAAATGACTTGTTTGTTTGTTTTGGGGTGTTTTTTAATTGTATGAAAGGAATAAAAGGAAGAAAAAGACTATTTTTCATGTCTGTTTTGTCTACTGTATGTATTGTCTCTTCAGGACTTCTGAACACACATAGGAAATAAAGGTTGTGAAAGACAATCCTCACAGGAGTAAAAATTTAGTTATGTCTGTCCCCATGACAATTCTTTTCCTAAGTCTCAAATATCATTCAGAATTGTCTCCATACAGTAGAAAAAGGTCTTCACAGCATACATATCAGTTATTTAAATTACCTAAGAAGTAGCCACGGATTGGTTTTGCTGTAAGATCTGAATGCTAATTCTAATTATTATGTTTTATCCTCTTCACACAATAAATGGCTAGTTAAGCAGCTATTTTGCTGGTAATGCACTTCCTGACTGTACATCCAGTTGCATGCTTCACTCAGCTAACCAATTTTGCCAGGCTTGTGACTGCCCTGGTAGGTGCTGAGGTCCGTTTTGGAGGAACCACAGACTTAGTGGTTCCATAGTAATTATCATACAAGTTAATTGCTTACTGTACATGAGATCATTCATGGAGCCCTCTGAATTTCCACTGATATGTTATTAGAAAGTAAGAGTGTCCAGCACTTCCAAAAGTTGTATTTTGTGAGATCATATTTGCAAAGCAAGGTTCTGATGCTTCTCTCCAAGTCCGTGCACTTTCATGCAAATTAGATGACGTGGTCTAAGTTCCAAAGTTTTATACTTTGCAGAGATAACTTAAAACAAATGGAAGTTTTAAAGGCGAAATGTTAAACCTCTACAAAGATATAAGCTATAGTTCTGACATATTGTCATTTCTTGACAGCAGCAATTTAGAAATATTATGTGGTTAGTTCTAATTGAGGACTGAATATTTTTCAAAAGCACTCAAAAAAAGAAATAAAAAGGCAAATAAAAAAATAAAAAAAAACCCCACACACAAGTATTTGAAATATCTCAAAAAATCAGAGTGCTGCCTACTCTCTACCTTCCCACCACCATACCGCCATATTACGCTAGCACTTCGTAAAATAGCAACATAACACGTCCTTTTTGACAGCAAAACCATTTTTGTGAAGAAATAAGTTCATTTGCAATCATAAAGAACTGAAAATGCTGACTTTCAAAATAGGTAAAGAATTGTGTATCCTTACCAAGAATTTAAAATAATAAGAAATGAGCCTGATGATAGCAGGAGCTAATTGGTTTGCTGCTCTGATGAGCTAGAGACAAGAAAAGCAGTGGTAGCAGTACCTTCATCACAGATTGGTTTAAGAAATAACTAATTTAAACATTCTCAAGCACAGGCGCAAACCACTTCACATGGAAGCATATCTCCAGAGGGTTCATTAAGTTGCTGGCGATCTAGATTTTGGAAGCAACAACTAAACACTACATCTATGTTCTAGTCTTTACTATAATACGGTCTGTAGGCCTGTATGTTCAATGAATTTGAAAAAAAAAATCCTACAGTATAAACAAATACAGAATGTACAAAAATGTATTCAGCAAGTCAGTTAAAAGTAACGGAAATCAGTGAGCATTGCTACCTATTTCATAGAATTAGAGAACCATTGAGGTTGGAAGGGACCTTTGCAGATCATCCAGTCCAATCCCCCATAAAAGCAGGATCACCTAGAGCACATTGCACAGGATCATATCTAGGTAGGTTTGAACATCTACAGATAAGGAGGCTCCACAACTTTTCTGGGTAACCTGTTCCAGTGCAGAGTTACCCTCACAGCAGAAAAGCTTTTCTCCATGTTCAGGTGGAACTTCTCAAGTTTTAATTTGCACCTGCTGCCTCTCATCCTATTGCTAGGCACCACTGAGAAGAGTCTGACCCCATCCTCTTTACACTTTCTCTTAAGATATTTCCCAGGCTAAACAGGGGAAAAGGCTTTTTCAGCCTTTCCTGGTAGGAGAGGTGCTCCAGTCTCATGACCATCTTTGTCACCTTAGGCTGAGCTCTCTCCGGTAGCTTCTTGTGCTGGGGAGATGAGCACTGGACACAGCACTCCAGGGTGGCTGCACCAGGGCTAAGGAGTGAGAGAATCCTCTCCCTCCATCTGCTGGTAAAACTCTTACACCACAGGATAGCACTGGCCTTGGCCACAAGGGCAAGTTGCTGCCTCATGGTCCACCAGGACTCCCAGGTACTTCTCTGCAGAGCTGCTCTACAGCAGGTTAATCCCCAACTCATACTGGTGTTATTCCTCTCTTGGTTTAGGACCCTGCAGTTGCCTTTGTTAAACCTCATAAAGTAACTGATAACTCTCCAGTCTGTCCAGGTCTCTCTGAAGTCTCTCCTGATTATCTCAGAAAATAAAATGGGATTTGTTTTTTTCTCTCTCATTTTTTTTACTTTTTTCAGACTTGTGTGATTTGTAAAATTACTCTGTGCATCTCTCTCGGGCAGAAAAGACAGTAGGTAGCCCACTGTCCTACAGGGTGGAGTTTGTGTATTAAGAGCTTTGTGTTACCCATCCTCTAGTCTTTGGCCTTCAAAGAAAGTTCACCAGAGATTTCTGGGGTTATTTTGATTCCAGAGTATTTGTGCCTGCCTTTCTGACTTTGATTTACATGGCTTAATTTCCCTCAAGTATTGTTTTGTCATTTTTTGGTTCAAACGAACTCTTTCAAAAAGCATATGATAGCCAGATTTGTAATTTTGAGACTTTAACAATAAAATCACTAAGGCAATTGCAGCTTTTAGGTGGTTTCCACCCAAACCCGTAAATTAGACGTTATACTCAATCCAGCACAATCCAGGTTCATGAATCCGTGGTTTAAAATGACACTTGAAACCAGGAAAATGTATCTGTTTCTGAGCTTTACTGAGGCAAACTTCTAAAGTTTGGTACTGCTGTCTGTAATACTGTTGACAGCTATGTAGATATCACTATATTTGAATGTTTACTTTAGAAAATCACATCAGGAGAATTTTGGTTTGTAAATGAAAGCTGTTGCAGAGCTCTGCCCTATTTCCCCAAAGTTTAAAAGGGAAAGGATAAATTGCTCTAGCTTTAAGCCATTTCAACAGCTAAAGGAACAGAACAAATGAAAAAGGCCCATGTTCCTAGAGCAGAGGGTTCTGAGGTACATTCCCAGTATAGTTGGTGTGTAGATTACATGACAGCTGTGGCATCTGCATTTACACAGTCACAAATCATTTATGAAACTGACAGTTTTGCCACAGTTTGTGGTTTTCTCTGCCACCAATTGAACTAAAATATCTCAAAGGGAAAGGTTAATGCACTATACTACCGTGCTTGGCATCCATTTGAATATTGAAAAGTCTCTTCCGTACTAATGCATAAAAATCATGCAGACTAAAGTACAGTAAAGATGAGAACACTGTTCCTGAGACTGTCTTGTAAAAGTACTAGTCTCTGTATTACTTCCTGTTGATCTGTACTCTGTCACTAGGAAAATGGTCCCTTCTAAGCATGTATTTTCATATATTATTGAAAATGAAGCAGAAAGAGGTCTGGAGAGTGGTACATAACTGTCCATTTCCCCTACCTAGCTGGCCAAAAGACTGTTAACATATGATATTTTGAAGGTGTGGAATCGGGGAGGAACCAGTGAATTTGACTCTTTGCAGTTTTTCAGGGTAGAATATGATATACACCAAGTGGTGCCCATTCCTGCAGAGGGGATGGAGAAAGGGGTTTCCAGTGGGACTTTACTGCAGTAAAGCCTTCTGCATTCCTTCTATTTCCTCCTGCAGTCGTACACTTCCCTGGAACGTGAGAGAGTTTCCTTTGGTGGTAGGTGTAGTGTTATGCTGGTGGTTTTGTCGGGGTCAGGGAAGCGGTTAGAAGGTAGCACTGAGAGCTCCAGCTGAATTATTAAGTGGCAGCAGCTGCAAGAAAAAACATTTTATTTCTTCAGGAAATTTCTCTTTTTGTTCCTCAAGAGGTAAAACAACATTACTCTGTAGGGACTTCCATGAAGAAAAGTGGGTGAGTCACTCAAAGTTTAAAGGGTTTTTTTATATATATATATATATATAAAACTTAATTCTATTCTTTCTGACCTGTACATTCAATTTAAGTGATTTGCTGTGATTCGTATTTGTGCCTAGCCATAGATTGGCAACTGCAAATTACTTAAACACTGAGTGCAGACTATTGGTAAATATTTTAAAATCATTTATTTCTTGTGTGCATAAATCAGCTTATAAACATCTAAATTATTTGCAAAATGGATAGGACATTGTGGTTTCATAGAGAGTTCAAGGGATTTTTTAGAAAGTATCCTATATTTGTAAGAATATCTGGACATATAATATTTTACATGGAAATATGTCTTATTTATATTTTGCCATAAGAAAGGATCTTGATTGTCTGTAAACTGACATTCCCTTTCTCTTCTCTGTCCTCAAGTGAACAGATGAGCTTTTCCTCAACGTCCCATAGGCAACTGCTCATCAGGCTTCTAATTCAAAGATATTCCTGGGTCTGTGAGTAGTTAACCTTAGAGGAACCTTGTCCCTTTTCTAAACGTGGGGATACTTCTTCTCATCTATCCTGCACACACTGTGAATCTCAGTCTTAACACATATTTTAAATTAGATACAAACAAAATATTGTTCATTCATATGTAATCTAAATACATAAAGTTTTTAAAAAACTGCTTTGTATAATAAGTGACTTAAAAACAAAATGTTGTGCTTCTTATGAAACTATTCTAATGTAAGTAACTGAATTAACAAGCTACAAGAAGAACATGCATTAAAATATTTACTGTCTACAATTACTTAATTCTTTTTGACTTAACAATGCAATCTATTATTAAACCTACATATTTGATATGCTTTCTTATTCCACTTCTATTACTTCAAATGTTTTAATGAGTGTTTTACAAGGAATAAAAATATACTCTATGAGAAAAATGAGATTAATTTGTTTTCTAAATGAATTAAAAGCAAAAATATTTATGGAGGTTTCACCATGTATTATGCATGAATTATCATTCCCTGTATTTCAACAGTTTCAAAATGGTGAAGATCCAGAAATGATGAAAATCAACTTCTTAAGCAAAGGTTCACATTTGAAATTCAAGATGAGACATGAAACTAAGACTTTTTTGTTTGCTTGTTTCTTTTTCCTAATTTGATATGTTATTATTGGTATACCAGAGTAGGAAGAAGATTTCTCTCTGGATAGTCAGGAGTGATCTTGAATTCCCCCCCTTACCCAGAAAAGCCATTTTTCACCAGAATTTTTGCTCTGTGTAAAAAGAGTCCATGGACAAACCACCAGTAATAGACCAGTCAGCTTTGCTGAAATAGACAGTTGCATGCCGGCAATTCACCTATGTGAATTTGAGAAATGAGGCTCAAGCCATCATTTTTCCAGGTCCTAGAGTTCCAAATTAATGCCACAGACATTGAGTTTGGCTATATTTGTGGCGATTCTTTTTTTGGAGCTTTTCCCTTTTAGACTAACATTCATTGCAGCAGAATTTAAAGCTGCATCTCCTAAATCATTAAGAAGTGCTTTGATCCTTTTGTTGTTGAGATAATCATCCATTCTCTGGCACGCTGTCTGCTTTGCTGAGTGGAACATTTTCTCATAAAGAAGTATATGAGAACTGCGGACACAAAGGGGTTATATAGTGGCTCAGGTTCAAGTTGCTGGCCTGAATCCAACAAAGCAGGGATTTCAATCAGCTCTTCTATGTTCCTGACAATCAACATGTTGTTGGTTAAGGTGGGATATATGGCACATACTCCCTCTCACATCTTGACCAAAAGGTGACATTCTAGATCAGAAAAGTTTTCCAAGTTTTGTCAGAACAGATACTTTCTCACAAATGGTGAAACAATGCAAAGAAACTCGTGAACAAGCTCAGGTGAAGCACTGCTTTCCTATCTCCTACTGCTGGCCCGAAGGTGTTTGTACTGCTGGAGAGCAGGGGAAAGGGGGTTCTATGGGAGGCAGGTAGGCTAGGAGGTGCGGATGATGCCAGGCTGGCAGTGTCATGCTGTGATTGACAGACAGGGTACCATTTCATCATGCCCAACAGAGAATGCAGGACAAGGCCAGAGACGGTGACCAGATCGGCCTCAGCCCAGGGCTCACAGATGAATCTGTAGTGATTCAGAAGGACTGAGAAAGATCAAACCAGCAAGCCAAGTTAGTGAGTGAGGTTCAGCAGGATGCAAGGATGGGATGAGGCGAGGACCCTGCATGAGAGCCTGAGCATTACACAGTTCTCAAGTGAAGTGGTGGGTGCATCCAGCAAAGCCCTTCACAGCTCTCACCCCTCACCAAGGTCACATACCTGCACTGTATCCGAGCTGACACTGTACACAGGCAGCCCAAGCAACAAAAGCCTTGCTGGTGAGAGGGGATAGGTGATAAGAGAGTTCTGAATCCATGCAGAGCAACGTGGGCACAGATGGTAGTTCAGTCAAACAAGAGGCAAGTCAAGCAAGAGTTTGCCTACATGGATCAGTTTACAAGTCTACTTCCCTACATAAAATGAGTTTTATAATATTTTACAGTGGCTAATTCAGCAGCTAGAGAAAGACTTTCAAAGCACTAATACTTCCTTTCACAAATAAGTCTCTTTTTTTTTTTTAAAAAAAAGGATTATAATAAACTACTACTCTGTCATCAGCTATTTAAGTAGCACTGAAACCTTAACCTTGAAAATAGCTACCCAGACTTGTCTCATCAGCATTTCCAAGGCATGGACATTTGCTAATTGACTCTTAATTTGTGTACAGGGAACACATTCATTCAGGAAAACCCCCAAGGAATTCTGTATGTCCACCTAGCTTCTGTAGATAAAAAAGTTACCTAGCTTGCAAGTGGAGAATAAATATTTTCACTGTGAGTGAACAGATTTTGACCTGATGGAATTTTACCTAAGTGAGGATACTGAGAGAGAAGTGTAGTTAACCTAAGTCCTAGAGACCCAATGAAAAAAGAAAGGCATTTCCAGAGAGTACCTCTGATTCACTTCCGGGAGAGGCAACTTTTTCCCATGAGTTATATAAAGAATTTAGGATGACTTGAATCTCAATCTACACCTCCTGGTGACTTTCCTAGAATTACATTGGATGAGACTGGACCGTTGAGGAAAATCTTGAAAATATTCAACTGCATTGACTATTTTGCATTCAATCCTACATTCTCATCTTCAGCAACTCTTTAAATGCCTTCCCTTTTGTGAAAGCAATGACTGTATTTCTATTTCACAGTAAAAGGAAGAACACACTGAAATCTAATGCACAAAATATTCTTCTTTATTAGGAAGAGTTTAGAGAAAATTCCTTCCTTCTACAAGGAAGATGTGAATGTCAGAGGAAGCCCCCTCTTTGTGTTATCCCCTCATTAATGCAGACTGCAGGAAACTTTATAATGTATTCTTTCAATAAAAATGGGTACTTGTTAAAACAGTGCCTGAAATGTGGTGTATGTGTTACCTCTGCAATACACAAAACTTCCATAATGGAACACCAGCCTCAAATCACATATAATAGAAAGAATTTTTGCTATGCTTCCTATGTTTTATGGAGAAAAAGCATTTCAGGGCAGCTGAAATATTTCTCCCATTATCCTTGCTCATTTAAACAAACATATATTTCAAAACATTTCCTTTCTAGTCTCTTCATTTTAAAGAAAATCAGCATATCACTGTGCCATGGAAATACAAAAAGAAAGTCATTTGTATGGTTGCAATAAAAGACTCATGCCAGTTTCTGAAACATTACTATTGTCCTCAATATGATGCTAGTTTTGTAATTACAGTAATGCAACAATAGGGGGCTTGTGCAATTTTAGGAGAAAAGGGCTCTACATAAAAATTCCAGCTGTGAACATGTGATCAATCCTTTTATGGACAGAAAAAAGACACTTCTTGTATTTGCATTCATTTTCTATGTGCATCTACAGTTCACTCACATCCTCTGCAAACTCATATATGTAGTTATTCATTATCTTTAGTCACAGAATATAATAACATCATGGAAAAATAATAAAAAAAAATCACTCTTCACTGTTCTTGCTGAGAGGTTATATGATTTAAGATCAAAGTCAAAAGAAAAGCCAGGTAACAGCTAAGCTCAAAAATTAAATAATGAATAGAACTGTGCATTAAATGGGCTGATTTGAAACATTCTGTATTTTAGCATAATGAAAATTTTGCATGTAATGATCCAACCAATATCCACCAGTCTTCTTTTTTCTCTTAATAGAAAAGAATGGATTAGAAAAATAATTTAAGATTGAATTTGCCATCTTGTCTTAAAAAAAAAGAAAAAGAAAAGCCTTACACTCACTTCAAAACAGGAATAAATGAAAATGAATTAAAATGTATATATCATCTGCTGTTCTTTCCATCATGAGAAAAATTTCAGGTAGCCAACTGTTTTGAAATAAAATTCCCTGCAGTTGCTATAGTGATGATAATAAAGTTCCTGCCTCAATTTGCGTGATAGAGGTTCCTAGCAGAACACTTGAAAAGGTAAGCTAATCATAATGAAGACACTGTTAGTTCTCATGCTCAGAGCAGCCTCCTTGAATTTAGTTCACAATTACAGGACTCCTCCATTGTTGTCAATTTTATTATATGTACATTATCGTAATCTTCCTCAATGTGGCAATAACAAATTATGCAGCAGAGACAGTTCTACTGTTTTTATAGGTTAAGCCAGTGGGCAAAGGATGCACAAGTCTGCAAGAATAAACAATGACTGAATCAAAGATATTCCTCTATTAACTATTTTAGCCCATTACAAATGTTTGTTTTTCTAATAGTGTAAACACTGCATATTCTTTTTCTCTTCTACAGTACATATTGTTCAAGTCTCATTTTATCACAGTGTTGATGCAAACCAAATAGCTTTAAAGCAGACAGTTACCTGTCAAAATGGATGAGTCATCAAAGCAATGTCAAAGATAAAACAGTAGTGCTCAGATGTATGTTCTACTGCAATAATTTTGTAAAATAACATAATTTACCTTGAAACATTTGTGAAGCTAAAATAGCTATCATAATAGCTGGCTTAGAAAAAAATATGCAAAATAGCTGACAAAAAATAGAATGTCATTAAATATTATTTAGATAAATAAGATAAAACAGAAATATTAAATCTACCAAAAACTGGGATTAATCTTTGTGAAAACAATGCCTTATCAAGGCACATCTAAAAATACCTATTATTTGTAACTGTGATGTAACTATATATACATACATGTTGCTGTGTGGGAGTCTGCATGTATTTTGATGTCTATGTGTCTCCCCTCCTTCTGAGATGTTATTGCTTACATGTATATCATGCCGACCAATAAGGAAACATTTTATTTGTTTATAAAAAATGTGTTTAAAAAACACACACACATAAATTAAAGTGCAATATGATCTTATTTTGGATGTGCAAAGGCACAATACTACAAGGAAGGCATGTTATGTAATAAGAGATATCAAATAAATTAATGAAAGAGCTGTGTAGAGTTGATGACCATGATGTTAGTAAGCTTTCAATTAATAACTTTCATTGTTTTTAAAGTCCTTAACAGACGGACCCCTAAGGAGCCATTGCTCTTTCTTACAACCAAACAGCAAAAACAGTTATGATTTTTACCCTAGACTTACCCCATCTAGGGCCACATTCTCAATAACAGCATATGTTCTTTGGCCAAATGTGTGAAGCCTTAATCTGACCAGTGACATTCAGGTCAGGAGTACACATATGGTATGCCATACTGACTCAATTAACCATCCATCAATTTAATTGCATAATATATCAGAAGATATATTCCACAACTACTACCTACAGTTAGATGTAAGCATAGAAACAAGTAAGACAAAGCAACAATTTTCCATTGTTTGTTTATCTTAATAGGAATACTAAGAATAAACTGTAATATATTTTATGAAGTTTTTTTTTTCTTGGAGAACATAATTTTTGACAGCTAAACTGATTAGAAGCTTCTAGTTTTAGAAAAGATACTTCTAGCAATAAGCAAGCGTAGATGGAAAGCATACCTTACAAGAAAATTGCAGCGCTTCTACTGATTCTAATCACATTAATGTAGGGATAAGAGAAAAAGAAGGTATATTATTTAAACATTATGTAAATTATGAAGAGAGTTAACACATTGCAAACTTATAAGTAGTGACATAGTTGAGTTGATTTATGCAATCACTCCAGACATCAAATCCTTCTGGAATAATATACATGACAAAAAATGACAACATGGTGACAAGTTAAAAAAGAAGAGGGAGGAGGAAGAAGAAGAAGAAAAAGAGGGAGAGGAGAATAAAGAACAGAAGAAGAAACTTAAGCTTATATTTTTAAATATTCTAGGACAAAAACTTGAAAAAATAGAAGTCAAACATGAAGTCTTCCAACTCAGAATAATTCATGGGAAGAGAGAAAAATATCAGTCCCTGGATAGTATCTGTGCTATCTGGAAAAAAAATGCTCTTTAGAATTTGCATTATTTTTAATCTGTTGATTTTCAAACCAGGTCTTAAAAACTGCAAGTTAGTTCATTCGTAACATTCAGAGTTTTATAAGCATGACTTTATTTTTTAGCTATGTCTTCAAATCTATTTTTGTAGCCACTCTAAACCATGATCCTCATTTGCCCCTTCTGTGGATATCACAACCAATATAGAAAATCACCAGTTGTCAGCCACAGGCCATAATACTTTTGAGCTTCTTTATTGTACGCAAATCAGTGCCACACTGCTGAGATCCTTTCTTCTCTGTCTCTCTTTTGGGGGTGGAAATCATTCCAGTGTGACTCGTCTTTACAGACCAGCAGTTGTTACCTAGGAGCAGCTCTTGCTTTCATGTTTTTCCCTGCCTGTGAAAGAACACCCAGTTGTATGTGTTTTATTTCTTATTCTCCCAGAATATACGAGAGTTTTCCATAGTCACTTCCTTCTGCAAAAAGATAAAGTGCCTTTAGACATTTAGACACCCACAAAATCTAGAATAATTTGATCATGTCACTTCTAAAAGTCCAGCAGCAGCAGTATTAAAGCACTTTTTAATATAGCACTTGGGAAAGAAGCAAAGGAAAGCTGCTTTTAAAACCTATGCACTGGTGTTATTTTCTGAGCAACAATATCAGCTTTGTAACATAGTATTTTTAGATTCTATGAGTCATCACAAGCATGGAGTAAATAACGTAGCTGTTGCACAATGGAAAAAGATAATTCAGAGACAACTTGAGCTATGACTCTTTATTAGTCACTCCAGATAATTAGTGACTTGTTTTTATGCTCATATTTATTAACGTAAATTATAGTTATAACTCTTCTCCCTAACAATTTCTGTAAAGTTTCTTGTCTTAAAAGCATCAACAACAACAACAAAAATCTTTTAAGTCTTGAGCATCTTTTATTCACTTTGTTTTCTAGTTTGCCATCAAGTGGGTTGACTGAGGAGTTTCTCTGGAAGCTTTGGTTCCCGAATTGTCCCTGAGAGAGCGGAACACTGTTTACTGCCTCCCTGATGATCCTGGCAGGAATACACTCATTAAAAAGAAATGCTGCACGCAGACTGAGAGTGGCCAATTTTGATGTTATCAGTAACCGGGCATAGATGGAAGTGAAAGATGTGTCAGTGTCACGCAGGTCTCTGATCTCTTACACCTCCTTTATGACACCTTGTTCCTTGTCACTCGCCCTACACCCCAGGCTGCTCCGCAGAGTGGCTCCTGGGTCCTGCGTGCCTGAGGTAGCTGGCTAGGCTGGGCTGGGATCTCTGCCCCGGGCCACAGAGCAGGAGAGATGCTGCCAAGCTCTACTGCAGTGGGCTGCATGCAGAAGGGCTTCACAAAAGCGGTACTGCCAAAATGCCTCTGCGTCCCTGATAAAACAATACATCTCCATCAAAGGAGTCATGCATTTGACTGCCCCCAAAGATCCTATATATTGCAGAAAGCTTAAAGCTATGTATCATACACCTAAAACTAAATAGCTAAATAGAAATTAAAAGCAACTACTCTTATTCTCATGGATTTGAAGAATCTGATGGAGCCTTTTTTAAAAAAAATATTCTTCTAAATTTAATTTCTTTAAAGAGGTATACAAATCACAGGCATTGCAGTGAAGAGCTAAGATTTGTTCCTGAAAGAATAATACACGTGCAAGCAGGGAACTGAAATCATGTTCTCATACTGAATGCAACAGTAAATTGAAAGGACAACTGTTCCAAATATCTGCCTCTCTGTCTTTTCTGGGTTACTGTTGCCTTTGCAGTAGTGGTTGCATGTTAGATCCTGCTAGAGATTGTATAGGGCACCTGTGAATAATGTGCAGCAACTTATGGGAGAGGATGGAGCAGCAGCCACTAAGAGAAACTGTTTTATCAAACCTAGGTAGAAAAATCCTTACATAAAACAACTGTTGAACCACAAGCATCTATTAGTCAAATTAACACTTTTAGTCAAGTATACCTTGGCTAAATTCAGAAGGTATAGTGTCTGCATAAAAAATCCATTTGGCAAAATAAACATATTCATAAAAATCACACATTATACTGATCAACTCAAGAACAGAAAAGGAATATACACTTCACAAGAGTTATTGTTGTAAATTGTCCCTTCTTTTTTATTATTACTAAGATTTTAATATAGCTCATGGATTTAATTAGCCAATTCAGGGTATCTGTTAAGTTATTAAAAAAACTTGAAATTACTATAAAAATCATATTTATTATGACTAATGTATTTCTCAATACAGTAGCTGATAGTCTTTGCATGTCCCAGAATAGCTGTTAAGAGAATGCAATTTCCAAAATCAAGTTAGATATTGAACCAATTTTGTAACAAATCCACTAACCTGCATTTCTTTCTCCATGAAACACACACAGTCAAGATGGTGATAACACAAAGCTTAAAACTTCCGAGCCTAGCTCAGTCTCTAAGCTCAGACATTCTTTCTCCTCAAAAAACACAGTCACCTAACCTTGTGCTGGGAAATGCCAGCATCACAATCTGAGATAGAAAGGCTCGTTATAGGACAGAGCAAACCCAGTTCATGCAGCACCATATCGCCATGTAACAGTCTCTATTTTGAAGCGTGCATTTACAAAGCCCTGTCTTTGAAAGAGTATTTGATGGTGTCACAGTACAAGTTGATGTGACAGGAACACATATTGATTTAGAATTTGCTGTTCTTCTTTTAACATGTAGAAGATGATGGCGATGAACAGCAATGGGAATCTATGAATAGACGAGTTATGTGGTGGGTCAGGAGGTGTTCTTCATGGACACCAAAAATAGTAGGTAAGGGTTTTGTGTGAAAAAGATGTGGAAAGGGAAGAGACTGGAGAAAGAGAGTAATTTGGATATAAATTGCACTTACTGTGTATAAAAAAGTAAATTTAATCTCCAAAGACACATCTAATCTGACTGTAAAGAGCTGCTCCATGAAAACAGATCCAGCAAGCACAGCCAAAACAACCTGATCTAGAGAGCCCTGCAACATCTCGCTCTGAGTAGTTCATCCACACACCAGGCAACTTACCTTTTTTTGTAATGTTCCAGAATGCCTCAGCTTTGGGTTTCTTATTTTCAACAAAAGATTGATGCATTACAAATAGGCAAGAGTCCATATAAATGAGGTCTGATATTTATTCATTAACCACAGTGACCATTTAAAGAAAAAAAAAATCTGTACAGAGAGTAAACAAAACTTGATTACCTCAGAAAAACATAAAATCTGCTGATAGAGGATATAATGCTAAATAATAATCACCAGAAAGCCATCTCATTATTATTGGTTTTGTGTTTGATATGGGTTTGGCCCAAGGCAAAGCCCAGGGCTTTATTTATTTAAAAGGGTATGAAAACAAGGCAATATGCATGTTTCATATTGAATATTACTATGGCATTACCCTGTGTGAAACACAATGAGAGAGAAACACTGTGAAGCACCAAGGAGAATTTAAAAATTTATATTTTGTTTTACTTTTCCTCAGACATAATCAGACTTTCTGAGGGATTATGGGAATACTAATAACTGCTATAGTGTGCTAATTTATTATAATCTCACAGCAAAAAAGGAATATATATACACATTTATATACATATATACTCCACATTTATAGCTGTGCCTGATCTTCATATTAAGTTATCTGTTATTTTTTAATTGCAAACACTGATGAGTTTAAGTCAACATATTTCCTTCTGCTTGTCAGCTGTAGCTGGATTGATAAAATGCAAATGAACAAATCATTAACGAGTACTGGTTATGAATCTCTCAGGCAGTTCAGGACCCTATCAAATCCTGCACCTATTACTTTGTGTGATTGATGTACTATTGTAAGTGATTGTTCCTGATCTTATTAAATCTTATTGATTTTTTCCCAGTTTCTATTTTATGCAGGACCAGGCTTGGACTATTATGAATGTTGCTGAACACTGTTAATCAAGCTTACACAGCTATTTTGATGGCAAACAATTAGAACTCTGAAGCAATACCTTGCAATTAGCTTCAGGGATATGGACCTCAGCACCGTAATAATGAAAGAGACCTTCTCCTTCAAGCAAGGTAATGAGATTTACAATTATGACCCCAAATAACCTCTGAGAAATAACCAATCTGCAAACATAGATGTTTTTATCAATAATTTGTGCCCTTTTTGTGAAAATGTATTTTTAATTTTTTTCCTTCACATATGAATCATTGTTTCTATTGAAGCAAAGTATGGAAAGTCTTATAAAAATAAAGAATATACAAATTGAAAATCTTTGCATATAATTTGAATTCACTGGAGGGCTCTACAGAATGATATGCATCAATAACATTGAAATTTTGTGAGAAAAATAAGACCAAAATAACAAGAGAGCATTTTATGAGAAAATATCGAGATATTGTGCAAAAAGTTGGATGGCTATTATTCACAAAAATGTTTATTTACATATTTACTTAATAAAAAGATTTGGTAAACTATTTATTATTAAAGTATACATAAACATCAATAAACATATGCATCTTTATAAATCCACTGTATGCATATTTGCTTGAGTGATGAAAACTTTACAAATCTCCTGTTTCAACTCTCCTAGAAAGCAAAGGAAGTATCTTCATGAATTTGTGAAGAGGAATATGGTATTGAACATCACAGGAGAGATTTCTTGAGCATCCAAAATAATCTCATGAAAAATGATTGTATAAATAACATACAGTGAAAATTTTGCCTGGAAAGTGAAATAGTGTATTTTAAAACTTTCATAATTCATATTTTGCTGTTGCAGGCTATGTACATTTTTTGCTGATCATTTATTATGGCTAGAAACTGTTGTACCTACATATCCCCTTGCACTTGAAATTTAACTCAAATAATTTTGCTAGTTAGCAGATTTACTACTTTCTTCAAGGGTTTATTTTAAAAAGAAAATATCCAGGATGTATAAAATACATTTAAATATGAAGGCAATGTCTTGAGAACCTAGAAAATTTTAGTGGCTTTGAACAATCACTTTATTTTCCCTTTGTTTTTCTCTAAGAATTTAATTGAAATCCAGGCTATTATACTTTGGTGTAGCTGACAAGATGGAGAAGTGAATCAGGTCCAAACACAGGAAAGAACAGTTTGTTAATACGAAACGTTCACTATTCCTAATACTTTTTAAAAAAAAAATTACTTGCAAATATCCTTGCAGTATGCAGTGTTTTCAGCAGGACTCCAGTGGTGTGCTGAGCACAATTTCTGAATGTGTATGTTTGCTTCTGGATGCTCCTTGCTTTCACATTCCCTGCAGAGACGGTTTCTGATGCTGCCACTGAACAGAGTTGGAATTCCATGAGCTAGAATTAAAAGTGGCAGAAGGTTGGAGATCTGCAAAAGAGGATGTTGAGGATGATCACTTTTTTAATCAATATGGTAATCCAGGCACTGGGTGGGATTCTGAGCAGAGAAGGGGGAGGGTGAAGAAAGAACAGTATTTTTTAGACCTGTCACTTTAAAATATGGCTTTTTCAATGTGGTGTCAAAGTAGGAACAGGATTATATTTTGAAGTACAGGATTAATGAGATAAACTCTTCTTAACCCATTCAATACATGTAAGAAGATCATCCAAAAGAGCAGAATCCATTTGTGTCTGACTAGATGCAATATATCTTGGCCTCACAAGGGAACTTGTGAGTGGAGGAATTTTCTGTGCTCTGCATTCCCATACCTGTATTGAAAGAGTTAAATGTGAGAGCATAGGAAACCTGATCAGTTTTTCAAATAGATACATAAGCTGATTCACCAGGTGAGTTTTTCCTGTTTCTCTCTTCTTTGAGCACAACCAATAAATGTGAGTTATTTTAGTGCCAATTTCAATTTTTATCAAATAAATACACATTTCTTGCTGGATGCAACGGTTAATGAAATGCACATAATATGTAAAATCTATAAAAATGTTGTAGTTATACATTACTTTCTGACTGTTGTACAACCTTTGTAAACAAAGTATAGTATATCAACTTTCTTGTGACAATAAGCAGATCTGTCATCTTGGGGACAGCTAAATGAATTATTTAATCAATAACAGACTACATCTCTGATGATAAGACAAGCTCAGACAAATTAAAAAGTGAACCAGGTATGTCACAGGAAAGATACACAGGTAGTATAATGTACATCTAATATTAAGTAGAAAAACATTTTAAAAAAATACAAAGACTTCTTTTTTTCCTGCACATTTAGAAACAGCAAGAGAACTTTCAAAAAGCAAAACCATTAAAATATTAAAAAGGTTAAGATACTTCATGGATTGACAAATGCATTTTGTTTCAGAAATGTTTCATATATTAAAAAATAAGGAAAGATTTGATAGAAGAATTTCCTAAATAGAAATGCAATTTCTGGATAAGTGTGATACACGCCAGTGTTGTGTTAGAAAGCTGTACAGATGTATGCTTATTTTTGGAGGAACTGTCTTAAACATCTGCTTCAAATTAAACTGCGAGGAGGACCCCCTCCAGAATTAGGAGGAATATTGGACAGTCTATATAAATGATCTTCCCTCACTTTCTTCTTCAATGTCAATAGCTAACTCTGAAAGCCAATATACTGGATCTGTTCTTTAACACACATGAAATCTTTTCAAACCTTCTTATAGAAGGTGATACGAATTTGTTTTGGCAATTTTATCAGAATTATCCTCCATGAACAGTATCTAAAACAATGAATATGAAGTTGCAGGTAGGAAAACAAACAAAAAGAAAGTGGTTACTGGGACACCTTCATCACAGCTGGATATGTGGATATGCTTTTGAACAAAGCAGAGTATTTTGCAGTGTTCATGTTTTTTATCTTTCTTTTCAATCTTTTAGGTAGAGATGATTAACAGAAAAAAAAGGTACCCTTCTCCAACTTTTGAAGCTCTTACATACAATAGCCTATGGTGAGTGTAGCTAAATCTATCCACAGTCCTATTATGTACTCTTTGAAAATCAAAAATTGTCAGTAAAATATTTTTGAACGTTTCTGTAAGTTCTTGAGAGGTTGGTTTCTACAGCACCTAACTGGTGTGCTAACATCTCTTATTTTCCATTTATGAATGTCTCAAAGTTTGTGGGCTGCCCTTCTGGACAGGCCCCCACCTATGATGAGTACCCAAGATATTCTACCAAAGATTGTGCTTGCTGGTTTGCAATCCATACAACAGACAAGTCTGGTCTTGAGAAAGGTCTGCAGGCTGTCGTATACCTTCATGCTGCACGTACTGTTTGCACAAATGCAGGTAACATCCTTATGAATGGTCAAACTGGGTCAGGTAATTTCCTGCTCCTGATTAAAACAAACAGACAAACAAACAAGCAAGCAAGCAAATTTGCAGTGATAATTTCCTCCCTTTCCTCACAGACTCCAGGTATGTATAGTTTGAGAATATCCTGGTCTGGATGTTTTATGTGCATCTGTGTAAAAAGAGACACATACATGTTTCAAAATGTTTATTTTTTCTAATCCTCAAAAAATATGGACAAAGAGAATTCTTTCCCTTCTCTAAAATTTTAAACAGATCTTTAAAAACTTTGGAAAATCTGTACCAAGTCATTGTGGATTCCATATTTGGAGCCTTTTCACAAATCTGTGTTTATATCATTTTTTGAAAGACTGCCCAATAGTTCTGAAACTACATAAACAACGCCAAACTTTCTGTTTGAAAACTAGCATAAAAAACAGCGTGACATAGAGAATAGGTCCAGAGCTGATATAACTTGTCTATTTTTTTCCATTGAATATGCATGTTAGAATGAAGAATTCAGCTCTTCTGATTTATAATTTTCCTTTCTGCCTGTCTTTATGCCCTTCTCACATATTTTAAATTGCAAAAATCTTTTAATGCTGAGAAAGAAATGATCACTTCACATTTTGCTCTCCTCCTTTTCTCTTAGCTTCTTCATATGATATTCATACATCTCAGAGAAGTAAGTCTAGGATAATATACTTATTTAGTGATAGGAACACTTAGTGTAGCTTTAAAGACTAAGTGCTATTTTGATATGCAGGATTAAGTTTAATACACAAGCAGTACAAAACATTGAATCTGGTAAGAATTTCATGATGGAGGACACAAGTAGATAAAGATTTGCTTCTGACCTGTATATGTCTATGTATTAATGTAGGGTAATTATAGCTATAAGCCTCTGAATGCTAGTGGCAGTGAAGTGTCTCATTGCTGCCATTGGATTCATGACAGCAAATTCCAATTCATCAAAGCAAACGCCTCTGCATTGCACATCAGGCATGATAAGTCTCTAATAGCAGTGTATCATCTCCAAGATACAGGCATTAAAGACATATGCATCAAAGTGCAATACTGCACTTTAAAAGTTGTGCTTCACATGGTATTAAATGTTTTTCAAGAATTGTTTTTGTCAACTTCTGTACCTTGGCCCACCTGTTATTCTGTAACCTCTTTGTGATATTTGTATCACTCAGATATTTATTTCTATGGTGAAAAGATTTATCATCTGCTAAAATTCAGATTTCACATCTGAGGTAACTCCCCCACCACAGCACTTATTCATATAACATACCAAAACTGGCTTCACACACATGCTAGGCCCTTACAAAATTAAGCCCATGGTTGCAGCAACCGCAATGAAAAGAAGTGTCTTGAAATAAAATCATCCAGCCGTGAAGGCTCAATTCGTGGCTTTAGGATGGTCAGACAAAGATCTTCTTCAGCTTAATTTGCAGCATGTTGCAATTTGGGCTTCATTTTATATGTTGTTTGTATCATTCAACCTGTTACGAGGTTAAAAATAAAGCCAGAGTAAGAATATCCTGGTAAACAAACAAACAAGCAAAAAAGAACAACTAAAGATCAATCAAAACCCAGGATGATTTGCCTAGCATTTATGTACATAAAGTAATTAGTTAACTGTCATTATGGGTGTTTTCCAAAGGAGTGCACTTTATCCATCAGTATTTATATCTTCATGCCATTGTATTTTGAACAGCACTAAAAAGAGCCAGAGAAAAACAGAATTATAAAAGAGAATTATAATCATGTGACATCAAGAAAAGTTATTAGCATACCGTGGATCTGGATAACTCAGAGATAGGCACACACACCAATAAAATGTTTATTTTCTTGCCCTTATTCTGAATACAAAAATCTAAATTTTAGTTTTTTAACGTGCAGACCTGAAGTTACCCTTCTCTCTGCTGGGAAAAATCACTTTGGTTACTGGCATTCATGGCAGTTTCTTTAGAGTATTTTTCTTTTTCCTAATAGAGCATGCAGGGGTAACCTTTAGATATTGGATATTTAAAATTCAATTAAGAGGCTTAAGAATGAAATAAATTGTATTGAACAGCAGAGTACTTTTAAGCATTTTTTTCCAATGGAAAATTATAATATTCTGAAACAGTTTATTCTACTTACTTTCAGATTCTAACTCTTTTTTCTGATCACCACTTATTCTTTACTGTCCCTCGATCTTTCATGGCTTGTCCTTCATTCATACTTATGATCTCCAAGCTCTCATCCTCTCTAAATTTGTGATGCACACAGGTTCATCTTTTCTTCCCTAAGCTCACTCCACCTATTATCTCCATGGTCTCTAATTCCATCTATATCCTTCAGTTATTTCCTTCTCTTTTGCACTATTTCATCTGCTCCTTTTTATCCTTTGTGTTTCTATTCTCACATACTTTTTTCTTTTAATTTCTACCATTTCTCACAACTTCAGACTTCCATTCAAACTTTCTTTCCATCTACGTTCAGCTTTAAAAATTTTCAATTCTTCAGGTTTTTTTTTCTTTTTCATTTGTTCTGTCTGCCTAGTTTAATCATTACTCATAAATCCAAAATATCCAACTCCAAGAGTTCACCTCTGACTCATCCATTTCCTTTTTTTTCACTCTTATCATTACCAATATTAATCAAATACTTTCTTCTGTTGCTTTTGGTCAGCTTGCAAAGCATAATTTCTAAATCCTTCCGATTGAAACAGAGGGAACTCCCTTTCAGATTCACTTGCCTATTACCTGAAATCCTTTTATTTTTCGTTTCTGTCGTGTTCTTCAGTATCATACAGCTAGTTCCCCCAGTTTCCATAAAATGACCTCCATCCTCCCATTGGCTCTCTCTAGTCCCCTGACCTGCTTGCAGCAAGTAATATTTTTGTTCTTATAGTAATCTCTAAATACATTAATTATGCACATTATCATTATATGTGAGTACCTCAGCACAGATCAAAGTTGCATTGTGCATGGTGCTGTTCATACACTGAGGAAGAAGAATATAAATGGAAATATCAGCCTTTCTGCAGATCATTTCAGATCTGCCAGATTTCCTCACACCCACATTGCCATTCTCCAGCACTACTTTCTGGAATTTAATAAGCTTACAGCTAAATAAAGAAGTATTTCACCGTTTGATTGACTTTCAGTTTTTAAAACAGAAACTTCCACTAGCTCTATCTTTCTATTCTCTGCAACCCCTGTGATGCTTCATCTGTTTTGAAAAAGAAACATAAGACATAACACTTCAAGTCTTTACCACAAAAAAAAGAAACTTCTTGGACAGAATTTTCACTCTTCCTTGCAAAAACAAACAACTCTTTCACACTCCAAACAGCTTTTTATACCATTTTTGTTCATAGTCCCCATTGCAAACTGCAGCACAACTACAGCCACTTCCTGACCCTGATTCTTGGGTTTGGCTCCCTATGTTTTACAAGCTAATAAGTAATTTGTAATTTGTAATAAGTAATTTGTTCTAACTGAAAGGCTTTATTTGTGTTGGTTTTGCAACATGTTGTTGCAACATGTTAATCAATAAAGTTATAAAAAAGATGTATAAGAAAGCCAACTTCCCCCACATTCTGACCCATGCCAAAAGACTCCATCTCTGCTGAAAGGCCAGTGAGAAGTCCAGAAGATCTGGCAACCTAAAAGAGGCTGCTGGTAAGTGATAAGCACTTCCCAGCCTTTAGGACTCCAGACTTGCTTACAAAATAGAAAGTAACTATCATCAAGTGAAAAATAGCACTTGCTGGCTTATTTTACCAGAGAATCAAGATGCTATGACCTTAATTTCCCCCCTTTCTTATTTCTTACATAACTTTTTGGAGAAAAAAAAAAATCCCAGTTATTGGAAGAGTTTCCAGCTGAGCATGCCTTGTTTGTGAAAGTCAGAAGACAAGAACAGTGGAATTAAAGTTGTTTACCAAATACTCTGCAGGCCTTCCCAAAGGGCAGAAAACCAGAATGTTGCTATCTATCTGGAAAAGAAGAACAAGCATTTCCATTCTATTACCTTTAACATCATCAGGGACATTATCCTCTCCATTGTTTCTAATTGCACTCCCAAGGTTTCTACACTGGTGAATTGCCTTTCACAACTTTCATATTCTCTTCTTTCCTTATATTTCAGCATCTATAATTTTTCCCTTATTCTAGCTTCCTCTTACAAATCAAAAAGTGTAATACTACACTTCTTTTCATTTGTTTTAAACACAAAATGCCTTAGCATTTCAGGTATTATTCTGTGGTATTTTTTGACAAATACTGAGTACAATGGAAAACACTGTCAGCATTGTTGAGTGGCCCAACTGGCAATTTCAGTTTGTAAATATAAAACCCAGGAATCACTACATTGTTTACACCATTTTATCATTGGTAGTGAACACTTTAAATTTCATATCATTTCAGATTTTGCAAGTGAAAAGATTTTTTTTGCAGCACTGATGTTAAGATGTGGATGAAACAAAGGCTTTTCTTTGATGCAATAATCTGGTGGGGCAAGAGACCTGCAGATGGGAGTGCAGTTAATAATTTGATTACTTCAATTTCCTATTTAAACAAAACTGTTTCCTCATTAGCATTATAAGGAAGGAGACACATAAACTTGTGCTTCTTGTTTTGTTTTTTTTTTTTTTTTTTTTTTTGGAAAGGAGTATATATTTCTTTAATAAATATGCTGAGAACAGCACAGTGTTCAATTCCTATAAATTAAATGCTGTAGGAAGCTGGAGGGCTTCTCTTCTGAGATTTTTAATAAATATCCGCAGGTCTGAATTTTCTTATTTATTTTTAATTAAGGAAACATTATAGAAAATGAAATAAAAATCCAAAGAAGCAGATATAGCATTTTACCTTACTTACTACTACTTACATTACATTAGAATTTAGGAGTGTACACTGCTCAACTGAACTCACAAATAAATGTTTTTGGTATCCATCCTATAAGGGGCATATATATTTCATTCTAGAATCTATAATGAACTCAAAAATTTTGCTCACTTTCATAGAATTGAAAGAAAAAAAGTCTTTAGCTTTGGCTTCTGCTGGATCAACATGTACTTCCAAAGGTATATAGGAGAGATATGGCACTTACACAAGAGACAGATTCTTTTACAGAATACCCTTCAGCATCCATTCTCAGTTCTTAATATAGAGAGGTATAACTCCTCAAGGAATAGCTGCATGCATATTATTGGCAGCAATCTAATATAACTGTGATATGATGATGCTTAGTGCCACAAGTTCAGGATCTGCACTTAGTCAGAGGTACAGAAGCTAACAGCTTGAAAAAGGATCAAGATTGGTACTTGCAAACTTTCAAAGAAAAGTCATAGCTGAATGGTACTTTGAGCAATAAGTGATTTTGAACAGAAAATTTTCTGACCAAACGACAATAAGAAAATATATACTCTTTCATGACCAGAAGAGATATCTCCTCCAATCTTGGGAAAAGAATATTTAACTCCCTTTAGAAGCAATTTTAAAATTGCTTCTGCTCTGTCAGAATGCTCAGCTTTCAAATCTTGCAAACTAGTCTTCATTATACTTTTCTGAAGGAACTGTGTAATAACAACAGGCTTCAGAAAATCACATTTCTTTACCACCCATTTAATTGAAAACTATATAAGCAAAAGCTTATTTCAGTACCATACACAATTACTGATGACTGCCCGCAAATTTTAAATTAAGAATTAAATTTCCAGTCAAATGTCATTATTTAGATAAAATGTAAACACATGGAAAAAGGAGAGAAGCTCTGCCTTTCCTCTCTTCTACTATCTTTCATATATTCCAAGAAAATTATTTTATGTTCTATGTCTCTTCAGAATTTTCAAAAATCAAGAGTGACCTGGTAAGATCTGCAGCAGAACTAGTAACATTTAGGGGTACATGAGGGGGAAAAAAAAAAAAAAAAGACCCAGCAAAAGAAAGTTTTGAATTTTGTGCAGTTTTCACATGAAAAGTAAGGAGAAGAAAGGAAGATTGGTGTCATAATATCATTTCAGTACAGTCATTATATTCAAACCATCTCTAGAATCATATTTGATGGATCTAGACAGCCTTGTGGTTGCACTGTCTGGTAAGGGGGAGGGCTAGGGGAGAGCTGCCTGTCGCACCTGAAACGCCTCATGCGTAATTTATTATTTAACTTCTTTCTGTGTCTTTCTACAGGGACCTTAGCTCTCATATTCTTTACAGGGTGCCTAAAAGCCACAGAGCATAATCCAACTTTGAAGGCGCATCAAGCTTTTCTGCCTCTGTATAACAAGTTCTGTCTTGGTTTATATTGTCCTTCTATGACTCTGCTCTAGGATTCAGTGGTGCCCGTTTCTTGTGCAAATTTCAGGATTTAAGGGGTCCAAGGAGGGAAGACATGACACTTCTCAAGTGCCCCAACACTGAAATCAAGGCCTCACTGTTTAGGGTGGCCTAATACGAGCCAAAACTACTCCAGGAGACCATCTCCACAAATAAAAGTTTTAGCATGGTAAAATCTATGCTTAAAGGTTCATTAACATATTCTGTGACTGTGGAATGCACTTTCTGATAATTTTCTGGACTTCCTACAACTATGAAGAAAGAATTACATAAAGAGCTACTTCATACCATATTATAAAAATCAAGAAATACAGAGTCACAGCACAGAATACATAGCATTAATATCACCACTATGGGACTCTGTATTTCTCCACTGAAAAATTTTAGTTTATATTCCAAAAATTCCATCCATTTTAATATCCTGAAAATATGCCTTATGCATTTTCAGTGGATAATTGAGCCATGTACACATTTTAGGACAAATATTGGGAAAACTCATGTTCAATACCAATGTCTATACCATTTAAACAATGAAAGCATCAGGTAAGTAACAACATTTGGACAGCAAGTCAATATGACTATGAAAGGTCTCCAATAATGAGCAAACTCAGACCAATACACTGTTTGAGTATTTGGCCTTCCTATTGACAAAGGTTGCTTTCAATCACGCTGTATCTATTACCATATCAATCATCACTCTAAATGAATACAGCATGATCATTGACGAAGACATCACTTAAGCGGAGAAACTAAAGGTTCTATAAAAGCAAATAATGAAACTTTGGTTGATCACAGCATGAAAATTAGACCTAATCCTTAAATGTTCCTATTTTCTAAAGTAAACAAATTGAAGCTAAAAATGTTAACTCTATTTCTTGTTTGGGAACTTAAAATATATGGAAATTGATACTGTGTTCTTAATTATTAAAGATAATGCAATCCAATACTTTGTTTGCTACACAAATTAAGATATGGAATTGAACTGATGAAAATGATTTACGTGCAGGATTAAAATATTGGCAGCTTTATAGAGTGAAATGTCACTATAGTGCTGTACCTTCAAGTTTTACATTTCCTCCTTTGAATCCCTGTCAGCCTTCATGAACACTGGAGAGTTTAATCAATGCTTGCAGTAGCCATAACATAACACTGAATATTTTACCTGTGTAATAATCAAAGTGCTGTTTAGCACAAGTCAAAAGGAGAAATGACAGATATATATATTGCAATCGGCAAGGCTGCAATTCAAATTATATTAAAATTAAATTCTCACATATTCCTATCATTCCTATCTCTTCATGAAAGCAACCTGTATTTTATAACAGCTCAAGATACCCCGAGGGCAATCAAATTGTATTTAGGATGACTCAGAGGTCATAAAATTCAAAGACTTATGAGATGATGTATTTGAATCACTTTTTAATTTGTATGATACAAAACACTTGCGAAAACAAGCTTTTTATTTTCTGTATATACTCCAAAGGGTAGAATTCAGATTGTAACTTTTGCTACATTTTTTGAAGATAGTCAATATCAAATATAATATCAAGGTAGACAAGAGAAGGAAAGATTATGATTATGGTATTATAGCAGTCTACTTACTTTATAAAATTTTTTTTGTGAATCTAAAATGCTAAAAATAAGCTATGAATTAAGCAATTCATATTATTAAGCAATTAATTAAACAAATTAAGCAATGAAGAAGGAAGAACCAGTAGCATCATATGAAGTTTAAGAAATTAAACAGAAAATTCAGACATATTTGTATAAAGGGTGTCAAACCAGTCTGAAAATTGTGAGAAACACTAATAGATTTAATTAAATAGCTAGAAAATTTTACAGAATAGGGAAGAAAGGGAATTTAGGATAATGGCACAGAGTAGAGAAATCAAATATAAGATAAACTTGATATCAACTAGAAACAGCTTGTCTTGAGAAAGGTTCAGTTAATATTTTTATTTAGATAAACAGAATTACATTTTCTGACAATTTACCAAAAGAGAGCAAAGTATAAAATAATCCCAATACTATTAAACTATAAACAACTTAAATCACAGTAAAAGGAAAGAAAAAACCCACTTATTTTTGTTTAAAAGTTTGTATTTTTATGGAAAAAGTGTCCCTTTTTGATATTATAATAAACCAGTGCAACATAAAGAATGTATAATGTCATGGAAAAATATTTGAAAACATATTTATATATGCAAAAATGTATATAAAATATACAAAAATTTGAAATATTTAGAATTTGAATATTTGAAAATGTTAAATACATACAGACACACATATATACATGTTTATTAAAAAGACATTATTAGTTGTGTTGTCCCTTCAGCACTGGTCTGGATTATTAAATATCCATTGGATTAATGTTTTGTGTGTTTTTTAACCTAGATGTATGCTGTAAGCATAGAAATTTAAGAATATAGGAAGTACTCTTGTCCACCTAGTCAATCCCCTTATTGCTAACACTCAGCAGGAAAGCCTTATTTTTCCGGCAGGTGTATCCAGCTATATCAAATGCTTTTTCCACCTGTGCAAGATAGCCAATTTCAGAGCATTTATTCACGGAAGTGGTTTGCTTTAGTATCTCCTGTTCTATATTTGATCACATGCACAGTGGCAGTTTTGTAACACAAAAATATTCAATATTTCAAAAAGGTTCATTAAGCTAACCTCTGCTACTCAGGTAATTTACATTTACTGTACTTCTGGCCATTGCAGGTGCCATTGTTTTAGGAAATTGAAAGCTACAATTTTTACCCTCACTTGATCTTCTGTTTCTCTCTCTCTCTTTTTTTTTTTTTTCCATAGCCAGCATTCGAGGAGGCCACGCAGTAACTCCACAGCATGCTGCTGCTTCTCCTGGGCACCAGTACACCATGTAATGGTGTGGCTGATAACAAATTCCCAGTATTTTAGCTTTTTTTTTTGTTTTTTGGTGTCTGTTTCTTGCACACTTCAGGTTTGGATATTAAGCCATATGATGGTCAGAATCTTTCGCCTGCACTTTTACTGTGAATCATCTGACAGTTATCTCTCCCCACAGATTTCCTATGGATTACTTTTTTTAGCCAGGAGACATATGTCTCAAATGGAGCCTCTTTCTCAATATGTTTGTGTTTATAGCTCTGGTCCCATTTAGCTTTGTGAAGATAAACAGCAAGAGCTACAATGTGGAAAAATAATGGCTTCATTCTGTTTTGAAAAGGGAAAAAGGTGGAGAAGAAGGGGGCAATTGTCGCTCCCCCTTCCCTCCTATAATATGCATGTAGATAGACAACATTGTATTTTCCAGTAACATAGATTTGGGGTTTTAGAACCTAGGAGAGAATTGCAAAACATTTCTTTTCACTCTTGCAACTCAAGCTAAAGCAGCCTAAAGCCACGTCATTGTCTAGAGTTTCACTTGCGTTCTGTTGAAAAGAAGGCCCACATATTCATTTCCAACATTAGAGTATGTGAAAAGAATAATTAATAATTTCTATTTAAAGATTTTTTAAATGCAGTACAGGTTTATCGGTAGTGTTCGCATAACATTTACAGCACTAGCATTTTAGTCAAAAAAAAGAAAGATGACTTAGGTTTGTATACCTAAGGACTGAAGGACTGAAAGGGGTATAATTATCAACAGATTAAAGCCACTGATGGAGAGTGAATGGCTTCAGGAAAGTTATGACAGTTTTATGGGGTTAGGTGATTAGTGTTTTGAAAGCTCTGAGCAGGTCAGTGAGATGAAAGTACTGATACTGTGTAAAAAGTACTGCACTGTACTTTCTGAAGCAGCGGGTTAAGCTCTGGTTAGGCACTGGATCTGGAGACAGGATCTGGAGACAAGTGAGAACAATTGCCTGCCAAGCAAGTGCCTGTCCTATGGTTGGTGGAAGTAACTGGATCAAACCATGGACAAAACTATTCTGAATGGACTCCATGTGTGTCAGACAAGCTTTGGGTATGTCCCATGTCCTGCTCCACCGTTGCCCATTCAGAAGATACCTTTATAGGGCAGGAAAAGCTTTTGCTGGAGGAAAAAGCTTTCATCTCTCCCAGTGTCAATGCTTTTCCTTACATCAAAACTTGTACTCCTCACCCAGTTAAATCCGTCATTCTCCACCAAAGTCTTTAAATGGCCTCCTTCCCTATCAAGCTTCACCAAAATAAGAAGTCATTTACAAAATGGTCATGATATTTCAGAACTTGTCAAGACTTTAATATTCTTATAATTGACATTACAAACCAATCTCATTTCAGATTTTTTTTTTATTTCAACAAGCCTTTTTTATTATTATTATGTCTATGAACAAAGCCTCTTCCATCAAAATTTTATGAAAATCCTTTGATTGATCCTACTTTTTACTAAAGTAGTGCAGGTTATATCAACTTGCCAGACAAGTAGATCTGTTTGCTGTAAGTAGGTATCTCAACTTTTTCTCCAGTTCTTCAGAATAGCATGTGCAATTTACTGTAGCTGGCATGGAGAATCTTTGATCTCTTTTTGTAATCCCAAAACACTGCAGGCTTACAACAGTGAGTGGGCTTAACCATGTGACTTCCATTAAAATCAATGAGATTCTTAAGGCATGGAATCCCACATAACCATTGAAAATTAATTATTCATAATAATAACACATTTCTATTTCCATCTGAGCATTGCAAACATTCCTTGCAAATATTCATTAATTAAGCTTCAAAAGATGCAATGTTCTAATGAGGCAGACAGTTTATACCCTTTCTGTACTGGTGGATACAGAGACAAAGTGGACAATTCTAGGTCTATCTAAGGAAATTTCAAAGAAACTCCCTTTGCTCCTCACTGTTTTCAGTGAATGGCCACTAGATCTGGAACTTAATGTAAGAAAGAATATCCCAAAAGCTTATATTATGACATGTTTTTTACCCTAAGTACAAGATTTAAGGGATAAAAGCTGTCAATGTAAAATGTGTCAAGGGCTAGGACTCTTAACATTTTCTTTTGCCCTGCACACAGACCCAAAGCGGCCTAAGGAAAGTCACAGTGAGTTTATGGTTGAGTGAAATAGACTACACTATTTTTTTCCCCCAAAACCTTATTCTTGATATGAGAAGGAAATCCTTCCCTTCATAACCACTGTTATCTTTTCAGATTAATCACACATTCAACCCTAGATTTCAATTGTAGATCAAAAATGGCATCTGCTTTTGCCATTTTCCATATTTGACTTTACACCAAAATACAGAATTACCTTTTAATAAATTTTCTGGAATAACTGCATATTGAATATCACCTGACTGGAACAATCAGCTTTTGAGCATGAACCTGTGAAATCAAAATTATTTTCACCATTTGATTTATAGAGGTACAGCATGTGCAAATAGAGATGCTCAGACTTCATAAATGTACTAATTTTGCCAGTACAGTACATTTTGTACAGTTTGCCTTTAAGGTTGGGTGATTGTCCTGTTATTTTGAAATACAGGTGGAAGGAAATGTGAAGGTGACAAGAACATATTGTTTCTGACAGTTCTTTAACAGAAAACACAAAAACAGTCCTAGAAAGATGGGCTTTCCCGAGGAGGACTGTGCCATTGTCTACAGAAACAGTCTTAAACTGCCTCTGGAGTTTGCCTTCCATGGCCAAAGAATCCTTCCATGGATGTGGTCTCACATTCATTTTCTTCTTTTACTTATGAATGTTTCCCTTTCAAATGAAAGACATAAAGTGGATTATTCCATCCAAATCAAATGGATATAAAATCAGGATTATTTCATCGTTCTGTTGTAAATTTCAGAGGGTAAGAGATGATGGCATGTGTCTTCCCAAGCTGAAGAAGACTTAGATTCCATGTTACCTACTTGTATCTGAGACTTGGGTATTAGTACTAGAGGATTAAGAACTGACTTCATCAAATGTTTCTGAAGAATAATAGCTGTGACTGCACTGTTTCATGCTGAAGTCTGTGCTATGAACACAGATAAGTGACCTTTGCCTAGAAGACGCCTGGTAAACCAGAATACTCATAGCACTGAGTGTCCAAGTACCTCCTCTGCAATCCCCGAAAGACCTAGATATTGAGAGGGCTGCAGTTCTCTGGAGGTATGCAATGGTCATTTCCTACATGTCCATGAAATGTTATCAGCTAAAAAAGTTTCCAGATGGTTTATGACAATTTCTGAAACTTATCTCTCACATATTTCTGCCTTGACTGCCTTCTGCCTTCCAGAGAAGCAGGCCAGCAGCAAATGGTGAATAAGTCATCCACTGGGGAGAGGCAACCTGTTCCCTTGTGCCTGCACAAGCTGTGCACTTGTCAGAAACATGAGCAATATTTTGACTCTCTGAACACTGTGCTTCCAAGTTTCTACAAAATTCAGATGTACTGCCTAACTGCCATACTATCTGCCTAATTCAATCACATACATACCTAATGTAAAGGGCATCCTTAGATTTTCTCACTGTTTAGACTACACTTTAATGCAGATATGACAAATGGACAACAGCTTCAGAAAGACAACAGTCCATTTTTTTAACATCAGAATGGCTTTGTTCATCTGCAGATGGACAGATTTAGAAATGAGATTAAAAAAATCAAAATCTATAAACTATAGTAATTCATATAAGTTATCACATTAGTATTTACCTACAAAATCAACAAGCTGCATAGTCTTCAAGCAAGCGTGCACTCACAGAGCAATACAGAATTCCAGAAAGTACCCCAAAACAACATCAAGCTTGTGGCAAAGGATGACATAGTAAAATGGCAACCTCAGTTTGTTTTGATATATAGAAAGTAGAGTCAGTGAGGTCTGGCAAAACTACCTAAGTGTATTGCAAATCGAGGAGTTTGTGATGCCAGGGCTGAACCTGTCTTCCTCTTGCATTTGCAAAGCCAGAAATGCAAATTGTACCTCCTTCAGCAAAGGCTAAGCTTGAGGAGCTAGGGAAGAAACTTGCCAGCAATGTGATATGCTTTGTCTGTGCTCACACTTCTGTGCCTAAGAACATATTGTGCATTCACAACAGACAGCGCACCACTCTAAATTTCAAATCTCTTTGTTGTTATCAGCTTAAGTCACAAACATAACATTAAACTTTTTGTACCTGACTTATTAGATTTAGAGTGCTGGTGCACCAGTTCAAGGTAACTAAACAGCTTTATTATATCAGCAGTAGCATTGCAAGATGTCCTCATTGTATTCTGAAGGACTTAATTTAGGAAGAAGATACCATATAACCTTCTTCTTCTTGTTTTCTTTCCTATATTAGATCCACATAATCAGATAAATAGTGAGAAGACACAAAAGGAGGGCTTTATGATCCTGTGGAAACAAGAGCAGGAGCCATACCCTTAGTCTAATGGGGTGTATTTCAGTATAGTGCACAAAAAAATAGGTGTTTTCTTTGTATTAGCAATATAGTAATCTGAATAGCACTTGTCCACGTCGTGTGCTGAATATTTATCTTTATTTGTCAAGAGTATTTAAACAGCATATTATTATGATGAATGTTTATAGTAGTTTATCAGACAAAAGAGGAACGATCTTCTAAATTAACCCTCTTTGCGTCAAATTGTAAGTGCCATATTCTATCCTCAATGGAAGCATCAGTTCTACTTTAATAACGAATATCTAGTTAAGTAACTAATAACTAATATCAAGCTTATGTTGATATTAGTTATCAATAATGTACGCCATGATGAAAACAAGGGAAACAAAAACTTTGTCTGTGGAGTTAAAAAGAAACTAAAAGCACCATTTTGTTGTTGCTGGATTCACAAACCTCACAGCTCTAGGTGCAAAATGAAAGGAAGCTGCTCTGAAAGTGAAAATGAACAATAGATTTAAATAGCACTGAAGGCATGAAAATGGCTGGCTACAAGCCCAGAATCTATAAATAGTACCAAACTTGTTCATCATAACTCTACTGATGATGACAACATCATTAGAAAATGAAAACAGAACAAGCAGAAAAGGAATAAAAGCAGTGGACCTGAAGAATGAAAGGCCAAGCTTTTCCAGAGTGAACTGCTCAAGTTAAGCAGGAGGGTGAGGGTGAGAAAACAGCAATGGCAATGGTAAGGCTGAGAGTCCTGCAATGTGGTGATGCTAGCAAAAGAAGCGAGGAAAAGGAAAGGAATCAATCCACTATAAAATTAGTGTTATTGAAGCAGATTCTTAATTTTTATGGGACTGGTGAAATGTAATGTTTATCATTTGTCTTGAGCATGATGAATACAGTATGTGATTTATACAAACAAAACCTTTCCCTTAGCACAGAAGTTATGACATACCCTTCCTTCCCTTTTCTATGTAAATCCCTTTAACTTTTAAACAAAACCAGAAATAGCATCGGTACTACACAGAGGGCTTTTTTAAGCTTTCGTCTTCAAGCTTAAGAACACAGAACTATAAAATCTGCGGAATAATATAATCATTAACATGAACAAAAATAACCTGGAATTATAGCAGGCTATATGGAAACAACTGACTCTTGGAAAAATACAGGCAAAAGTATTCCTGTAAACACAACAGGGCTACAAGAAGAGCTAGAAGGAGAAAAAGAAAAGAAAGGAGGAAAAAAACATAAAATTCTTTCTACTCACATAGACGGGAATCAAGGTACCTAAAATAAGTTAAAAGTAACATAAAACAGGAGAAGTCTTCAGTACTACGATACTGAGATCAGATCTCAAATCCAAAGAGGGGGCATGATGAATATATTTGATGAATATATTGAATATTTGTTCATAAATGTGAATAGTTGATTATATTTTCTATCATTCCCAATTGATTCCTGAAATTCTTTCTCCCTATAACTAGAAAGTTAGTCTACAATAATGATATTGCTTAATGTGAGAAAATGTGGCAGATCGTTTCTGTCACTATTCAGGGCCACATAATTTTTATTAACAAAAAAAGATAATAAATAACAATTATAAATAAATAAATAAACCCAGAAATAAAATACAGACTGTCCCATAAAGACTTTCTTTCCCATTAGTTCTATTGCCCACCTGTCCACTCCATCAAGAAGAGGCTTTGACTTTGGAGGGGAACAGCTTGGTTTTGGAAGAAGTTAAAGAATATATGTGTGGAAAGTCTTTCCAAACAAAATGATGGGAACAATTTTTTCAGAAGACCTATTATTCACGACCTCTCGAATGGCAAAAGAGAAAACAGGAGAGTCTTTGTGAGACAGAATGTATTTTCCTTTTTTAAAAAAAATTTAATTGCTATTTTCAAAATTAAAAGTTATGCATTGTAGCACATTTTAGCCTTATGAAGCTATTTAACTTGGAAAGCAGATAATAAAAAATAATAAATAATAAAACATTTGCAATGACTTTTTTAAAATTTGAATTGATTAGAAATTGAAATAAAAATTTTATAAAGGATTGCTTTTCTAAAAAAGAAAACCATTACTTCTAACAATAAAACAATTTATCATTCTCTTCCTTATATATTTTAAAAGTGACTGCATTAAAAAAGTCATTAAAATAGAGATGCCATCTAAAAAGCTGTTTCAAAATACGGTGAAACTGCTAATGCCGCAAGTATATAAGCACAATGGAATGAAATTAGACTTTGTTACCAAGTCAGGTGAAGATTAGATTTCCTGACCTATCATAGAATCATAGAATCACAGAATACTTAAGGTTGGAAAGGACCTCTAGAGGTTATCTAGTCCAACCCCCCTGCACATGCAGGGACCCCTAGAGCATCTGGCACAGGATTGCATCCAAGCAAGTTTTGAAGATCTCCAAAGAAGGAGACTCCACAACCTCTCTGGGCAACCTGTTCCAGTGCTCTGTAACCCTCACTGTTAAGAAGCTCTTCCTCAAGTTCTTGTGGAACTTTTGGAACTTCAATTTTTGGCCGTTTCCTCTAGTCCTATCGCTGGCTACCACTGAGAAGAGGCCGGCCCCATTCTCCTCACTTCCTCCCTTCAGTATTTGTATACACTGATCAGATCCCCTCTCAGCCTTCTCTTCTCCAGGCTGAACAGGCCCAGCTCTCTCTGCCTTTGCTTGTAGAGCAGATGTTCCAGACCCCTAATCATCTTCGTAGCCCTGCGCTGGACTCTCTCTAGCACCTCCACGTCCCTCCTGCACTGGGGAGCCCAGAACTGCACACAGTACTCGAGGTGCAGCCTCACCAGGGCTGAGTAGAGGGGCAGAATCACCTCCCTCGACCTGCTGGAGACGCTCTGCTTAATGCACCCCAGGATCCCATTGGCCTTCTTGGCCACGAGGGCACACTGCTGCCTCATGGTCAACTTGTCGTCCACCATGACACCCAGGTCCCTCTCTGCGGGGCTGCTCTGCAGAAGGTCGGTCCCCAGCCTGTAGGCGTGTCTGGGGTTATTCTTGCCCAGGTGCAGGACTCTGCACTTGCCCTTGTTGAACTCCATGAGGTTTCTCACTGCCCAATTGTCCAGTCTGTCCAGGTCCCTCTGGATGGCAGTGCAGCCCTCAGGGCTATCAGCTACTCCTCCCAGTTTGGTATCATCAGCAAACTTGCTGAGGGAGCACTCCATCCCTTCATCCAGGTTGTTAATGAATAAGTTGAACAGGACCGGACCAAGGACTCAGTCCTGGAGGACACCACTAACCACAGGCCCCCAGCTGGACTCGTCACCACTGATTACCACCCTCTGAGCCCTGCCTATAGTGTTCTTGATAAGAACATAAGAAAGCACACATAGGTTTTCCGCATCCTGGAGCAAGCAGAGAAAGTTTCACTGCTGGTCCAATGCAGACTTTTCAAAGGCTGATCCAAGCAATGCTAAAGCCATAAGGTCAAAAGTAGCTCTTCCGGCTACAGACCCCAGCATATGCACCAATTTGGGTAAGTACTGAGAAAAGCTGAGGTGGCTTGGGCAGGTATCTTTAAGTCATTTCACATATTTTCAATTTCTGGATAAAACTGAGTTGGGTTGTAGAATATTTGCAAGCAGAACAATGACTGGATTAAAGCAATTAAATTAGAGTATATGTCAAAAAACTATCATATACTTTCATATACAAATATATTTTATTTTCAAAAATATTCTACAAAGATATAATGTAAACACAGTAGGTAAATACTTAATGAAAAGCAATCAACATCATGTCAGGTGATAAGCTGTGAGAACTAGAAACGTATTTCTTGTTGCCATCACTTATGAAAAAGCACACATTGATGCAGTGCCCTAACAACTATGTTATACCACTGGGTGTATAAAGACTGCAAACAGTTTCCAGAACATTGGTTTACCTGTGGTGGGGAAGGAGGGTAAACAAACAAACAAAGAAACAAAAGACAGAAAAATTCATGATGTTTGGGTGTGAATTTTACGGAGCCAGACAATCCTTCAACTTTTAAGAAGTGCAGTTAAGTGACCCTTTAATTCTCCTCATCCCCTAGAAAGGATGGCGCCCTGCCAAAGAGGAACAGGTTTTGTGCTAAGCCTCTGCTTAGACTGTATTTCTCCAACCAGATTTTCCTGCCAGAGGCTTCAGTAGGATTTGAAAGCAAGGGCTGTGGGCCACAGATAGAAATTCAATATTTTGGGGGAGAAAGAGATAAGCCCCAGGAACTCTGTGTTTTACTGCTCTCTTCACTGTGGAGAGTGGCACTTGATGTGATCCTCACTGTTGAGCATGACACAATACATTTCAGAGCTGAAACTATTGGACTGTAGCTAGATTTTGCTTTAGGGTGGAAATAGGTAGTGTTCTAGAATCAAGAAAATACAGAAAATGATGAGGATGTTGAGTCCTCACAAAGCAAACAAACTAAACATAATACAATAGAGCTAGAGGCATGCTGCAGTGCCCCCACTTTAAGTATTCACACACACATACACACACTTTATTTATTTATTTTGGTTTAATATAAAATACAGAACATTTCTTAGCATGCAGAGCCTTGTCACTCACTTGCGAACTGCATTAAGTCATCTCACCTGGGGCTTAGTATTCACCCCATGTAGGCATGCAAACCAAACATTAAAAAAAAAAAAAAAAAAAAGAAATAGCACCAGAAGGTAGCCCTTGTTCATTCCCCAGGAACAATTAGCACTATCATTTCTGACTTAATTTTCTCTTTTAATGCAGAGCCTTGTCACTCACTTTCTTACTGAACGAGGGTTATTAGATGGCTCTCAGAGAGACTGGTAAACTCAAATCAGAGACAAATAAAAAAAAAAAAAAAAAAAAAAAAGAGGGGGGAAGAAAGGAAAAAAAAAAGCAGCCCGCAGCCTGTTTATATAATTTAGCATCCCGCTCTGAATTCTTATAATTCATAATCTGATACTACTTCATAGTCAAGTTAATTGTATCATGTCATATCAATGATAGGTGCAGAAATAAAAATTGTTTAGCAGGTTTTGGATAGCACACTCAGTATGCAATGAATTCATGACCTTTTCAAAATTTTATTTTAATAGGAAAGAGACCTTCCTCCACACAGAAATACACAGCTCCAGACAGAAACGTTGTGAATGGATGTTTCTCAAGGTGTTAACTGGTTAGTTATTTGGATGGTTAACAATAAGGCTTCTTAAGTATGAGTGGGGCTCAACCTTTGACAAATAAGAAAAAGGGGGAATATTTGTCTAAATTAAAAGATGTTCAAAATCTGAGGTTAGAAAGCCTCAGGAAAGGGAGGAAATCAAGATTATAGAGAAAATTAAGGCACTAAGGAGAGAGGCAAACATAGTTATGTGTTAATGTTACACACAGGATGGGAAAAAATACATATAACTTTAACATATAGGCAAGAAAATGTTATTATAAAAGCAGTTCTTTTCTCCCAAACAAAATGGAGGATAAAGTTAACTGTGGCTTTAAAAAGTAGGATGGTGAGCTGGCTTTAAGAACTCCACAATATTTTCAAATTTTTTTGAGGTATTTGCCCAGCTGTAATGATGACTAAGATGGAAAAATAATAATCTACAAATATTTTCAGGAGGTAAACACCAATGAAGATGAATAAGTAGTTAATATAATGACTGTGGATCTGTTATTTAAATACAAGCAATAGGATATTATTAAGATCTGGAAAAACTATGTTGACAATTTAGGAAACAATTCTAATAACAGCGCCTATTACCTTCTAGAATAATTCCCTAGAAAGTGTTTGCACTCTGGTTAATTTAAAACTCTACTCTTTGGTGCTGACGTTCCTTGGAGATGCATAGATCGTTTCTGCTCTCAGTCTATCCACAAAGAAAAGAGGAATAAAACAAACAAACAAACAAACAGAATCCAGCAGGAAAGTTCCTCAGTGTCACCACATCTTTAGGTAGAAGCTGAAAAGTTTGAAAATTAGTGAAGCTCAGGAATTAACCTCTCTGTATGTTTGCTGATACTTTACCTTTTACAGCTTCTGCAACTGCAACAGGCTTAAATGTGCAGCTGAATCTGAAGTTTCAAAGCAGCATTCTTTTCAGATGAAACATTACCCTCTTTCTTTCAATGCCAGATTTCCTTTCTGTTTTAACATTTAATTATGCCAGAAGTTGTTATTTCAAGAAGCTGTGGGTTTGAAATTGCTTTATTTATATAAAAAACGATATTTGTCATAATTCTTCAAGGAGGCTACGAGCCCTACTCTTCTGACTAATTTTTCAATAGATATGTGGCATACTAACATTTTCTCACTGATAAATATTTTTATTAGCTTTATAAACACACTAAAATTGTTGAAAACGGCAAAAATCAAACCAATCCTATTGAATTATAACAAAGCCTCACTAAGGTAATAGAAAACATCTGCTGGCAATCTGTCATTTTTAAGGATAAGTTTATTGTCTAAAATAGGGCTGAATTCAGAATCCACTGATTTCATAAAAATATGCACTTTTTTTCAAAGAGTGGAATCTAACAGGCACACAGAATAAGATATTTAAAAAATTTTTTTTTTTTCTTATCATGATTCTATTTGATGATATCTAGCAATATTTCCCGTATAGCACAATCACAGAACTGTGTATATTTCATCTTCTTAGGGATGATGCGCTTGATAATTGGGAGGGATTTCCAAGAGAAGGATGACTTTGTACACGTTCTGTATCTCATTGCCACAACTAGATGCCTTGTTGTTGGTTTATGTGTTTGTGTTTTACTGGTATCTTCATTGATGGCAAAAACATAACTTCTTATTGGACCAGGGTTTAAATATCTTCTCTTTTTTTTGGGGAGGGTGGGGAGGGGATTATTCTTGTTGATTCAGATGTAGCAGTGGCTATTAGAGAGTTAATATTTAGTTGTGGTTAAGCACAGCAATACTTTATATCTCAGAGGAACTGTACTAGAAGTGTTTCACATCAGCTCTATTCATACCAGGTATAAGGGATCCTGTAGTGGAGAATTTACTTTCAAGGTTGATCCTTAGAGACAGGAGAGAAAGAGCTACAAAGTTCTGTCTAGTCTAAGAAACAGAAACATCTCACAGAGAGTGAAGTATCTGAACTAAGCAGCAGCTGAATCTCTGTGTGCCATTTCCACTTGTGAAAACTGTCATTTCTGCTGGTAGATGTCCTCATGTCCCTTTTCCAGAGCTCTCCCTTCACTGTCCAGGTAAGAGCAGCTCTGCCTGAACTTGACCAGTTTCTACACGCATAGGATGGCTTCTCCATAGCTCCTTCCCTGAATGCACTAGATTAGCCATGGATTTCAAGCAAAAGGAGATTTGATGTATCTGGTGTGAGTTTCAGGCTTGTAGTGAATAAAGCACTGATATTACTAAGGTCTGCATAACTCTTTTCAGTGTGAGTTGCTACAAAATCATGAGAACCGCTGCAGAGACTTTCAAAAGACACAAAGAAAACTGCCTAATGAAAAAAGAGAAGGCTCATAAACAAAGCCAAGCCAAACAATCATAAAAACTCTGTGCATATTTTGTCTAGATACTTTCTGGTACTGTACATTTCCTGTTTTGACAATCATTTTAAATGCTACCATACATCAGTCCAAGGATATGACAATGCTACAATAACTGCAGCAATATATCATTTTCTTGCTAGTTCATTTTACTGAAAAATGCTGTTGCATTGTTATTGATAGACTCGTCTTCTTTTTAAGAAAATATTTTAATGTGCCATCTTTGTCATGAGCCAAATCTTTCTGTCGTTACTGAGATAAAGCTTCCAATTAACTCTCTGTTAGTTTTGGCTACAGATGGATGACAGAATCATAGGCCCTCTTCATGTAAAAAAAAAAAAAAGATTTCTAACTTTTCTGAGCAAATGAAAGAAATTTAATGGGTTCAAAGAGAGACCTCGATAAACTAGAGAAAAGAAATAAATTCAGCTTGAAAATGAAGATGCACCTACAGTATCTCTGTCATGTCTTATATCCCTATCAACATTACTCTACAAAGTCCAATGTTGGCAATTGACTAAAACTCAAGGAAAAGTACTAGCCAGTATTGACAATGGCCTGAGGAAAATTCTGATCCTTTAGACAGCAACATACTGTCTAAACTGAAAAACAAATGAGATGACTAAGAACACAGAGAACATAAAGAAAAAGACCACTGACAAACCATGAAGAAGTTTAGATCTTTTGCATTGATATACAATCTCCCAATTCTAAATAAGGAGTTTAACAAAGAAATTAATTGGAGAACGCAAAATGATGCATCATTCAGAACGTTGAAGCCAAGTAAACACTGACTTGAAGACATCAAAATTGATTTGATTGGAAATGAAGAAAAAGGGGCTGGGTTACAGAAAGCACTCCTGATGGCTTCTGGTGAGCTAGAATTTCTCCTGTGCATTGCTCTCTCTAACAAGATTAAACGATTTGGATGCTTATGAATATATTTTCACACCCTATCATGTAAAATACTTCCAAAAGGACAAGCAATAGAAAATGCTATAAGGAATTCAGAAATTATTATTTAAAATTTAGAATAACAAATAATTACAAAGTCCAATGGAAAAAATAATATTGCCACCTATTGGTGAAAATGGAGAATGTCAAATCAGTCTTGATAATTTGCATATCCCCAAGGAAGGTCTTGGCCTGCATAGAATGACTGATAGATATTGTTTTACCATTGTTTTGATTTACTTGACATGCGTTAGCCCAGGAACTATACTAAGTAGTCTGTGTGAAAAAGACCAGCACTGCCATACTTCTTGCACATATGGCCAATGTCATTTCAAAAAAAAAAAAAAATGGACTTAATTCTGCAATTGTCATAAAAAAGGATCTAATTCTGCAGTTGTCATGTATTTTAACACTTCCCTAACAATGTTATATAAAATTCACTAAAAATATATTTTTATTGGATCATTGAGACTGTTTTACTCTCCCTTTCTTCTCAGCTTTATCTCATTTTCTTCCTATTAAACAAACCTTCTTTTTATATAGTTAATATTCCTTTCCTCTTCTTCTGCTTTACTTTCCTTTCTTGTAAGTCCGCGATTTCTCTTTTATATTTGATGTCTGCACTTCTCCCATTTGTTCACATTACCATCACCACATGCACGTTTTCTCTCTTATATAGTCTCTCTGCAAAATGAGCAGTGACTTTATGACGTCCTGTCTTAGAAATTTGCCTTTCTGTTAAAGGAGAAACTAACAGATGGAGTTATTCTGTTACTCCTTTTCCTCTCCTCCTCCAATATATCTTTTTACATCACTTAAAAAAGTAACTATGTCAAGAGACACAATTTCCCTTCCATTTTTGATAGAATAGCAACTTCAGAAAGCTTATTCTACACTTGCTGGTATGTGGGTCAATACACAGCGCTCTAGAGGAGTCAGCAAATCCATGGCATACTGAACCCAGTTTAAAATCCCACAACCCAGAGAGCCATTAAGTTCTATAAATCCTGAAAAACGGGGAGGATTTTTTTTTTCCAATTTTTGGGAGGCTATACATGGTAACAATAAATTGAAATACGCGCAGATACTACAGTTATTTGTAAAATTTGTTACAGCTATTTGTTAAAAGTTGCCTCCCTAAAATAGTATCAACCCTTTCAAGCTCCTCCTTCTCTTCCAACAGAGCAAAAAAATAGGAATGCCTTACAGAGTACCCTGCAGGTTTACAAAGACAGTTTTAATAAGTTCACAAATGAAGGCACCTTCAGGGAAACTCAGCTGCCAGTCCTCCCTCTCAGATTTACAATATATCAGTTCAAGTCCCTCAAATGCCTGCAGCTATTGTGAAAGCCTCATGCCATTTTGTTTTTTATAGGTCAAAAATATACCTTAAATTCTACATGAAAAATCAATAGACAGGCAGTGTAGTCTTGCAAGCATAACAGCCATGTGCTCCTATCAATATGCAATGTTTAATGAGAGGATTTTTTTCATTAACTTAGGCTTCTGGATTAACTCATGGTCTATGTCCATAAAAATACAAAATGAATACAATATGAAATAGCATACAAAAGTATAGAGCATTGTAACAATTTTCCGTTTTTCTCAAGACAGAAAAAGACCCAGATACAAACATGTCAGTTGAACAGAAACCCATCCAGCCAAATACTGAGGGAGGGACAAGAGGGGCTGGTTGTGGGGTGCGAAGGGCAGGCTGGAGATATTGAAATGCGTGAGTAAATAAAAGACCAGCTATTTATCTCAGAAGTATGTCCCCACGCAGTGTGTATACAAGATACCTAAAATTTCTAACATGCAACACAGTGAATGAGAATTTTCAAATCTGTGTTTAACTACAAAACTAACCTGCAGTAGTATAAAAATCTCTTTATCAAGCAGTTTCAAGAAACATTAGCAGAGTATGCTCTATAAGTTGTTCCACATGAGGGAAAAGAACACCCTTACTACAGTACTGCTGATTTGTAGGATTTGTAGAAAAGGAGCAAAAAAACTCCCCACAATTTTGTGCTAATATTGCACTATTAATAACACTCAGAGTAGTATCGCTTCATATGTTATCCTAGATACATGTGGTTCCTAGATTTCTCAGAAAGACCTGTGGTCAGCTTCAGAGTGGCCACAGAGTCAGACTAAAATTTTATAGTCATGGTTTGGTCTGGGATGTCCCCTTGAGTATAATACTATCTTCAAACAAGGTATTTCTTGGCAAAAGATTTTCTTTTCTATAAAAATAAAGGAGTACTTCACAAAGTCTTTTTTTTTCTTTTTTTTTTTTTTTTCTTGGTTATAAATGGGCTAACAGATACAAATTATGGTTATGGTTAAGAAGTCTGGAAAGGCATTAAAGCCTTTTTGCTACCTGAGAAGTAATAGTAGCTTTTTCTGTCATTGGATCCTTCTGTCACAGGAAGATGGTCTGAAACAAGATGCTTAATTCATTTAATCAGAAGTCTTAGGAGTTTTGATTTTAAGATGCAAATGGTAAAGTTATTTTCATATTATTGATGTGGTAATATTTGGGGGTCCAGTGAAGTATTTTTGGTTTTGAAAATATTCTTCTTTAACATGTGATATTTTGTGTCAAAGAGGAAGATGAACAGCTCCACTGTGAAACAAAAGCATGAAAAAGGGGATACTTTCCTGTAGCTTTGTGAATAGAAAGGGCTGTAGAAGGCAGAGCTTTTTTTTTTTTTTTTTTTCCCCTCTGTATTTATTTTGCAGTACCTGACATGTGATCCTTGTGTTTCACTGGAGGAATCCAGGAAAGGCCCCAGTATTGCATACAGATTTATTTCTTTAGCTGGTCACCACTGCACAAACATCTGCTTATTAATTCAAAGCCTCATTGGGGAACAGCAAGCAAGCAATAAAATAGTGCAATGGAGATGGAAAGACAGGGCAACTGTAGGATTCAGTAAAACACAGGCCAGATAGGACATTCACAGCTAATGAATGATAAGGAAGAGAAAGCAACGGCTTTGGGAATGGCAAAAACAGAATGACAGCAGAAAAGTGTGGCAGAGCAAAAGCGTTAGGAAGCTATTCAGTAAGAAGACTAGTTATTTGGGGAAGGAAGAGAGATTTAAACTTCTCACAGGGTTCAAACACATAGTCTAAAAAGGAAGAGCATACTCTCAATGCACCCATTGCTTAAGAGGAAAGATGACACAGTGTTTCCAGTAGGCCTAGACCACTGAGGAAACCTTTAGCTGATGCTGCTCAATGCAAAAAAAACCACTAAAGGCCGTGTCTTTATTAGTGTTCATGTTACCAACTTCCAAGCTTGAGAACTTTTATAATGTGAGTCTGATGATCCCTGTGTTAAACTGTGGTAGAGAAAGTCTAGAAAGGAAAAACTGATTTCTTTTTTCTCCCTTTCTAACCTCATACTTAGCAGTTCTTCAAAGTAAACAATGTACACTGTGGCCAAGAAGCTAAATATGTGAAGAGGAGGAGGTACAGCATTTTCCTTATCTGTGGCATATATCACAGGAGTAAATGTATATGAGACTTTGGTTCAGGCAACAATTAGTTTCCTCCATTCTTTTCAGATTTATTTACGTGAGCAGATGAGAAAGACATAGGTGCCACCAGTAGTGCGTGTGTCTAGGAAATTATGCTAACAAAGGAAAATAACATTTATTATTTTAGAAGGAATGCCTCCAGATCCACAAACACCTAGGCTAGACTTCCTAGGGCTTCAAATTCTGGACACTCTCTTGTGACCCTTCTTATTTCAAAAAAGAGAGAACCCCTTCCCCCCTCCTTCAGGACAGGGAATGCAGTTTCTAACATTCATCTTCTCTTCCTGTAGATCCTACTGAAAAGGGGGGGAAAATAGTAAAAGGGAAGGGAAGAGAAAAAAAAGTACTATGACCATTAATGAATTCCTTGTATTTAACGTCCATATAAAATACAATCAATGTTCTTTTTATAACAATACAAGGAGGAAAAGAAAAGAAAAAAAAGGCAAGGGGTAAGGGAAAGGCAAACTAATGACAGAATACATCCTCTACCACGAAAAGACTAATTGGCACTGCTGGTTGAGTTAGTTCCTTATTCTTCTATGTCGGGGGAAAGGGCCATCAAAGCAAACCTAATTCTCAACTAGGAGCATATCAGTGAATGAATATCATCCTGATTAAAGGACTAGAGCTGATGCAAAAGATTAGTGCATTTAGCATAAAATCAGCTGTGGCCAGCTATGGAAATGTCAGTGCTGCAACAGACTATCTCTCGATCCCATGTGCACTCAATGCGCATCTTCAGAATTGTTGATGGCACTATTACAGATAGAGGCACCCTGCCTAGTGCAGCTGGTCTTGAGTGCCTCGCTTTTTAACAGAGGCAGCTAGACAAGACCCCTAGATTACACATCTACCCCTATAACTTGGAACCCTAAGGAGAAAGCTGACCAGACAAGCAGTTATGATGATCTATTCAAAGTGGTTGAATATCTTGTTTTTTGTGTGTGTGTGTGTATGTGCAGGTTTGTGAAATAAACGTATGTGAATGAATCTTTGCAGCCAATCCTACAGCAGTTCATAACCTTTTCATACTGTTGTCCCTCTTCCTCCCTCTTCCCTGTCTCTACTCCTATTGAAAGGTAAATGGGGAAGGAAAAAAAGAGGAGAAAAAAGGCTTCTGCTTAGCCTATTTCAGATAGTTTGAGAGAAAAGAATCAAATGCAGATGCGCTTACTGAATGTCACTATAGGACTTGTGTATGTAAGTGTGAGGTATTTGTCTACAGAACTTGAGAACTTCACCCGTGCTAGTTGTTTGACACAAAGTGGGTTGAGAGGAGTATCCCTGAGAGAGATCAAGTCCACTTCACACTTAGAAAGCCTTTTTTCTCCCCCTCCTGCTCTTGTTATACTCAGTGTATTTTTCTCCTATTTCACCCTGTAGCAGTGATACTGAATCCACATTAAGTGATACTAAACAAACAATCACCCAAACCTCAAACTCTGCTGTTTCCTAGGTGTTTTTAACACCACCATATACACTAGCAATATTTTTCAACGTGACTTCAGGTATATCATATTACTTCAAGGGCTTTGGTAGCTACCTGAGGTTAATATTTTTGTCCTGGTTTATTTGAACATGTATGAATACTGTATTTTTATTTGAAAACATAAACTTAAAAGCTCTTTTTTTGCATATTATTTCTACTTCTACTCGTACTTTTTTCATTAATATGTTTATTTAGTAGCAATCACACCCATTTTCAATAAAAATACAATAATTTATATCAAGATTAACAATAGTTAATCTATTTTCAATTAGTTGATTAATTTCAACATATTTATTGTCAAAAATAAATTCTAAAAAAATTGCACATAAGTAAAAATAAATAACACTGCATCAAATAGATAGGCAGGAATAGAAAATATAAATTCTAAACAGAATTTCAGGTAACTACAAAAATGTAGATAATGAATTGAGTACAGTGAGATTTTAGCAATAAGTGAATTATTCTAATGATAAATTTGTTCATTAATCATAGAAAATTTAGAAAATAAAACTATTTATCTCAGTATTAAGCTAGATAGCGTATCATCTCTTTGCAAAGGTTGAAATAAATTAATTAATCCTGCAAAATTTCTAAATGTGAACAACTTGTATTCTGGAATACATGGCTTAAATTTAGTATTAATGAATTTTCATAAAATTCTATTTCCTCCTTGGCCTATTAGTCTTCTTGCCAGTCTGATTATGACATTTAATCTATATGATCATCATTAATCACTGACCATTATACTTTTCCTTATAAATTTCTATGGCTGGTTCACATTATGAAAAAAAAATTCAGAACTTGGCTACAATACACAACTATAACAGCACTTATCCTAGAAAATCTATTTTAAGAACCCAATTATGGGACAATTCAGCAAGAGATTCTACTCATAAATTCAGCAGCCTAAGCCATCAACCCCTATATATCTTATGCGGTCCATTGGATGATGGTTAAAAAATAAAGTGATGTCAGGGAGGGTATGACACATTGAACCGAGGACTTAAATCACTTTGGCTCTTCTGCACCTTTGTTGTCTGAACTGAACTTGGATAAGCTGCCTGTTCAAGACTCACAGTCAATTATCACTAATAATTTGCTCAGCTATAAAATGATTGCAGCACATATGGCAATTATTGAAACACTGAACCAAAGTGTCATAATTGGCATCAATAATCACTTTGCCTTTGTAAAGACCTGTTTGAACAGTGATCTGCAATATTAAATGTTTGAGAATTAAGTTACAGCATATTAAATGTCTGCTCGATGAAAAGGCAGAACATCTTACCAAGAGGGTATCTTTTCCAAAAAATTTAATGATGAAGTTTGTCATTGAGTGTGTTCATATTATTTTATTCCCACATTATTAAATACAGGCTGTAACAGTAACTAGGAAATACATATTTTTTTCCAAAATGCATTGCAGCAGTAAATACAGACACACATATATTTAAAGTTGCTTTTTTATTAAACTTGCAAAGAACAGAAATTGAATAGTCAAACACTACCCTCCTCCTCCTTCCTTGCCCCCCAACATATCAAGCTCTTTATTGGGACCAGCAAATGGTTAAATAACATCATCCGATCTGAACAGTAAATCAGAGTTGGCTCTACTCGTCCTAATATTTGGGTCTTGACCCCACACCTGAA